>CM060674.1:6646170-7026170 GCA_030686955.1 Odontamblyopus rebecca | reverse complement strand
TTTCGGCACATCACCATGGAGACAAACAAGTGATGGACCGTGCACCAGAAATGTGCAACAAAATGGGGATGTTGGTCTTGAATGTTCCACAGTGCGGCATTTCACTTAAATGTATATAGAATTTATAATGGCATATTTCTTGCTGAAAAAATACCTTGAAAAGCATTAATTCTAACTATAAGTGGGGCTGCCTCTCCACAGATCTAACCTGTAATTTGTAAGACCATACTCTTATAAAACTATACTGTGTAACATAGCAACTCCATGGAGACCAACAGAGAGCACAGCGCACCTTTTAAAATGTCAGTTTATGAGAAATCCAGCTTGAAAAACCGTTGAAGCCATCGTGCGTTTTGATTGAGGTAAAGGTCATGTTAAGGGCGGACATCCTTTTCAATTTTCCGTAATGGAGGACAGGGGAGCATCCATTCTCCTTTGGTGAGATCATGGAGCCCTGATGTGTCTGCTGGGACTGAGACCGATGTGTTCAAAGGCCCTGGGAATTCTCAAGGCTGTGGAAGTTAGAGCCACGAGCCGCAGAGGGTGAACCCAGGCGGGGCTGTCCGTGTGTGGGTAGAGCGTCTCGACCGGGCAGCGCAATAATACAGGACGGAAAAAAGTTACAAAATTCTAATGATTGGATTTTGATTTATACTGGTGCGAAAGGGAATAATTTATGGGCAACGGTCACATTTTTCTATAACACTTTTTTCAGCAGACTCAGAGCACTTTGCATCAAGGAACCACTCGCCCGTTCACACATCCACAGACACTGGGGGTGATGGGAGTTAAGTGTCTTGCCCAAAGATACAACAGCGGTATTCATCTGTGGGAGCTAGAATCGCACCGCCAACCTGTGGGCCAGTGGACAATCAGAAATGAGCTTCAGTTGCCCCTTTATTTAAAATGTTGTATTTTAAATAAAGCACTTTGAACGGGACATAGATTTTCCGAACTATAAGTCGCTCCAGAGTATAAGTCGCACCAGCCAAAAAATGCACAATGAAGAAGACAAAGAACATATATACTGTAAGGGGTGTATTTTATAAAATTAAATACCAAGAACAGACATTTCAACGCTTCAAACTGTCGTTCTCGGCTTGGAAATCTGCTGCAGTTTTTGGGACGTACAAACGGTTGCATTGCATGAATGAAGCGGTAACAGCTTTTTTTGTTTTCATAGTTGCAGTTCAAGAATCCTCCACTTTTCTCCAGTCCCTCACAAGTTTCTCAGACCTCCATGAAGTTGGACCCCCCATCAAACGCAAACCTACACAAAAACTATGTCATCGTTTATCGCCACTAGTTTTGCGGAGTTTGCCGCCGTCAGATGAGCGGAAATTACGTCCTATAATTACCGCAGAAATAATAATGAATAATTTTAGAAATAAACTCGCACAAATTGTCACAGCACAAACGAAATACAAACGTTTTCTATAATTTTCTGCCTGTTTTGAGCTCTATTTAACATTCTGAGGGGCTGGACGACGTCATCGGCGGAAAATAAAACTGCAAATATCTTAAGAACCAGAATCGCACTAACAAAACTTTTTGCAGCACAAAACAGCACAAACAAAGCACAGATTGACATAGTTTTTGCGTTTGATGGGAGCCAACTTCACGCTGGTGTTTCTCGTTCACTCCAAACTTTCTTTCTGCTGCTCGATCACTGTTTTCAGCTGCATATTTCACCACTTGCAGTTTGTAATCTGCAAAATATGATTTTCTTTTGGGGGTTCAGTCTTTCTCAGTTGCCTTTGTAAGTTGATGTTTAAACTTTAAATTTTCAGTGGTACAGGAGTGATGGGAATAGCAGACATTGGCACATAAGCCTAGAGCGCCCCCTCATTGCCGGCAGTGTGAAAATAAACTGTGAAATTATATATTTTAATATATAAGTCACATCTGAATATAAGTCGCCCAAACCATGAAAAAAACAACTTATATTCTGACAAATACGGTATTTGTAATTGTACTAGACATTTATGGCTTTTACTTCTAAAAAAAAAAAAGTAAAAAAAAAAAAAAAAAATTATAGACAAAACACAATTTTGGAAGTGAAAAAAAAAAAAAACTAAATTAATTAAATAAATAAAATAATAGATTAAATAATAAAATAAATTACAATAGCAGTAAAATAATAAATAATACCCTTTTGAGGTTAAAATTAATTCGGCAAAAATAAATAATAAAATTAATAAAAAGGAAATGAAACATGCAAAGCGAAAAGTCAGTTCTTAATTTAGATTTCAGTTCTAGCTCATTATGGGCCGGCGGTGACCTCAGTGTGCTCAGAATGCCCCGGACGCTGGAGGAGTCCTGTCCGGGCCGCTCCTCCTCACACCCTCCATCACGCCAGAGAGAGCGCCGCTAATTTGATATCAGGCTGACAATTAAAGCAGAACTTCACTAATCAGACCTCTGGCCTTTCGTCTCCTCACACACTCGCACGGTTCGGAAATAAATATGTAAAAGGATCCTGCTGTATTTTACCACGCGACTCAAATTCATATTGTACTACAGACTGTTCTATTAGTTTTTAGTTTCAGACGATATCGCGTTTTGTCTTACTGTTGTGGTTGATAATCGATATTTGCAAGGATTATGTTAGAGCATCTCAACATGGAGCAAGACTTAAAGGTCCTGTATTATGCAAAGTTGATTCTTTGTGAGACACTAATTTTAAAGGGGCTCATGTTACGTTATTTTCTGTTCTGTTTTAACGTTGTTCCCTCCTCAAAAACAGACCTGGAGTTTTGTTTCATTCAGTAATTCTTTATTATTAGTCTGTTTACATCTCCAAAGCTTAAAACACTCCATTCCACACAGTGTAAATACGCAGGGTTTGTGTGTTAAACATGTGCGAATGAAACAAAACACAACTCCAGGCGTGTTTTTGATGAGGAACGAGACAAAAAAATAATGTAATATGGGCCCTTTAAAATACAGCGCTGGGAAAAAATAAGAGAGCACTGCATTTTCGTTCTGAAATCAGCGTCTCTACATGTGTGTCGTTTCTTTCCAGCGTCTGTTGAATTGAACACAAACCCCTCATTCTGCTTCATGAGGCACTGATGAAGAGATCACCTGAACCAAACCTGATTTAAGGAGGAAAAGGAGAAAAACCACTGCTGTGTTCATCATTATTATTATTCTACCAAATCTTCATTTCTGAACTCTTCCTCAGTTAAAACATTAGTATTGTGTTGTTTTAAAATGAATATGATCTTGTTTGCTTCGCTTTATTTGAGCTCTTAAAACATTCAATCTTTTTTGCTGTTTTGACCATTTGTCATTTTCTGCAAACAAATGCTCGAAATGACAATATTTTTATTTGGAATTCGGGAGAAATGTTGTCAGTAGTTTAGAGAATGACACAAAAATGTTCATTTTACTCAAACACAAACCTGTAAGTAGTAAAATCAGAGAAACTGATCATTTTGCAGCGGTCTCTTATTTTTTTCCAGAGCTACATTTGTAAAAAGAAAAAAAATCTTTTAATTGGGATATAATTTAATTTGTACTATTTTATGCTGATTGTGTTAAGATACAATTTCAGTTGGCGCAATTGTCAAATCATGAAAAAAAAAGGAAAATACTGATGCTTAAAGGTCCCAAATTGCACTATTTTCTGATCTATGTTCGAATGTTTTCTCATCACAAACCCTGCAGATTTAGGCCGAGTTCTTCTCTCAAACAGAAAACACTCTGTTCCACCTTGTGATGTCATGTGGCAATACAGGAAGTGCTCAATTGTACTGGTAAACGTCATACACCTTCACTTGAATCATTTGAATAAGATCAGCCCTGGAATCACCCACTGAACTCTATTGAACTAAAGGTAAAAGGAGCTGTTCACTTGTAAACTACCACTTCATGACATCACAAGGTGGAACAGAGCATGTTAAGCTTTCGAGATGTAGATGGATTACTCAGACATGTGTGAATGAAACAAAACACAACTCCAGGTATGTTTTTGGCAAGGAAACAACATTATAACATGTCTTAAAGCTCAGAAGAATTCATTTTGTGCAATACAGGACGTTTCAAAGTGAATAAAGCAACCGGAATGTGCATGTATGATTTAAAAAGATGCAAAGACAAACACAGTATTTATAGATCGTCCATTCCTGTGACATTTCATCAGTCTGATTAAGTGTTTGCTGTGTGTTTTGTGTTCCCAGTGTTTGCCAATGCGTGGCTATGGTTTCGTTCTGGACAAGTACCAGTGCCAGTGTAAGAGAGGCTTCTACCACCCCAGCAGAGTGGCCATCAGCAGCTTTGAAAGTAAGTCACCAGTACAAGTACATGTTTCACTTTGTACTATTTTCACTTTGTATTGAATCTAGAAGTCTAATCTTGAATCTATAGGTGTATACAAGTCTTGGTCTGAGTTAGACAGAAAAAAATCTTGTGGTGTAGTGGCATAGGTGTTTGCAATCTAAGGTCATAGTGAGAAAGTCTGCAGTTCAGTTCTAAGACAATACACCACATGTGTCAAACATGCGGTCCGGGGCCAGATCCGGCCCTCCAAGACCTTTAATCTGGCCCTCGGCTGATTTTTCTATTAAAATACTTAAAATTTTCAGATTTTTCTGTTAATTTTCTGCACCGTTTAGCATAGCAGCGTCTCCGGCGTTTCTGTACGTTGCGACTCCCACCAGAGCAGCACAAATGAAGACTTTCCTCTTTCCAAACGCTCTTAAAGGACGATCGTTTTGACTGTCGACCGTGACCCTCATCAGCAAAATGTCAAAAAATGAGAAAAGCAGATGCTGAGTTCAGGATTTCCCAAGAAAAATAGTCTAATTCTTATTTGTTGACAGAGGTGAATGGGAAATCTGTGCTCAGTGTGTTTGGAACAAGTGGCGTTGCTCGAGGAATATAATCTTAAACACCACTATGAGACACGGAGAAAAATACAATAACTTGAAGAGAGAACTGAGTTTTCTGATCCGGCCCTTTTGGGATCAAAGTAGGTTGCATACGGCCCCCGGACCAAAATGAGTTTGACGCCCCTGCAATACACTGTAGGTCGGCTGTGTTCTGTTTGCAGGGGCGTATCCAGAGATTTTTCACTTGGGTGGCCCATAGGTGGCATCAGGGAAAAACGTTAAAGAAATCATATTATGCTTTTTCTGCCACTGTTTAGTTATACTCTATGATACTCTTGGATTATTTTTTAATGTATATAAAATCCCTCAGTCGTCCAGGTAGAATTCATGGAAAAAGGAGAAATTCAGTTTGGACAAAAGTTTTATTTTATCTTTACAGAGTTTTTCTATTTTTAAGTAAGTCTGTACTTCTATTGCTGCTACTGTTTTCTTGCTGTTCTCTTAACTGCGCGTTGCAACACTGACATTTCCCCATTGTGGGACAAATAAAGGATATCTTATCTTATATTATTTTATTTTGGAAGAAAATAAAAAAATAAAACTTTTGTCTCGTTGGCAAATTGAATTTCTCCTTTTGCCATCATTTTTAATCATTTGGAAATCACCGTATTGCTCTAAAACAGCTTAATAAACAAAACAAATCTACCTTCCAGCTGAAACCCTCCACTTACGGTGTTCATAATCCAATTTTGAATCAAGAATTAAACAGTTTGAGCTACGGTATGCAGGACATTTCTTTAATTTGGTGAACTTGTGAGTAAAAATTCACTAAAAGCATGTGCTATCTCTGGCTACACCATAAACATGCTGCTGTGTGTCCAAAATATCCACTAAAACTTTATTCACTCACTAAAACCTAAAATCCTATTACTTTGCCCCGGAATGTTCTACGATATGATATTTAACTTCTATCTCCATGGAGACAAGTCGTTGGTGCCACCAGACCCAAGTTACAGGTCATATCTGTGGAGAGGTGATACCATTCACAGTAAGAATGCAGATTTTTCAAGGTGAGTAATAAAGCAGGAGAATGCTCACCAGAAAAGTTACGCAGTGCAGCTTTAACAAGAAGACTTCACATGTACCGCGAGGTAGAAGTGACTTTTACAGTTTTGTCCTTTTCAGTTGTCAGAAGTCTTTAAGTGGAACTAAACTGCAAAGAAACTTAGAGAAATTTTAAGATCTAAACACTTAAATCTATCAGAAAATTACTTAAAAGTAGTGAAATTATCTGTCCGTACACCAAGATTATTTCACTTGACAGGTTATCTTAAAATAAACGACCTCTAGACTAGAACTAAGCCGTCTCAGAACTAGTAAGTAGATAATAAATCTGAAAACAAGATGAATAATCTGATATAAGGTTTAAAATCTTGGCCAGATCAGATCAGAGAAATCTGCAGCGTAAACACTAAATTAATCTCTTATTTAACTGTGTACATGGTGTTTTAATAGCATTATCTACTGTTAGTAGTCCTGTTTGGTCATTTTAGAGCAAACTAGGTAAATTTGTGCCTGGTTTTTGTTCAAAAACTGAGTGCAAGTAGTACATAACATCACACAGGACTGATCTTATTACAGCTACATGTTTCTGATTACAACTCCCTGGCTGCAGAGGCGGAGTTTGAACTGTGGATAACTGTTAGACTAATCACGGTGTTCGTTATACCTGCAGTCCCCGTCCATCCTCCCCTTTAGTCATCCAGGTACTGCCTAGTTCAGCAGCTCTGTTTGAAATGTGGTTCGGGCGGAGTTTAGGCATTTAGTCCCACTTTAATATTATAACCAATTATCCGTTTATATTACCCCTTTTATATTGTCTGTCTCCTTCCAACCCTTTCCATAACTTGTGTCTAATCCTATTCCAACTGCCAGTCAACTCCAGGCCCCAACAAAGCCATGAGTCAACAGCTCCATTTCCTACGTCCTTCTGTTCGCGGATGAGCCGTAGCCCTGAGAAATGGAACGGCCTCTTTTTAAAGGCAAAATCCCTCAGATCCGGCAGACAATGGCCCTCAAAGCTCCTCAAAGTCTGGATCTGTCATGGGTTCTGTGTGGGGCCAAAGGGACAGCGCTGTGGGAGTCCTACAGCGAGTAAAAACAGGTCTATTCGAGGAGGACGGGAGGAGTTTTGACCCAGTTTGCGCAGGCTAGAAGTTTGTGTTAATGATTTTGACTTCACTTTACGAGCGGATTTACACCTCGAGTAGCCCACGGAGACTGAACTATGAACTGTGTTTAAAAGAAGGAGATTTAAAACTTTCAAAAGTACATAAGGTCAAAGGATGATAATTATTTATGAGTAAGAAGACTTGACTGTAGACTGTATTATAATATATTTTTACATAAAGACAATGTACTTGATTTTTACTGTCGGAAAAATATGAAAAACAGAACTAGTTCATTTTAAATAGTTTCAGTGGTCCAAAGTTAAGTTATTCCACAATTTCCTTATGCATTCCCAGCATCCTAATTATTCACCACGATGAGTTTTTCACAACTTTTCACAAGGTAACGTTTGATTGTCGGACAATAAAACGCTTCATAAGGTGCTTGTACTACTGTATATCCAATCCAATCCAACTTTATTTATGAAGTGCTTTAAAAACAAACAATAACATTTTAAAATCAACTCTAAAATGAATGGAGAGCCGGTGCAATGAGGATAAAATAGGTGTGATGTGTTCTCTACGATGTGCGCCGGTTAAATATATATGTACTGGGGCAAGATACATTTTTAAAGATGAGTTTTTGCCATATGTTAAATAGTGTTGTGGACTAGTGTTCATATTTATTTAGCAGGAGTAGCTGCAGGTGACTCCATTTTTAACAGTTTAGTATGTATCACCTCTAAAAGAGCATTCACTTTTGTCATTATTTGGTCTTAAATTTAACACAATTTAGTTCTGATGTGGACTACATGCTGTTTAGGACCCGGGAACCCACTCCAAAGTGTATGATCAGACTGAGGAGTACCTAGCTGGAGAACTAGCTGACTTCGTGTAATAGGAATGTAATAATATCCTGATACAATATTTTCACTATATGCATATCAAACTTGCAATATTTTATAGAGACTAACAAAACTGTAAATATGCTACTTTTAAAATACCTTGATAAGTCTTTGGTTCTGTCAAAGTAAGATTTAAAAGTGCTTAATATTTCTTCATCTAGAATTTATTATAGAAATATAATAAAATCTGGAAGATGAATCCAAGATGGCCCCGTATTGTTTTCAATGGCCTGTGCTCACTGGTGCATGACCACAAAAAAGATTTTTACTTTCGCCTTTGCTTCCTTGTTTGCAGCCCAACGCAGTGTTGGACTGCCCGACATGTGACGTCAGAAATGCAGCTCTGACCAATCAGAGCTGCTAGTGCAGAACTAGCGCTAGCTCAGAGCGGGGCTAGGGTAACTTACAAAGCTGATTTTTAGGCGCTTTGACAACCATATTATAAAAATACAGAAGAATCCCGACAAAATCCGACCTTTATGAAAGCTGTCGAAGCCCTGTCAGCCGAACATGGACCGTTTGATTTCTCTAAAAATGCATTGTGCTTCTATGGGAGAATTTTTTTTGGGTTGCGGGCTGCAGTATCTTACTCGGCCACACATCAGTCTGCAGTCACGGATAGAGGGGGCGTGCCTTATCCAGCTCGTATTATACATCCATGGTCTGCACCGAAACAGAGTAAAGGATCATGGTCTATGTAGTTCCCTCTGTTTTTGCTGCATCAAAACAGTGAATTTAAGCAAATAAACTCCTTAAAACACACCAGATTTTAGCCTTTTCCCAAATCCAAATTTTTAACCGACCTCCCCAAGGAAACGCTGCTCTTTTCTCCACCTGCTGTTGATGCATGTGTGGATGAGCGTGTGTGGATGAGCGTGTATGGATGAGCATGTGTGGATGAGCGTGTGTGGATGATCGTGTTTGGTATGAGCGTGTGTGGATGAGCGTGTGTGGATGAGCATGTGTGGATAATCGTGAGTGGATGAGCGTGAGTGGATGAGCGTCTGTGGATGATCTGCGTGAATGAGCGTGTGTGAATGAGCGTGTTTGGTATGAGCGTGTGTGGATGAGCGTGTGTGGATGAGCGTGTTTGGATGAGCGTGTGTGAATGAACGTGTGTGAATGAGCATGTTTGGTATGAGCGTCTGTGGATGAGCGTGTGTGGATGAGCGTGTGTGGATGAGCGTGTGTGGATGAGCGTGTGTGGATGAGCGTGTGTGAATGAGCGTGTGTGGATGAGCGTGTGTGGATGAGCATGTGTGGATAATCGTGAGTGGATGAGCGTGAGTCGATGAGCGTGTGTGGATGATCTGCGTGAATGAGCGTGTGTGAATGAGCGTCTTTGGTATGAGCGTGTGTAGATGAGCGTGTGTGGATGAGCATGTGTGGATGATCGTGTTTGGCCTTTTCCCAAATCCAAATTTTAAACCGACCTCCCCAAGGAAACGCTGCTCTTTTCTCCACCTGCTGTTGATGCATGTGTGGATAAGCGTGTGTGGATGATCGTGTTTGGTATGAGCGTGTGTGGATGAGCGTGTGTGGATGAGCGTGTTTGGATGAGCATGTGTGAATGAACGTGTGTGAATGAGCGTGTTTGGTATGAGCATGTGTGGATGAGCATGTGTGGATGAGCGTGTGTGGATGAGCGTGTGTGGATGAACGTGTGTGGATGAGCATGTTTGGTATGAGCATGTGTGGATGAGCGTGTGTGGATGAGCGTGTTTGGTATGAGTGTGTGTGGATGAGCGTGTGTGGATGAGCGTGTGTGGATGAGCATGTGTGGATGAGCTTGTTTGGTATGAGCGTGTGTGGATGAGCGTGTGTGGATGAGCGTGTTTGGTATGAGCATCTGTGGATGAGCGTGTGTGGATGAGCGTGTGTGAATGAGCATGTTTGGTATGAGCGTGTGTGGATGAGCTTGTGTGGATGAGCGTGTGTGGATGAGCATATGTGGATGAACGTGTGTGGATGAGCGTGTTTGGTATGAGTGTGTGTGGATGAGCATGTGTGGATGAACAGGTGTGGATGAGCGTGTTTGGTATGAGCATGTGTGGATGAACAGGTGTGGATGAACGTGTACGGATGAACGTGTACGGATGAGCATATGTGGATGAACGTGTGTGGATGAGCGTGTTTGGTATGAGTGTGTGTGGATGAGCATGTGTGGATGAACAGGTGTGGATGAGCGTGTTTGGTATGAGCATGTGTGGATGAGTGTGTGTGGATGAACGTGTACGGATGAACGTGTACGGATAAGCATGTGTGGATGAGCGTGTGTGGATGAGCGTGTGTGAATAAGAGTGTACGGATCAACTTGTGTGTAGCAGTGGTCTCCGTGTTGACTTTGCGTATGGACACGTATAGATCGGCCTGGTGCTGTTGACATGATGTCGATGGATCCTTGTAAGGTCAGGGAGGGATAAGCTTCCATATACTCTGCCCTGTCATCCTGCCTCTTCATCTGCTCCGTCCTCACATCCCCCAGATCAATACAGCAAAGAGCACTACGACTCACTACTCACAAGCACGAGAAGAGGCAAGAGTCAGGTTTAAGTTGGACCATGTGGTGATGTCTTCTTTTCAGTTACAGGGCAGATATAAAAGTTAGTCTCGACATCATCTCCCAGAAAATCCACAAATACTGAGGTCCAGTTTTATGGCAAATATCTCACTGTTACTGCTGCCTGCTACTCCATAAAATGTGGTAGACTGTAGCGTAAAATAAAGATAGTAAAGCACTGTACTTAAATAAAACATGATGTATCTGTACATTACTTTTTGCGTTTTAAAGTGGATCCTCTTTACTTTTTCTTTACTACATTTGGGGCCAGGTATTTGTACTTTCTACTGCACTACATTTTTGAACTGGACTGAAAAGTAAAAGTGTTTTTTCATTATTGTCTGAGACCTGAGGAAAAGGCTGGGGCTTATTTTGAAAATGTTCCTGGTCTGAGCAAACAAAAATACACAAATAAAAATTGGTATAAAAATACAGATGATGGAATCTTTATTCAAATCGCTACATTTGAAGCCTTATTAGATCTCAAAATATGCATGAAATACCTTTACTTTTTAGTCTAAGTACATTTTTAAATGGGTACTTTAATACTTTTGCTTAAGTAGATTTTGTCATGTGATGCTTTTTAGTATTTTAAATATTGGTATCAAAATCGAGTACTTCTTCTTCTACTGTCCATAAATGAAGTAAGCTGTTGTTGTTCAAATTACCATTTTTGAACTGAAATGAAGATTCATGCATATCCAATCATAAATGATCAGACTGGGTATATTTACTGTACTTGATTTGCACGACAGCAGCTCAGTTGGTAGAGCATTTGTCCACTGATCTGAAGGTTTGCGGTTTAAACTCTCCCACTCTTGATATGAACATCCTTGGTTGAGTGGTCAGATCCACTGACGCACAGGTGGGCTGGTGTGAGTCCAGCTCCCACAAATGAATGCTTCTGTTGTGTCTTTGGGCAAGACACTTAATCCACCTCGCCCCTAGTGTCTGTGTGCACTGGTGTATGAGTGTGCGTGAATGGGTGAGTGGATCCTTGTTGTAAAGCGCTTTGAGTGCCTTGAAGCGCGATATAAAAATGTGACCGTTTACCAGTGCCACTGGCCCACAGGTTGGAGGTGCAATTCCACCTCCCACAGATGAATGCTATTGTTGTGTCCTTGGGCAAGAAATTAAACCACCCTCACCCTCAGTGTCTGTGTGCGATAGTGTGTGAACGGGTGACTGGTTCCTTGTTGTAAAGTGTTCTGAGCGCCTTGAAGGTGGAAAAGCGCTGTATAAAAAATGTGACCATTTTCCGATTTCCTGTGAAAAACAGATTTTGTTCATTTTAAATAGTTTGCAGCATTTTAATTATTCGCCACTATGAATATATAAATACTTCTCACAACTCTCAGAAAACCAGTGCGGAATGTTGCCATCACAGTAAATCTAACAACAACTAGCATGCTAACGTGCAACGCAAACCTGCTCTTTGGACAATAAAACACTTTCATAAATTTCATAATCACCACACAAATGTGTCTGTATAAAAATGTAAAACTGTATTTCGCAGAAGTAAGCAGAGATTTGCACTAGTGGAGTCTGTGTGGTGTTTGCGGTGTTTTATGGTCCTGGAGCACAGTGTAATGATTGGACTGGGGCCTGATGAGCTTGTTCATCAATACCAACTATGGTCCTCACTCACACTCCTCTTTAAATATTAGTGTTGGCTGGAGGGAGCGGGGGTGTAAACATGGCACAGTCACAGCAAAACCTCCTCTGTGTTTTTACGCTCCGTTCACTTTTAGAGCTCACATTTCCTTCCTTACAGATAACATGCTTAAACATGAGCAGCTACTGTTGTTAGCCTGATTATGACCACTTCCCTCTTAAGTGCGCTGCTGTATCAAACACACTGTTGGGATTTAAATCAATTGGGAAGCAAAAGTCAAATTCAGGTTTCTGTTGATGAATACAGGCACAGGCATGAGATATGGTGCACAATCTGTTCTTTTTAATGATGTTTAAAATGAAGGATACTTGTAAAAATGTGTTCTTGCTGAAATCTGTCCACATGAGCTTGTTTAGTTTATTATAAACTGCAAATAGTAATACAATAATAATAATCAAAGAACATATTTTAGGCAACAGAAAATATATATCATTTTTGAGCTGACATGGCAAAAGTCATCTGGACAAAAGCTGCTGGACACTGCCATATGCTTTGTTCTATTGTGCTCGGGACTCGGGGAAAACTGACCTCCACCTCGAGAAAGTGCAACTGAATGGCTAATCAAACCGGGGTTCTGAATCACAAACTCAGGCTAGTTCTGAGCAGACCGACTCGATGGATTTCTGAACATGCAATAGTCAAACTGCCATAATTGAGTTGCTGACAGCTAACATTAGCTATCAGACTATTTATTAGCAGGAGCTAGCGATACATGACATTAACTACATAAGCTAACAAAATAAACATTAAACTTTCTCTGGCATCCATATTTTCCTGACTGTTGCAGTAGAACACATTTACAACAGGTGTCGGGAGAACTGACTCGAATTTATCGACTACCAACATTCAGTAGAACACAGCATTATATCTGCCTGAAGGAGGAAGCTACTACACTGAAACTACTCTTAAACTAACACACCTAATGTATTTGTTTGCAGTTTCTATTTGTTAGCTCAGTCTATTGAACTGCACAAGTAGTGTGGTTCACAAGTGTGAAGTGTCCCTGAGTCACATTTGCATAATCGTTCAGGCCCCTGATGGGAGCTCTCACACCTTTTAGCATATTGGTTATTAGCATACTGGTTATTAGCATACAGGCTATCTGTATTTTCCTTGTTTTGATTTAGGTCTGAGGATGGAGTTGAATATAGGAGATAAATGACGTCTAAGCTCTCCATTTCTGTTCAAGGATGGATTGTCTTTCCGAACACATAATGCCTCTTTCACTCCCCTGTCAAACTATTCTTTTCTTTGGCTAAGATCTGTACCTCACTATCCTCAAAGGAGCAGTTAGAGGCAAAGAATCAACAGTAGTGCTGGTTGGAAGTTTGAATCCAACTTTTTCCCACAGACTTGCTTGTAGTGAGAAGGGTAACCTCAAGTGTTACTTAAGTCAGAAGTCATTATTCTTCCAAACTGTATAGATGAGAAGAGGTAAAAATATAGCGTGATCTAAACAAAGCCCTATTTGTTCAAAAGGTTCTGAAGCAACCTAAAACTTCGATTTCCTACACAGAGATGTCCAGACATACACTACCAGACAAAAGTTTGGACACACCTTTTCATGTATGTTTCTTCTTATTTTCCATGATTATTAACAATGTAGAATCTAAATGACACATGTGGAATGAATCAAACAAAAAAGAAACTCAAAATAACACAAAACTTTAGATTTTAGATTGCTTTGAACCCTACTTTGCACTTTTGGCATTTCTTGAGCCTGACATATGGCCCAGCTGTGAGGCCAAAACCATTTCAGGAGACTTCATCATGAAGCTCATTGAGAGGCCAAGGGTTTGCAACTAACCAAAGGGTGGATACTCTGAGGATTTGAATATAAAATATAAATAAATCTCTATGAAACTTTTTACTACATAATCTCATACATCTTGCATTATATATTTGATCTCTTCTGTATGTATTTAAAATGTACAAAGTAGTAAACACAAAGAAAAAAACAACAACATTGAGTGAGAAAGTGTGTCCAAACCTTTGACTGGCAGTGGATATTTAAACCATAATAAAATACTATCTGACCCCTTTTGCTTTCTTGTCTTGTTGCAGGGCTGGATAAAAGTGGCAGAGTGGTTGACAGTGGTCCAAATGCAGATGAGGCCTGGTCCAGTGACTGTCTGCCCTGTGCTCCAGGCTGTACCTTCTGTAAGGACGATACCCCCTGTGTGACCCGGGAGGACGGGGTTCTGAGGCTGGCGGTGCTGGGCTTCCAGTGCCTGTGCATGCTGCTCCTCTTCATCAGCATGGTCATCATCTACCACTACAGGAGGAACAAGGTCCGCAAGACTCACTGCTAAAGTGTTCTTTGTGCTACTTTGGGGCGTCTTTACTTTTTTGATGGAAGTATGAAATGTTCCACTTCTCATGGCCCAGAAATGTGCTAGAATGGCCTTATTCTTACATGGAAGGTCCAAGTGGCTCTAGGTCCCATATTGCCCCATTTTCTGATCCATGTTATAATGTAAATAGAACATACCTGGAGTTATATACCTGGAGTTTTGTTTCATTCACACAGGTTTAAAACACAAATCCTGCAAATTTAGTTTAAGTTCTCTCAAACTTTGTGATGTCATGTTGTAAGCTAATACAGGAAGTGCTCCACTGTGTTTTTAAACAGATACACTTTCACTAGAGTAATTTAGATGAATTGTGATCAGTCCTGGAATTGGCCATATCTACTGAACTAAAGGTAAAAGGTAGAAGGTTTTGAGCTGTGAAAAGTATTTGATAAAATAAAAAAAAAACTTTTGTCCAGTTGACAGAATTGAATTTCTCGCTCAATTTCATTTCTCTCCAGCAGCTAGTTCAGGGATCACAGTCACTATACGGTTCGCAAAAACCCCGGAAGTTGTAGTTGGCGCACCGGCCAATCAGTGAAGCGGTGTGTTGGCAGAACCAACCCGAGTTGCGACAGCAGACTGCTCACGCCATGTGCACACGATCAAATAGCAGCGATGAGTTAAATTAAAAAGTACACGCCTACCGTCGAGCGAACGAATCCTAATGCTGCAAGGTCAGACGATTTCCACAAAGTGAAACCGGCTGATGCATCAGGCTAGAATCCTACCAGGATGACTGAGGGATTAGACAAACATCTTGTGCATTGGAGATATAGACAGACTAATAAAGAGTTACACACAAACATGTGTGAATGAAACAAAACACAACTCTGGGCCTGTTTTTGATGAGGGAACAACATTCTAACAGAGCTTGTGGCCATACCGGCTTGTTAAAGCCTGTTCCCGTCAGATCTCAGAGGCTCAGCAGGACCAGGCCTGGTTAGTACTTGGATGGGAGAGCACTGGGAAAATCAGGTGCCACAGGGGGGCGCCAGTTGCAAAAACAGACTGTGTCCGTAGGTAAGACACTTCACCCACATTGCCTAGTAGAAAAGAGGTGTGGCCATGAGCTGTACTCGGGGGGACTGATGGTGCAGATTGGCAGCCTCGCTTCCATCAGTCTGTCCCGGGGCAGCTGTGCAATTTACCACCACTGAGTTTGGAGTGAATGAATAATCTGTAAAGCGTCTTTGGGACATATGTCTGTGAAAAGCACTATATAAATGAAAACTTACTTAAAGCTCACAATTTTGTGTAGTATAGGACCTTTATGGGTTGGGCTGATCAGTGGCTTTCAGTTTGAGAGAAGAACTTAGCGTAAATATGTAGGTTGTGTGTTAAACCTGTGTGAAACAAAACACAACTTTGTGACGAGGAAACAACATTATAACACAGATTAGAAAATAGTGCAATATAGACACTTTAAAGCTACCATTTGTACGGGCCGTCAACCTAAAAGAACCAAATAAACTTACAGATCTTAATAGTGTGTTAATGGTAGCTTTAATATAGACATTACACATTAAACGAACATATTAGTATCATATGAAAGCAGTAGCGATGGTCTGTCGTCTCTCTCCTTTTACAGACCTATTACTCAAACTGCCCCATCTGCCTGTGCTGTGCTCTCTGAAAGCCCCTGAAGGCCTCGTGTCAATTAGGCCACTGTCTGTTGTTACATTTATCACATGAGAGGTGCACAGAGCAGCGGCACTGTCATGAAAAGCCCCACGGCGGAACTTTCTTATACTGGACCCACCGTATTCCGCTCTATTCAAAAACCGCTCCCGTCGTCCACCAGCGCCCCGGGGTCCATATGCACTCAAAAGGTCTGCTCAAAGTGAGGGCCATTTTGTAAGATGGATGGGGTTATGTAATGAAGATGTCTCGTATGTGCTCGGGCCTTCATAGGAGATGCATGTGTAAGGGGAGAGAGAGTGCGTTTATTGGAGAAACCTTTTATGTTTAGCTTGACAACATCTTGCTACTCATTTTTAGCTTCTATTTAGCAGTTTATCGTAATAGAAGGGCTGATATCGATTAAAGAAACTCTTGGTCGACTACAAACGTCCTGCTGATCGATTGGTCGACTAAAAAGGAGGACAATTCATTACCTTTATGATCTGACCATGTAACTGCACTCAAAATACTACAACCACAAGCGATTGATGTAAAAATAACTACAGAAAAGAAGGGGAAAACTGTATTTAAATATACTGTATATGGGAAGAGGCAGATTTCACAAGATTAAAGGGGAACTCCGGCACGTTTGAAGCTAAAGTCCATTGCTAGAGGTGGTGGAATACTGTCAGAAGCCAAAAAACAGTACAGATCAGTGTTTTCTAGGCGGAGATCTCACTGTGGCAGTGAGTCTGTCTAGGTAACAAGTTAGCATAGTGATGGGGCAAGTTCTTAGCTTCCACGTAAAATGCCAATTTGCACAGAAGAAACTTGACTCCACTTTCTAACCCATCTTACAACAGCCAAAAGTCTAACAAACTAAACACTATGTCTGGCTCACTCATTAGTGTCTGGAAACGTTATAAAATAACTTTATAAGCAGCCTTAGCATTAGCTTGTTGATTTTCCACTGTGCATTGCAAACGCCCAAAAGACTCGACGACCGACTCCAGCGGCAGCGAGCGGAAGAAGAAGCAACAAGTGAGGATCGACTACTCACAGTGAAAAACAATAGAAACTGAAAGTTGTTGAAAGAAAATGGTTCGGGAATGTATATTTTTTTAGCGTTTTCAAAAAATATAATTCACTCATAAATAAATGGAATTAGAAATGACATCGGCAATCGAGTCTTTTGGGCGTTCACATGTGCAGTGGGAAATCAACAAGCTAATGCTAAGGCTGCTTATAAAGTTATTTTCTAATGTTTCCAGACACTAATGAGTGAACCAGGCAGAGCGTTTTGTTTGTTAGACTCGTGGTTGTTATAAGATGGGTTAAAGTGGTGTTAAGCTTCTTCTGTGTGAAGCAAATTGGCGTTTTACGTTGAAGTTTAGAACTTGCCCCCATCACTACACTAGTTTGTTGCCTTGACAGACTCACTGCCACAGTGAGATCTCCACCGAGGAAACACTGATCTGTGCTGTTTTTTGGCTTCTGACAGAATTCCACCACCTCTAGCAACGGACTTCAAACATGCTGGAGTTCCTCTTTAACTCCTAAATCTTCAGCTAATTCCTTTCTGCCATTGTGCATGTAATTAAAATGAGTTAGCTAATATGGATTTTTTTCAACAGAGGCTCCATAAACTTTTTTTATTTATTTAATATTTTAATTCAATTTTTATTGAGAACGGCATCTCATTTACAACAACAACATGGGATCTATGTAGCATGTTTTGGGTTAAGGACTCAAAGTCAGGACTAAACCGGGGTCAAACCAGAACAAAAATTTAAGTACTTTTGTTGTCATTTTGGTTACAAATGCGTATATGTGATACACTATTTTTACTACCTTAAAACTTTACTACCTTAAAACTTTTAAACGGTTTGCAGTGGTCCAAAGTGCCCTGAATGCATAAAGTAAGTCCTCACTTATGCATTCAGAGCATCCTAATTCTTCACTGCAACAAGTTTATATGTGCTTTTCACAACTTCAGAGACCAGAGTGAAGTTTTGCCGACATGATAATTACTGGTGGTATTACTTCCTGGTTCGTGGATGATAAAAATGCTTTATAATTAAATGCACACAGCACACACTGGTCTCATTTTGACCCTAAGAGCTATTTCTACAATAGATCTGTACTGCTAAACAAATTCTACTTTATCACATGGAAAACATATGCACAGTTTGTATAACCATCTTTTATAATGTCTACAAGTTTAGTAATAATACTTGTGTGTTTTCTTCTACAGAGCATCCGAGCTTCAGGCCTGGTTCTCCTGGAGGCCATTCTGTGTGGAGCCCTTCTTCTCTACTTTCCCGTGAGTCCCTGTTTTAACTCATTTCGCGTTAGATTGCGGCTTAAATTTGACCCAAAATGGCCGCCGTATCATACACTTCTGTCATAGAATTCTGCAGGTTATTAGCTGTGTGTTTGATAGATGTTACTGATCCTGAAATGGTGGATATAATCAACACATTTTGGATATTATTTGAATGAATGTAGACACAAAACAGGAAAGTTAGCTTCAAAAATTATTTATAGTAAAATACAACAATAGTGGATGTGTGGCAGTAATTGTGACGTACCAAACTTGAAAAAGGTAAGTTTTATACAGAGAAATAAATGTGTTTGGCTATTTTGTTTTCATAATTCCCATCAATCAGTTTACCTGTAATGTTAATTTTACATACTGATATAATGCAAAAAGGGTTTCGCTTTAGACGCTCTACCTGATTTATTTTTTATTTTTTGCAGTGACTGTAAAACTAACAACAACTAGTATGCTAATGCACACTTCCTGATTATGGGACAATAAAACACTTTATAATTAGATGCAGACAGCTCTTAGCAGACTTATTTTGACCTCAAAAGCTGCTTACAATATTTTTATACTGGGGCCAGACACATTATGTTCAGATACATGGAAAAAATATCATGTGCAAGGCCTTAAAGGTAGTTTTTATTGGCTGCTGTATCTTACATCAATAAGTCAATAATTAATCATCTACCGCTATGTGCTTGCTAGTAACTATTAATAAGTTGTATATTGTTAGGAGTATTACTATTCTTAAAGGTCCTATATTACACAAAATTGATTCTTGTGAGCTTTAAGCAGTGTTAGAATGTTGTTACCTCATCAAAAACAGACCTGGAGTTGTTTTTTGTTTCATTCACATGTTTGCGTAATCTTTTATTATTAGTCTGTTTACATTTCCAAAGCTCAAAAGTCTCTACTCCACTTTGTGATGTCATGAAGTGGTTGTTTTCAAGTTAACAGCAACCTTTTACCTTTTATTCAGTGAAGATTGGCAATTCCAGAGGTGAAATTGTTCAAATGATTCTAGAGAAGGTGTACGGAGTTTCAAAACACAGTGGAGCACTTCCTGTATAACCACATGACATCACAAGGTGGAAGAGAGTGTTTTCTGTTTGAGAGAAGAAATCGGTCTTAATGTGCAGGGTTTGTGTGTTAAACATGTGTGAACGAAACGAAACACAACTCCAGGTTTGTTTGTGATGAGGGAACTACATTATAACACAGGTCAGAAAACAGCGTAATATGGGCCCTTTAATACAACTTTAACTGCATTTTCCAGCAATTCAGTGAAACTTCAGTCAGCGGCTCGGATACTACGTTGAAATGCAAGACTGTTAGTAGTGGAGACAGTATGTTCCCGGAGGCAAAGGAGTAGGCGGAGGACAGGGTAAAGTGTGAGTGAGCATAGAACTGGAGCTACAGAATGTCTCATTATTGCAACATGAGTAATCAATAAAAAGGCTTCCGCTATCAGCGCTCTCTCTTTCCCATGGATGAGGATGGAGCCAAGTTTTAGTGAGCTTAGACAATCTGAAATAGCATGAAGCATAGCAATTTGTAGAATACTACTTTTTTTATATTAGTCAAACATACATACTGTAGAGGATAGGAGTAAGTGAAGGTACTGCTAGACTAAAACAGTTCATTATCACCATAGAAACTGCATTCATATTTTTGTAGTTGGTTGGTTGGTGTGTAAATTTATGGGAATTATAGAGAATTTTAGAATAGAGGGAAATCCAAATCCACTTTATTTCTATAGCACATTTTACAAACAAAGCAATTTCTAAAGTGCTGCACAGAGATCATACAATGAGGACAACAAAAAGGTAAAATGCTTAAATCTGAATCCTAAAACAATTAAACCAGTAAAATCAAATAAAAGCAAAACCATGAAAATAATAAAATAGTAAATAAGTAAAATAATTAAAATAAAGTGTTAAAAGCCAGAGAATAAATGTCTTAAGCCTTATTGCAGCAGCACATTTTTAACCTTATGTGATGCACTGAGTATAGGGAAGTGGGCGGAGACAGGTGGTATATGAAAACATGTGAGGCACTCGAGCCTCAAATGCACAATACAAGATCACTCAAACAGCAAACTAATGATGAGGAAACACTGTGAAATCTTAACAGAATGTTGGTCTTACTGAAATGTAAAGGTGGGCGAGGTACAAACCCGAGGCACACTGACTAAATATATTAAAAGTCCTTTATTACGTGATGGTCTTCGAGATGGTCTTCGTCAGGGCATAAGCATCATCTCGCTGGTCGAAACGCGTCGGGTTTGTACCTTGCCCACCTTTACATTTTTCAGTTCGGGCAATATTCAGCTAAGAGTTCAAGTTTAACCCTCGTAGAGCACCTGTTCTGCTACTTTTTTATGACCCAGTGAAGCGCTCTACCTCTTCTCTTCATCTGACCCTTAAATGGTTAAAAGCTTCTAGAAGTCGCATAATCTTTCCCCTATAATGACTAAAACATGAGTAAAAGTGATTATAAAAAACCTCCTTATCAAAGCTTGATCTCATCAGGAACCCCAGGTGATACGGTGGGACATCAGTGGCAAAAACTGTTGTTGTGTCCTTAGGCAAGGCAGTTCACCCACATTGCTTAATATGAAAGTGGTGTGAGTGCAGATGGCAAACACTGGCCACGTTTACACAGTGTTTTTAATTCTGAATGAATTGTTCTGAATTAAATAGTTTGGTATTAAAATATTTGGCCCTCACCAGTAACGAAGTTAATGGCAAAAATTTATATTACGGACATGGTGTATTTATCACGGTTGGCCACCAGGGGCACAAAGACTCTTAAAAAACATTTAAAGGTGCATTATGTAACGTTTCTAATGGATGAGCTGTTGGCCTAAGCAGCTGTTGGGGAGAGAGAGTGGCGTGCCGGGGCGGTCGTGAGTCCTCGGCGGTTGCGTGGGAGGGGTGTGCGCACCGGGCCAAGGGCCATCATTGCCGCAAGCGGCTTTAATCTCCTTTGAGTTTACATTGAAATAATAATTCTGAATTGAGGTTTCCATGGAAACACGTTAAATCGCCTTTATTTAATTCCGCTCAATGTTGGAAAGGGTTCTAAATACAAACGTATTTATGTTGAGTGGAAGAAAACACACACTTCAGCTGCTACCAGCTTTTCTGTCATCTCGGTTTGTCGTTACGCCGCATGATCCAAACATGATCCAAACTTCCACGGTTGTTCCGATGATAATGAAGCAGCAGCTGGAGAATTCTCTCCTCACGCTTTACGTCTGTGAGCTGAGGAGGAGAAGGGAAGAGAGTCGGAGAAGGAGGAAAAAGACAAACTGAGGCAACGGCGCAGCCTCAGCCCACTCCCACATCCCGCTCACAAATCCAAAGAGCAGTGGATGAAAGTCCGAAGAGACGACTGGTGGATTCCGTCAGAAGGACGACTCAAAGAGCATGAACGACCGGAATTATTTTTAGGAAGAATAAATGTTTACATTATTGAGAACTTAATTAATTCAACTTTAAAATCGGAATAAACCACCCACTTACTTCATCATTTTCATTAGGAATTAAGTTTTTACATGGTCTTTTTAATGCGGAATTTATTTGGAATTAAAGCTCTCATATAAACGTGCCAACTGGCAGTTTCATTTCCATCAGTCTGTCCCAGGGCAGCTGTGGCTCCAACAGTACTTTACCACCATCACAGAACACAACCTGTACCTGTCCTGAACCTCCACACTTCCCAAACCTCCAGTGACTAATCCACATCTTATTTAACACACCTCGGGTCAAACTGCTGCTGAACTATTGTTACCATTAGAAACCTGTCCACCTGACTCTCCTCGCCCACCTACAACTTATTGATCCAAGAGGCCATACCATAGTCCTCTCTCTCCCTCTTTCTCTCTATCCCTTTTCCATCCTCCCCCCTCCCCCCTCCCTCGCTCAGGGCGTCGGGTAATTGCGCTTTAGTTGCAATCACGTCGGCCTGTTTGCCTGGCCCAGCGCTGAGGGGCCGCTGTAATTAAAGCCAACTGATTCAGAGCGCCCTAATCAATGCAATTTGCCGCGACAAGGTGCAGGAATGTAATGATGTCAGAGAATGGACAGATGAGTTAAAAAAAGAAAAGAGAGAGATGGAAGCAGGGAAAGAGAGAGCGAGGAAAGTGGTGTCAGGTTATTGCGGCTGTATCCAGCTGGGGTAGTGATGACATCAAGGCTAAAATTAGCTCCTCTGTGCTGGTGGAGAGAGAGAAAGAGAAAGAGAGAGAGAGAAAGAGAGGGAAATAGAGAAGGAGATAGAGAGAGCGTGCACGTTCATTGCTCTTCAAATACATTGGGATTGTATTGATGTACTGAAAGAGGAGTAGTGGTATGAAGAGACAAAGGGAATACTAATTGCAACATAATTTATACGTTAAACTACTACTACTATTACAACTTCTACGACTACTACTACCACTACTCTGACTACCACCTCACTACCTCTGCTACTACTACTGCTACTACTACTACTTCTACTTCTACACTGACTACCGCCTCACTGCTGCTACTGCTACTACTACTACTATTTCTACTTCTACTCTGACTACCACCTCGCTACTACTACTACTACTACTACTTCTACTCTGACTACCAACTCACTACTGCTGGTGCAGGTGCTGGTGCTGCTGCTACTACTACTACTACTGCTACTACTACTACTACTACTAAAACTACCACTACTGCTCGCCTGACTACCATTGTCTCTATACAGCTGCTCTTCCTACTACTACTACTATTACTAGTATTAGTAGTTGCTCTACTGCTACTACTACTTGTAATACTAGTAACTATTACTAGTTACTACTATTACTAGTAATACCATAACTACTGCCACCACTACTACGAGTACTTCTAGTCTATTCACGCCACCAGTACTACTACTACTACTAGTACCGCCTCTGATACTAGGCCTAATACTAGTACGTCTGTAAGTCTTGCTGCCAAAAAATACCTGTACAGCGTATAGTATTAGTACTGCATCTTGTGCAGCTACTGCATTGCCTGTTTTTATACAAGTTTAGCCACTGTATAAAGGCTTTCTCATGACAAACATTTAAAAATACATTTTTATTGTGTATTGTGCAGCGTGACATCACCCACAGCGTTCAGCTCCAGTCAAATGAAGCTCACTGAGGCTAGCAGTTATAGGACCGAATTTGGAGCCAGGTCCACATTACGAATAGGAATTTATTCACGCCAAAACAGCAAAATACCCCAGAATCACATAGAGCGGGTAAATACGAAAGTTTTAAGACCAAAATGACGAGGAAGTCAATTGGAACCAGTCGATGGAGCCGGAAGCGCGTCCATTCTCACTTCCTATTTGGAACGACAGCTAGTGGGGTAGCTATGTCCATTTATATATGCAATCTTTCAGTTTTTGTCAAATTCCTCATGTTTTCTTTGCGTTTTCTATTTGAAAACGACAAATCCAACAGGGAATCGTATTGACATATCCATATTTGCTGCATGCGACTGTCCCCCTCCCCGTGCTATTCAGATCTAAAAATAACTCCACACATTGTCCCACATGACGCTTCTATTTTAAATAATTCCTTTGTTACCGAGCATCCAGTGTGCTATTGCTTTGTACCTAATACCATTTTTTCCAATTTTCTGTCCTTACCCCTGAACGTCTCCTGCCACGACTTAGATAAAGAATTAATTCAAACTGCTCTAAAACGGGTTATTTTGGGTTTCTTTTTATGGGAGAGGAGGAGAATAGATTTGGACATGCTTTGGTGGGTTTGAATGGAATGCCTGGATTAGCTGCTGGGGAGGCTTAGGCTGGTGGACAATGGTGTTTTTCTTCCAGTCAAAACAAGAACGCTATGGTAGAATGTCAACAGTCGGAAACGCAGAAAAAAATTGAAATGTCTGTGTTTTGGATTGTGGCGGTCAAATGTATTGATTTTTGGGCATCTAACAAAAATAAAATATAATAGAAATAAAATGATAATAAAATGCACTGGTTTTCAAAATTTCAAGCAATATTTATTCTCTATGGAACATGAACCATATATGTCAATGATTTTTTTAAAGGTGCACTATGGCAAATGGTCACATTTTTATATAGCGTTTTTTCACTTTCAAGGCACTCAGAGTGCGCCACAACAAGAAACTGCTCCCCCATTCACACACACATATTCATACACTAGTGTACGCAGACACTGGGTATGAATGGAAATGTGTCTTGCTCAAGGACACCACAACAGCATTCATCTATGGAAGCTGGAGAGAGAGAAGAATTTGCACCGCTAACCTCGGGATCTGTGGACAAACTCTCTCCAACTAGTTACTATGGAACATTTTTGATGGGCAGTCCGCCACTTTTGCTTATTGCTTTGTCTGGAATGTTCCACAGTATGGCATTATGGCAGTATGGCTTGGTGGCATCACCTGCTTGTCTCCATGGAGATAGATAAGTTTAACAGCGCTGTACCTAATTTTAAAAAGCACAAAGAGGTGAAAATTAATCATCATAATAAAGCTAACAAAAACTAGCATGTCAACAGCTTACTTCCTGATCCTCAGACTATTGAACTCTCTATAATTAATTAATAAAACACCACCCGCCTCACCTGCAAAGAGATCACAATTATGAGTGATGCAAGTCACCCCGCACACAATCTGTTCAGCCTCCAGCTCTCCGGGAGGAGGTACAGGAGCCTCCTGCCCCTGGGAGGAGGTACAGGAGCCTCCTGCCCCTGGGAGGAGGTACAGGAACCTCCTGCCCCTGGGAGGAGGTACAGGAGCCTCCAGCCCTCTGGGAGGAGGTACAGGAGCCTCCTGCCCCTGGGAGGAGGTACAGGAACCTCCTGCCCCTGGGAGGAGGTACAGGAGCCTCCAGCCCTCTGGGACTTTTTCTTTTCTTTTATTATTATTTAATTTAGAAGATAGGGAGTGAGAAAATAATTGAAAATTTTCATATGTTCATATGGAAATTTGACAATGAAGTTTGAATTTAAAATTTTTATAATTAAGATGCAGGCAGCACACAGCAGTTGCACTTTGACCCGAACTATCCACTATTTCCACTATATCTTTACTGGCCCTTTTAATGCCATGCCACGAAACATTATAGGCAAAGCAATGACATCTCCCTGACAACAGGCAGGTGGCAGACTTTTCACCAGAAAAGTTTGAGTCTGTACCTTCCAGTTGCCTCTTAACGTCACGGCTCTCCTAGCGGGTGCCCCTCGTGTGTGCGAGGTGTCACTCCTGACTGATGTCCTGGCGGGTGCCGGGAGTCATTGGCGTGGGACTTCTCAGCACATTGCGGGTTTCAGGAGAAAGTGTGCACTGCATGAGAGTACAGCATAAGTAGTATATCAGGATGTGACAGGCTCAGAAATTCTCTCTGTCTGCCTCTCCTGCCCTGTTCTCTCCTTCGTTCTTTCGTCCTCTTCTCCTTCTCCCTCACTCCTGCTCCTTCCATCACTTCTTTCTTTCTCCTCTGCTCCCTCTTCTCCACTCCTTCGCTTCCCTCCTCTCTTTCTCCCCTCTCCTCTGCTCTGTCTTCCATCCAAGCGTTCCTGACACTTCCAATCTGGCTTAAGTAGATCTAGGGCCTGCTGTGCGTTTGCTCCTCTCTCATTCTTTTCTTTCTCTCCTTTCTCCCCTGTGAACCACACAAAGCCACACTGAATCACTTAAGCTGAAGTTGGACTCTCACTGGTGTAGTGCACAGGCAGTGGACCTGAGCGTACAGTTGGGGGGTAAATGCTAAAGTCTGAGTCACAAAACTTAACAAGAAGGGACCTCATTCATGAAACCTTCTTACTAACAAATTTGTACTTAAAGGGGAACTCCGACATGTTTGAAGCTAAAGTCCATTGCTAGAGGTGGTGGAGTTCTGTCAGAAGCCAAAAAACAGCACAGATCAGTGTTTCCTCGGTGGAGATCTCACTGTGGCAGTGAGTCTGTCAAGGCAACAAATTAGCGTACTGATTTGGGCAAGTTCTTAACTTCCACGTAAAACGCCAATTTGTTTCACACTGAAGAAGCTTAACACCACTTTAACCCATCTTACAACAGCCATGAGTAAAACAAACAAAAGGCTCTGCCTGGTTCACTCATTAGTGTCTGGAAATGTTATAAAACAGCTTTATGCAGGTTTAGCATTAGCTTTGTTGAATTCCCACTGCGCATGTGAAAGCCCAAAAGACTCGACTGCCGACTCCAGCGGCGGCGAGCGGATCGAGCCGCCAGAAGCAACCAGTGAAGATCGACTACTGATGGTGAAGAAGAAGAGAAAATGAAAGTTGTTAATGGAAAATGGTTCTGGAATCTATTTTTGAGTGTTTTTCAAAAAATATAATTCACTCATAAATAAATGGGATTAGAAACGACATCAGCGATCGAGTCTTTTGGGCTTTCACATGCGCAGTGGGAAATCAACAAACTTAAGACTAAGGCTGCTTATAAAGTTGTTTTATAATGTTTCCAGACCACTAATGAGTGAGCTCATTAGTGACTTTAGACTCGTGGCTGTTGTAAGATGGGTTAAAATGGTGTTAAGTTTCTTCAGTGAACAAATTGGTGTTTTACATGGAAGTTCAGAACTTGCTCTGATCACTACACTAGTTTGTTGCCTTGACAGACTCACTGCCACAGTGAGATCTCCACCGAGGAAACACTGATCTGTGCTGTTTTTTGGCTTTTGACAGAATTCCACCACCTCTAGCAACGGACTTTAGCTTCAAACATGTCGGAGTTCCCCTTTAAGGCCTTCCTATGAACCTTTTTGGTATTCACAAAACTTTTTCTTAACTGAAAATATCCGTCTGGAACAACAGTCAGGAACACTTGTAAAAACAAAAATTCTATTGTTTTAGAATATTATTACTCTGATAATTCAACAAAAATGTAATTCCTCCATGTTTGTAAGTTATATATTTTCTTTACTATGACTATGTGATCCTGTTGGTCGTTCTGTTGGTGGTTCCTGTTGGTCCCTCCTGTTAGTCCTTCCTGTTTGGTCATTCATTTTGTTCCAGTTGGTGGTTCCTGCTGGTCATTCCTTCTGTTCATGTTGGATGTAATTTACACCCAGCTCACCTCCGGGAGCCTGGGGAGGCAGAGGACCCATTACCTGCCTGCAGAGTCGCCCCATGTGGTGTGGAGTGTCAGCTTTCATAGAGAAAGAAATCCATCGATATTACCGCCTCCAGCCAAGCAACTGTCAGGACAAAAAGAGTAAACATGCCATTTGAGAGGGTGGGGCAAAATTGGCAATGTAGTAATAATGAAAAAAACTCTTAGCATTATTGTATATTTTTAATCAAATTGCGCTACAAATGATCAAAATGTATTGTTGCAGAAAAAACTTGTGTGCGAACGTACATACACCACCATCCTTTGCTCTGTTATAGGAAATACCGTATTTTTTGGACTATAAGTCAGTTTTTTCCATGGTTTGGGTGGTCCTGCGACTTATACTCGCTGCGACTTATATATTAAAATATATAGTTTCACATGTTTGTTATTTTCTCACTGACAGCCATGAGGGGGCGCTCTAGGCTTGTGTGCCAGTATCTGCTACTCCTATTGCTCCTGTACCACTGAAAATTTACTGTTTAAACATCAAATTATAAAGACAACTGAGAAAGACTGAACACAAATGGCCCCAAAAGAAAATCATATTCTGCAGATTACAAGCTGCAAGAAGTGAAATATGCAGCTGAAAATGGTAATTGAACAGCAGAAAGAAAGTTTGGAGTGAGCGAGAAACTTGTAAGAGACTAGTTAAAAGCGGAGGGAACTCGAACTGCAACGAAGAAAACAAAAAACGCTATTACTGCTTCATGCAACGCAGACGCCTCCATCAGAGTACAGACAACCATGTCCCAAAAACTGCAGCAGACTTCCAAGCCCAGGTCGACAGTTTGAAGTGTTGAAATGTCTGTTCTTGGTCTCTGATTTTATAAAATAAATTTCCTACCCCCAAAATTTTACTTATATATGTTTTTTTTCATCTTCATTGTGCATTTTTTGGCTGGTGTGACCTATACTCCAGAGCGACTTATAGTACGGAAAATACGGTCGTCCACGAAATGTTTAGTTTAGTAACAGCATTAAAATTTGTGGTGTCTATAGTGGTAGTAGTAGTAGTTATAGTAGTAGTAGTAATAGTAGTAGAAAAACCCGAAACTAAACCTGGACTATACTAGGAAAAGAACAGGACCAAACCAAGTCTACATCAGGACTAATCTGGGTTCCAAGTAAAGTACGAATGCATCCAAATGTAGTAATTGTTGTAGCAGATGCCAAAAAAGTAAAATAAGTTAATAATAATAATAATGCATCAGTTTTATATAGCGCTTTTCTGGACACTCAAAGACGCTTTACAGAGCATTATTCATTCACTCCAGACCCGGTGGTGGTAAACTACTATTGTAGCTACAGCTGCCCTGGGGCAGACTGACAGAAGCGAGGCTGCCAATTTGCGCCATCGGCCCCTCCGACCACCACCAACACTCACGCACACACCACTTTCATACTAGGCAATGTGGGTGAAGTGTCTTGCCTAAGGACACAACAACAGTTTTTGCAACTGGCGCCCCACTGTGGCACCTGGTATTCCTAGTGGTCTCCCATCCAAGTACTAACCAGGCCCGGCCCTGCTTAGCTTCTGAGATCTGACGGGTTCAGGCTTTGACGAGCCGGTATGGCCACAGTAAATACATGCAAAACTGAGCTAATTTTAAGTCACATTTTGACTCGAGCAGCTTTTACAATATATCTGTACTAGGGCAAAACTATTTTCACTTTAATACTTAAAAAAACATCTCTCAAAGTCTCTTTGTATGTCTCAAGAAGACACACTGTGCTTGTGTCAGCTATATAGTTATAATCTATGACACCCGTGGATCATTATGTTATAATTTGGGCATTTTAAATCGCAGTATTCATCTAAAATGACTTCATAAAACAAACAACTCTGCTGATTTCCACAAACTGCGGTGCCCAATGGGAGCTGACGTCGCAGTAAATGTCATCAGATCATGCTTGCGATGTTTGTTTGCAAGTAGTCAATTTTTTTTTCTTCATTTAGACCGAAGAGACTGCCCCACTGCTGAATCCTACATGTATCACATATTAAGAAGATAAACATACATAGGTCCAGTTTAAAAGTAGCCGTATTTCTACTTTTGCACACTTCATCCACCCCTTGAATGCGAAATAACCCTTGTATAATCTGGAGGCTGTGTAAAGCTTCAGAACACTGAGACAGACCTCAGACATGTGTTGTGACAGCGGCAGTCCCTGGGCTGTACCACCAGTCTGCTGTGGGACGGTGCGATTGTCCCGGGGAGGTATCCAGTCACAAACCATCATGTCAGTCACCAGCCTGTCTGTTATTGTGAAGAGAGTTTTCAAAAGGGAACAGTGGTACTAGCGAGCAGAGCAGCTAAACAGTGTACACAAAGGGGCATGTTATGTAAAATGGATGTTTAAGTTGTTAACCATGTAACAGTGTTTTGTCATTATTAGCTTGTGCAGTCTTGTAATTCAGTTGGTACATGCATGTTGGTGTTGTCCTGCATTCAAGGGTTGTGCGCTCAGTAAATGTCTGTTTTCACCTACAACCTATCGCTGCCTAAATAAAAGGAAAATCTGCTTCTTGCTACAGCAAAAGGCCACTATGAAGAGGAGGTTGTGGAAACTGTGGAAAATCAGGATCTCTGTACGTTATAGTTTAATACATTATTATATTAAGAATTTAAAAAAGCATCACAATTGTTATCAGTCGAAGTTGTATTGGATTTGAACAAGTTTGGCTCGTGTGTGGACACAGATAGGGCAGATTTACATGTACAGCTCCTTTAAATGGTTGGAAATTGAAGAACAAAGACATTTGCTGGGGTAGAACCACCCACGACTATGACATTTAAGTTATAGTTTGCTATTTTTGTTTCAGAAATTGTACCTTGAGGGGACTTTATCACACCGTTATTTCACTTCTACTTGAGTAATCTATGCGACACGGTAGAAAGCTCGAGAAGATACATTAAAAATGAAAGCGACACAATGGGAGGACTGTCCTTTGCTGAACTCCGAAGCTCGCGTCACATCCGAGCCTTGCATGAATGATGACTTATGTTGCTCTATTGACTGCTCATGAATTTATGACTTGATTTGAGCATTTTCATCTCAGTGAGAGCCTTATTTGCATGGGCCGGTGGTGGCCGCCTCTGCCAAATGGTATTAAATTATAAAAGATCACACTGCGTAGACTTTAAAACTGGACGGTACATTTATCAAAGCTTCAGCCAATCATTCAGCTTTAGCTTTAAAGAGCCACATTTTGTAATTATGTAAGAGAAGCTTGAATAGCTTGAATGCTAAAAGTAGAAGTAAACAGTAAACTATATTTCTACATTGCTTTAACTTTTCTACATCAAACTATTAAAACCAACAAAATAACATTGGCAGTAAAAACGTGACATTACCCGATTTTCAAACATGATGAAGTGAAGAAACTGAAGAAGCAGACCTGTCTAACTAGTTCTTAGCTTTACACCAATCTGCCAAATGGTTACCAGTGTAGTTTAAGATCCCCAAATCAAAAACTTACCCTAAAGTAGTCGTTTTCCCCAGATGCTTCACAGGAGGGAGATGCTCAGAAATGATTCAACAACAACTCTAATACATGTAAATATGATTTATTTTACAGATAATAGAGTCAGCCAATTAACAGACAATTTGAGTCTGGATCCCCTTAGAAGCCCAATGCAGGAAAGACCCAGAAGAACATATTAAGGTTACATTTATAGATTCTACACAAAGGACATCCCACTTTAACATCTGGAGTAGATCAACCTATTTTGCACAAAACCTCCAACCATATATGACCTGACATGATCAATTGTCACCATGGTACCAGTTACCAAATGTCTCTGGAATGCAGTATCTCCTAACCTCTGACCATTTTAGGCTCCAACTAGTCTGAAAACCCCCAACAGTAACAAAGAATCTTCCTAAGAAAGCCCAAGTTAAAGTAACAGTATAAAATATAATGCAGTAGTATAACAGATACCACACCAGCAAACCATTAAGCTTTACATTGAGCATGTAACATGTTTAGGGACAACATAAGAAAGACATAAGTACATACATACAAATCTTTATGTTAAATAATGGATGATTCTTTTATTATGCCCATATTTTGCCATCTTCAGCCAGTCATTAAGGCAGTCAAAGTTACAGTATGTAACTTTTTACCCCCCAAATAGACACAAAATAGAGAAAAAATTTGGTTATAATTTTCAACAGTGGCATAAAATTGATCTAACTCCATGGAGAATATTCCGAAATACAGCTTTAACTTTTTATTTCCATGGAATGCAGGTGATGTGCCACCTCCAGAAAGTTAACTTTACTTTTAATACACCTAACTGAATACAACTGATGCTGTTGTACATTAAAGTCGCATGCTTGTTTCTATAGACACTGTATGGACTCTACCTGGAATGTTCCACAGTGTGACATTAAACAGCTCTAATTACATTTATCCAATGACTGGTGGTTTTATAGCTCTAAATTACTGAGAAACGCAGGCTTTCTGACTGTGAGCAGGGTCGCCTCTCCACAGATCTGACCTGGAACTTGGTCTGGTTTGGTCTCCATGAAAGACAGAAAGGTTTAATGCCATACTGTGAAACATTCCAGACAATAACATCTCCATGGAGAAAAAGCATTTGACGAACCCTCCACCGGAAAAGTTACACAATGCACCTGCCAAAGACTTTAACAAAACCGTAACAATATATTCCTCAGTGTTTTTAGAAAAAGTTGTATAAATTGTGTTGCTGTGTAAAAATCACACTGTTTCACTCCATTTTCATCCAGAGGGACACTTGCTAACCACAGCAGCATAACAGACAGGGAGCGCACTCTTCCCCCGCTCACACCACAGCTGGCTAAGTCACATCACGCATCCCTCCACATCCACACACTCCAGCGCCGAGCCCACCCCGCGCTATCCACTGCCGAGATGTGTCCGTGCGCTGAAATGACAGGTGATTAAGGACAGGCACATCACGGCGAGCCAAGTGTTGGTTGAATAAATAAAGTGGGTGAATGTGTGAATACTTGTCTGGTCCTTGCATATAAATTGGCCTTGTGCGAGAGGATTCATTGAATTACAAAGATTTCCTGTTTCTTCTGAAGCCAGTGTGTTCAGAGGAAGGATATCGTAGTTAAGTTGTAAAATGTAGATAAGTTGGTTGAAAGCTTTTTGTTATGTAATTATATGTAATCCTGTACAAGCTCTCAACTTTGTTAACAGATATCAAAAATAAAGCTGAAGGTGAATGTATTTCCTCAAATATGTTACATCGGCTGCATTCACACACCAAATTTGTCACTAAGACTGGACTTAAACCTGAAATAGATCGGAAAAACTCAGAACAAGAACAGATCCTAAGTACATCATGATCGTTTTCGAACTTGAATAAGAAAAAAATATGTGAGATGTACATTAAGTGTACTGGAAGTTACTTCTTGTGTTCATTAATCTGCTTGAAATAAATAAATGAAAAATAAATGAACGCGTCTCAACCAGGATTAAACCAGAACCAAAACAGGGCGTGTGAACTCCCATTATCCATTCATCCATCTTCTTCCTCTTTGTCCTGGGCTGGGTCAGAGGGGCTTCAATCTAAGCAGGGACTCCCAGATTTCTGTCACCTCGGACAGTTCCTCCAGCTCCTCTGGGGAGATCCAGAGGCTTTCCCTGGTTAGCTAGAGACACAGTCCCTCCAGAGTGTCCTGGGTCTTCCCTGAGGCCTCCTCCCGATGGGACATGAACACCTCTCCAGGGAGGCGTCCAGGAGTCCATCCGGAACAAATGTCACCTCAGCTGCTCCTCTACTCGTGGACTGAGCTCCTTATTTAGATGAAAATGTTTAAGGAAAAAACAAAAAACAGAGCAAAGTGCTGTTGCCATCTTGCAGATAAGGTGCACTGCGGAACTTTTTTGATGGAGGATGTGCCATCAGCTTGTCATTAGCATGGAGATGTTATGGTTTTCCTGGGATGTTCCACAGTATGGCATTAAACAAATCTATCTTGTATTTATTCAATTACAGGTGTTTTTACCTCTGAAAACTAGTGAAAATATGCATTATTACTGTGAACGGGGCCACTGTTCTACAATACAATACAATAAACACATTTCCGAACATTCTTGTGCAAATCTAAAATGCAGAGTTGGCAGTTTTAGGCTGAATGTTTGTAGAGGAAATAATGGTACTTTGCAGCCTTTGCGATTTGTTCATTTTTTAGTCCAGATTCTCTTTACCTTTGTGAAATTTGAGAGAGAGAGATACTTTATTGATCCTGGGGGAAACTGAAGTTTTGCTGCAACAAACATTTATACGACTCTTCTCAGTGACCCTTGTGTCTCCATCGAAAGTCTCAGTGCAGTTTAACAGAAGGTTTTGTCAGGTAGGGTCAGCAGATCCTGTGGAAGAGCCAAAATCTGAGTTACAAGCTCAGAAGAATCTATCTTGTCGGTTGTCGTTGCTGCTTTGAGCCATGAAAAAAATCTGGAAGATAAATCAAGTGGCGTCATATTGTTTTCAGTGCTTGAGCTCATTGGTCAGCTTGTCTTCATGGGGATAGTTCAATTAAATGCCATCCTGGTGAACATTCCAGGACTTACATGGAATCAAGCAGGTGGCGGACCCTCGGACCAGAAAAGTCACAATGGGAACAGGCAAAATTCTGTCATATCTTATAGTATAGTTAAGCCTCACTGAAGGGTGGCATTGCAGAGTCCATTTCAATTCATTAGTCCAAGCCGATGTGTGCTGGACAACCCCCCACTGAAGACCATAAGTAACAGACGAACCAAAATTAAATGCAAATGTACGAAATTCTTATTAGTTATAGGTATTATTGTCAAATGAAGAACTTTGTCAAACTCCCCGTACCTCTTCACTTCTTCACAGGCCACGTTTACGTGATGTTTTTGAATTCAGTATTAAAAATTCTGAATTAAATAGTTCGGAATTAAAATATTCTCTGTTGAGTTTACATGGAAATAATAATAATCGAGGTTTACATGGAAAACATGTTAAATCGTCTTTGCTTAATTCCGCTCAACGTCTGGGGGTGGAGAAGGGTTCTGATTGGACAGCGACACAAACACCTTTACGTCTTTGGGAAGAAAACCCACACTTCAGCTGCTACCGGCTTTTCTGTCATCTCGGTTTGTCGTTACGCTGCCGACACAAACACGATCCAAACTTTTTCTGCGGTCGTTACAATGATAATGAAGCAGTAGCCGGAGAATTCTATCCTTACACTTTACAGAAAAGTGTCGGAGAAGGGAGGAAGAAGACAAACTGAGTCCACGGCTGCTCCACCTCAGTCCACTCCCGCATCCCGCTCGCAAATTCAAGAAGAGCGACCCAACGAACGTGCGCTGAACAACCGAAATTAATTTTACGAGGAATAAACATTTACATGGTTAAGGAATAAATTAATTTGGCTTTAAAATCGGAATAAACCACCCACTTACTTTCGGAACTAAGCTTCATTCTGAATAATCATTTTCATTAGGAATTAAGTGTTCGCATGGTCTTTTTAAAGCGGAATTCATTTTTATTCAGAATTCAATTATTTAAAGCTCTCATGCAAACGTGGCAACAGTCTGGGTTAGCTAAACGTGACCATGACCTCACCGCTATAGAGTTAACCTTGAGATCAGCACTTCCTGTAGCCTTCATTCTCTACTGTAACTCAAGAGTAGTGCGTTAGACTGTCGATAATGATCTCCTCCTCTGTATCGATGTCCATTAACCCCCCCTTCCAAACACGCACACACGTTATACAAATACACACTCCGGTGGATATAACCCGATCCCTTTAGCTTCCCACCGAGCCCCGTGCCAAATTCCCAGCACTTAGCATTGATTATTAATGGAAGTTTTGAAAAGTGGGGGGTGGAGGTAGAATCTGATCTCGATGCGGGTCTTAAAGAGTGCGTCGGGCTGTGGGTCAGGGCCAGTCGTTTCCCAGAAGCTGAGTGGAGATGGTGTAATCGTGTTCAGCTCAGCGTTACGTGAACAGCGAAAGTCATAATTGTGTCTGCTGACGACGACACTTTTCCACGGATTATATGAATGTTTTATATTGTTTGGATCCTGGTGTTTCGGTTTTGTTTTATCACTGGTTTATTCTTAGTTTGGTTTACAGCTGCAAGATTTGGGAATATGTAACTGCATTTTTTAACACTAATACAATAAACCCATCTCAGAACATGCTTGTGCAGATCTAAAATGCAGGGCTGGCAGTTTTATACCGACTAAGACATGTTTTTTTGTGTGGGAAATAGTGGTACTTCAAAAATTGCAGCTTTTGCGATTTGCTCTTTTTTTGTGAGTCCAGATTCTCTTTACCTTTGCAAAATTTGATAGCGAGAGATACTTTATTGATCCCATGGGAAACTGAATTTTGCTGCAACAAACTCTTCTCATTGACCCTTGTTTCTCCGTGAAAAGGTCTCAGTGCAGTTTAAAAGAAGGTCTTGTCAGGTGGGGTCAGCAGATCCTGTGGAAGAGCCAAAATCTGAGTCACAAGCTCAGAAGAATCCATCTTGTCTTTTGTTTTGGGCCATGAAAGTATGAAAAAAATGTGTAAGATAAATCAAAAATTGTGTTGTATTGGTTTCAGTGCTCTTGCTCTTTGGTGCATGTAGTCAAAGAATGTTTTTTTCTTCAGCGTTACTTCCTCAATACAGGCGAACATTACCAACAGTGTGACGACAGGGACGTGCACAGCATCATCAGTTCTGACCAATCAGTGTCATGGTGACTAAAGCAGAGGCTAAAATTCTTAAGGCCGCCACACACTACAGGAGAATTTGCCCGATTTTGGCTGCGATTTGCTTCTCCCCTTTGTCCTTTGCCCATTAATCCAGTTTCAGTTCCAGTAAAACGGCAAAAGTAGATCCTCATGCATGTCTTTTTACATCCTCACGGCGCACGGATCGAGGTGAAGCTGCAGATTCGCGGTAGTGACTCTACTTCCTGTGGACTTTATCTCCAATCTTTTATGCTTTAAAAATCCTGTATCGCATCACATTTCACAAATAATAATAACACAGTTTTGACTTGTACCTAAACTAGAAGTGCAGAGCTCTGATGTTTTGAACACTTCAGAATCTCAAAGTCGGTCATTTTACCGTAGACTGAAAAAGCTGACATGATCGCGCTTTTATCACTTTATAGCCTGTTTTCCGCAGACATACCCCGCTCCATTCTTTGCAATTGGAGATTTTAAGTCTCATAAGCTTCTCCTCATGTTTATGGTGTGCACTTTTTCTTTAAATATCGTTTAAGACCAATAAATCCTGTAGTGTGTAGCGGCCTTTAGACACTTTGAGCATTTAAAAATTTTAAAACTTAAGAGAGAATGATCTGTACAAAATCAGACTTTGCTGAAAGCTATAAACAGGGCACTATAGACACCTGCGGTTTGATTTCATAAAACATACATTGCGCTGTATGGGAGAATTGTTTCTGGGTCAGAGATGTAGCACCTGTGGAGAGGCCACCAATCACACTCGCTTCAGGACAAAGGGAGCGGTGCCTTATCCAGTTGATGTTATAAAAAACATTTATCACAACAGCACTGTGGAGCAGATTAGCCAAAAGCACCAAAATAGACATTAAGACTGTAAAATATGTACATAGGCCTATTTTAACATATTCTAGAGTCTGAAAAAGAGTGTTTTGTGCCTTTGAGCATGGAGAAAATGGAGTAAAAGTTTTGGTAACGACAGATTGAAGCACTCGACTGAAGTTCTTCCTTTTCTTGATGGCTTTCAAAGAGATTTTTATAACTCCAATCAGTGTTGCCTCAGCCTGGCCTCTGCAGGTTAACTGTTCTGTCATCATCAGTATTTTTTTCTTTTTCACACAGCCACGGAAGCACAATGGGAGTTTCATCTCTTTATCCTCAGAATTCTGTGTTTATCTAACAAAAAAAAAAGCAAGTTTAATCAACTTCTGTGTTTGAAAAGATGTCGTTCAAAGCTCCTTTTGTCATTTCGGTCCGTTTTATCTCTACTGTTTCCTGAGTCCTAATTAGAGCAGATGGTTAAAATTAGCATTGCACAAGATTCAACAAAGGTGATTCCAAACAAAGAGATGATTTTACCAGAAAACCAGTCTTCTCGGTAGTAGCTCTGGCTCTTTATAGCAGTTACAATTTCTTCCCAATCAGTAAGTAACATTAACATCAATAAGCCCGGCTGAAATTACATTGTCTATTTGTGTGTGACAGATTCACCAAATTACAACCAAGGGAAACCGTGCTAGTCCTGGTTTACTCCTGTTTTTACATGACATATTTCTCTGATCTGGTCAAGATTTTAAAACTTATATCAGGTTATTCATCTTGTTTTCAGATTTTCAGACTAGTTCTGAGACTGCTTCGTTCTAGTCTAGACAGAGTTTATTTTACGATCACATGTCATGTAAAATTGTCTTGCTGCATGGACAGATAATTTCACTACTTTTAAGTCATTTTCTGATAGATTTAAGTGTTTATATCTTACATTTTGGCCAAGGTTTTTTGCTGTGTTTATGCTTTGTCTTGTTTTAGACGGACATTTGAATCCCGTCCTTTAGATTTAGTTCTATAGTAGTTTATTACAGGTTTAATCTTAGATTTTATTCTCAGTTTGGTCCCAGTTTGGTCTCAAGTCCTGTTTATGTCCTGGGTAAGGTTGTGGTTCAGTTCTGGTTCTAGTCCAGTATAATTCTTCCATCCATCCATCTTCTCCCGCTAGACTATTGCAATTTGGAGTTAGCTTTTGTTGGATCCTAGTTTTCCCCCTTTAAAAAAGCATTATAATCACAACTAAACTTGGCTTGTTATTGTCTTAACCTGCAGATAGCTGTAGGTAGTGACCATACAGGCATTTTTGGTTTAAACCAAGTGGATTTCAGCATTGAAACTGGCAACCCAAATGAGAGACTGCTTTCTGATCGGATAAAACACCAAATTATAACATAAACAATTTGGCCATCATGTCTAATGTTTTTTTTTAATTTAAAGGTTCATGGTGTAAATGTATGTTTTTCTCCATGGAGATGTTATTGCTTTGTCTAGAATGCTTCACAGTACGGCATTAAACCTTTCTATCTTCATGGAGACCAAACCAGACCAAGTTAGAGGTCAGATCTGTGGAGAGGCGACCTCGCTCACAGTCAGAACGCATGTTTTTCTAGGTATTTTTGAGCTATGAAACCACCTGTAATTGAATAAATGTAAGATAGAGCTGTTTAATGTCACACTGTGGAACATTCTAGGCAGAGTAATGACATCTCCATAGAAACAAGCAAGCGACTGACCCTCAACGAAAAAGTTACATAATGCACTTTTTAAGAATAAAAAAAAAACCATCACAATTGTTCAGCTGTATTTTATTTGACATATCACATCTCGTATCTATGGATGTACATTAAATGGGTCATGTTTATAAAATTCTAAATCTTACATTCTGTTTCTTTCATTTTAACTTCAAATATCTAACCGTTTCCTTGGTATTCTCTTTGGTGAGGTGTTCCCCGCTCTTCTCATCCCCATCTGCCCTGTTCACAGCTTTAAAATTAGCCGTGTTCCCCGGATCTGTTCGGACGAGTGTAAACATGGGCTAAGTGCGATCACACCATTAGCAAAAGTCTCGAGCGTTAAATTGGATGAAAACTTTAAATCATTTGGAGAAGAGCCTCGGGAGAACGGCTCCGCTTCTCACACCTCATCTGCACATGCGGAGGGGCTCTGTGTGGGCGTGTGGGGGTCGGACGGAGGGGGGCGGGGTCAGGGGAAATGGGAGGGGCTCTGTGTAGGTGGGGTCAGTACAGAAGGGAGGGGTTAGGACCAGTGGGACGTACTTAACATTTGGAGACACATAACACTAAGTCCCATTTGTCCTACGTATGTTTAGTTGAACTTAATTACGCAATTTAAAACTTCGTGTGCATCTATTACCCATGTTTCAGTACAGAACCAAAGTCATTCATATTGGTATCTCATGGCTCATTAGAAAAGTCTCAGGGACTGCAGATGGAAATTAGCTCTGAGAGTTAAAGTCTGGTACAAAGCGTCTTTTCATTTTTTGCGATTAATGCTCCTGTACATTGTCTCTGTCAAATAAATCTAAATAAAACATCACTTAGATCACATGTGTCAAACATGCGGCCCCGGGGGCCAGATCCGGCCCTCCAAGACCTTTAACCCTATAACGCCAAACGTATCATATTTGATACATGCCCTCCACATGAGCAGTGTGACATTTTTTTCCCTGAAAAACCTGATGTGTACAATCAGATACATGCAGTGCACAAATAATCCAACAGTGGTGTGATTCACTGATTAGAGGGTGCTCCAGTGACAATACAAGATTGCCATAAATAATAATATATGGAAAATGATATTTGAATTTTTTTGTTTGTTTGTTTAGAGGGACCAATAAAGGCTCCAAGTTCAAAGAATTGGAATTTTCTGCCAATTATTTAATGGTGTGGGCTTTACAGGGTTAATCTGGCCCTCGGCTGATTTTTCTATTAAAATACTTAAAATTTTCAGATTTTTCTGTTAATTTCCTGCACCGTTTAGCATAGCAGCGTCTCCGGCGTTTCTGTACGTTGCGACTCCCACCAGAGCAGCACAAATGAAGACTTTCCTCTTTCCAAACGCTCTTAAAGGACGATCGTTTTGACTGTCGACCGTGACCCTCATCAGCAAAATGTCAAAAAATAAGAAAAGCAGATGCTGAGTTCAGGATTTCCCAAGAAAAATAGTCTAATTCTTATTTGTTGACAGAGGTGAATGGGAAATCTGTGCTCAGTGTGTTTGGAACAAGTGGCGTTGCTCGAGGAATATAATCTTAAACACCACTACGAGACACGGAGAAAAATACAATAACTTGAAGAGAGAACTGAGTTTTCTGATCCGGCCCTTTTGGGATCAAAGTAGGTTGCATACGGCCCCCGGGCCAAAATGAGTTTGACACCCCTGACTTAGATTATTAATGTTAATATGATTAGTGCCGAAATGAACATAACATGCTAACGACCATGTAAAAACCTTTCTTAAATCAAGTGTCATGTGATGTACAAAAAAATAGAGGCTTCCAACAGTTTGGCAGTAAAATATTACTTTTATTTCATCAACCACCACAAATCCTACATACATTAGTGAACTTTAGAAACTGAAGTTGGAAGTTAGATATTGGCCTGTATTCCTCACAGTGTTGGGTGTAACGCGTTACAGAGTAGGGTCCAGGCAGGAGGAGCTGTAAAGCACATAGCTGTAGTGTCGTGCCACCTTCACCTCGAGCCTTTCTTGGTCGACCATAGCCGGTCGTTGTGGATGAAGTGCGCTCGGCGGGGGCCAGCGACACCCGGGGAGAGGGTTCTTTCCAACTTTCCCTTACGGTATTTGTCGTCTATCGGTTTCATGCCTTAGATCTAGTTTACCACCAAAAAGTTACCAAACTCTAAGTCACATTAAACATATACTTTCCATCGAGGATAACTAAGTAAAGTAAGGGATTACATTTTAAAGAAGTAATGAGTAACAAGCAAACTCTACCTTTTTAAAGTGACTTCCCCAACACTGATCACTCACTGGCAAATGTAACAAACATATAAACAAGAATTATTCTGGATAGAATAAAGATAAATGGCCAGGAGATATATTGGGCCAATATTTGGAGTTTTTAGCGTCTGGTTCTTGGCATTCAATCTCCAGCAAAGGCCAGTCTTTTTGTTTTGGCACATAATCCACATAAAGCTCTACTTGAACACTTCAATGTGAAAAGATAACTACACAAAATTTGATTACGCAACTTTCTTATAGGTTTTTGGTAGAATGTGGACTGTGGGTAAGTTTGTAGTGGATTTAAACTACAGAATTTAGTGGAAATAATAAAAACCAGCCCTCAATATCACGCCAAAGCTATCGTCAGAGATTATTGACAGTTGCATTGGATTCTAAACAATCGGTATCACCATTAGCTATAAAAAAAAAAACCCACATCAGTCGATCTTTATGACAGAATATTCTTATCAGCACCAGGCCGTGTTCACAATCCCAAACGATTCCTAGAAGGCTCCACTGGATGAGTCTATTTACCCTCATTTTACCCCCTGTATCTTTCAACGCTGCAAAGTGGTTCAAAATGTGTGAATTTCTCCAAAGTTGTGGTCATCAGCGTTTACTGAGTCTCGGGCTGCGGGCCACGCCGTCTCCCTCGGGTGCTCCTCATCCTTCCCTGACTCAGACCGAGCGGGCGAAAATATCCACTGCACCCACCGCCTCAGGGAAAGTATTAATGTCTGAACTAATCCGATTAACATTAACAATCCCACGGGGTGAATCTGCCACTCGCTGATAACTTACGCTGGAACACATGTTTGGCTTTCCGCTTTGGATTTTTTCCCTGATTTGGGTAAATTTCTAAATCTTTGCGCTGGAGAAGTCACATTAGAGGACAGTGTTTGGTCACGGGATATTTAGTTGTGGTATAGGCCAAGATTTGAATGAGATTTGGAGTTTCAGTTATTTGATATGGTACAGTGCGTTTGATTAGGCTCAAGTTTAAGTAGTAAACAGTGAAATGAATACAAAGCTCTTTAAGAATCTTTAATTATGTCTTAAGTAGGTGTGTCACAATATAAAATGTTTGTGTTACGATTATTGTGAGAAGAAATGATTTTATGATGACTGAAATCCTTCATTTATTCACATAGTCCAGGGGTGTCAAACTCATTTTGGTCCGGGGGCCGTATGCAACCTACTTTGATCCCAAAAGGGCCGGATCAGAAAACTCAGTTCACTCTTCAAGTTATTGTATTTTTCTCCGTGTCTCGTAGTGGTGTTTAAGATTATATTCCTCGAGCAACGCCACTTGTTCCAAACACACTGAGCACAGATTTCCCATTCACCTCTGTCAACAAATAAGAATTAGACTATTTTTCTTGGGAAATCCTGAACTCAGCATCTGCTTTTCTCATTTTTTGACATTTTGCTGATGAGGGTCACGGTCGACAGTCAAAACGATCGTCCTTTAAGAGCGTTTGGAAAGAGGAAAGTCTTCATTTGTGCTGCTCTGGTGGGAGTCGCAACGTACAGAAAAATCTGAAAATTTTAAGTATTTTAATAGAAAAATCAGCCGAGGGCCAGATTAAAGGTCTTGGAGGGCCGGATCTGGCCCCCGGGCCGCATGTTTGACACATGTGTCATAGTCTAATAGATGTAGTTTTAAAAAGTTATGTTAAAACGCTGACTATTTTCTGATCTATGTTCTGTTGTTTCTTTATCACAAACAGACCTGGAGTGGTGTTTTGTTTCATTTACACATGTTTAACGCACAAACCCTACGTATTTAGGCTACGTTTACACGGAAACAGCCTGAAAGCGCAAAAGTTCTCACACTTATTCTGCGTTTACATGAGCATTTTGGGTGGGGAATTCTGCTGCACACGGAGACGCAACACGTGCAGTTTGCTGATGTAGTCTGTATGCCCAGTGCGTATAACCCTTCTACCCTTCTCCCCGCTGCTTCTCTGGTGCACCAAAAATGTCTGCAATGTGTTGAAATAGTCTCCTCTGCTCTGAATGACTCTGTGTGATCAGTGGAGTCACTTTCTGACACGAGTCCTGTGGCATTTGCAGCTGTGAGGGCAAGTTGAAGCTCTGCCATGACTCGTGTTCATGATCTTTATGTCACGACCCACGGAAAGTACGTTTTCAAGGTTTCCAGTCTGCAGGGTGTTTTCAGATTTTTGCGTTTTCAATCCCCCCGCAAAACGCCGTTGCCCTCTAAATGATATGGACCACTTAAATGAAAATTAAGACCAACATCGCGCCGATTATACGGGCAAAAAACACCAGATCCAATTCTGATCATGACCATTACTCACTGCTTTAAATAACAAAAATATGTTTATTATAAAATCTGTAAGAATTATTCTCTGTGTGTTAATGTTATTAAAGGGGTTCATGATTAAGAAGACAATGTGGAACTGTACTTTCATTTCTTGTGTTATTGTACTTTGACTTGGTCATTGTGTGTTTAGACCTAGTGAACTCAGATAGTGTGTGTTATTTGTGTGTTTAAAGCTAACGCACTCTCGATAGCGTACGTCATTTCTGAAAAACAAGTTACGTACTAAGTTAATATTGAGTTAATGTTCAGGTATATAAGCTATTCTTATTTCTGTACTATGAGACATGTAGAGACGAATCAACTGAATCAAGACCTGTAACTGCTTGAGCCAAATAAAGAGACCTGTTTGTGAAACTGCATTAAGTCTCCTGGACTCTTGTTTGAGGTCACCTCCAGAAGAAAACTGACAAATCTCATTCAGAACTCGTTTATAGTCATATGCATTGCTTGCAAAATGGCCAAAAATCATTTATAACATTCTAACAAGACACACTAAACTTTCACATTGTCTTGTCTCACATTGCACTGCAGCTCGGTGAATTTACAAAAAAATAGGCTCCTGAAATTTAAGACTTTTGTGAAAAAAATAAGACGGACAACATAATTTAAGACTTTTTAAGACCTTAATTTAGGAACATGAAACGTGAGACCTTTTTAAGTCCTTTAAGACCCTGATACCGATATTTGACCCAGTCTGCTTTGCCAACCAATATCGATACTGCACCGATATATTGCCTTTTCCTACTATTTCTCATCTCACGTTATTTTCCTGCTCTTTTCCCAGGTGGGTATTCTGTACTTCCAGCCCAGTGTCTTCCGCTGTATCCTGCTCCGATGGGTGCGTCTGCTGGGCTTCGCTACAGTCTACGGGACGTTGACTCTGAAACTGTACAGGTAACAGCAACAGCCTCCTCCAACCATCCAGCCAACCACCAGAGCCTGCTCCAACTGCACATTTCACTGACCCATTTCAGAGTAATTACAACAGACTTTACATCTTCACCACTTGTAATGCACTAAGTAGACAGTTTGTCATTAGACGGTTAAGGTGTCCTGGCCTGGGCGGTTTTAGTGCTCTGTTGAATTGGGTTATTTTGTGGAGATATATGGGGAGATTTATGTTTCTCACAATTTTTAACATCATAAATATAGTGAAATCCTTAAAGGCTCAATATTACGTTAGTTTCTGATCTATGTTATAATGTCGTTTCATCATCTCAAACATACCTGGAGTTGTGTTTGTTAGTTCTTCTTAGTTCTTCTCTCAAAAAAACACTGGGCTGATACAAGAAGTGCTCCCAAGGGCGTAGATTTGCATAGGGACAGTGGGAACATGTCACAACCAATATTTGGGGAAGACAAAGTCGTCCCTACCAGTATTTGCCATTTTATTTTAATAAGCAAACATATGAATTTATTCCGATAACTCTATAGTATTATGGTACATTCACATTGCAGCATCCAAAAACGCCCTGGACGCCTACTTGGACACCTTTGCATTTGAATTCAGATGCCCACTACGTGCGTCTTGGACACTGTGGACTTGACTTGCATCCAGGGCGTCAGCTGTGGTCTGCGAGTGCCGTGTTTTTCCGGTCTAGAGAGTGACTTTAGTGTATTTATTACCTAAAACACCTCAGCGGAGCCCCGGCCCGCAGAACAGCAGCCCGCACACGGCTTCAGGCTCCGGGCCGCGGAGCTCTGAGCTGCTGAAGTCCCAGCCGCAGACTTATGCGCCCTGGCACTTTTGAGTTCACATTTTGTTTATTAGACACTCTGAGATGTACTGAGTGATATGACAACAGGGAGGAGACCCATGCCGCTATTCACTGGCTGCAAGTGCCGCCAGGTAGGCTGTCTAAACTGGGGAAGTGCAGGCGCCACATGTGCTGCTGTGCTACCGACACTATAATCTCGCCGCTGTCCGCTCTATTTCATTTCTCTCCAGCAACCAAGAGGTAGTGAAACCGGCTGATGAATCAGGCAAAACAATCATGCCACCACCCAAAAAAACCAAAAAAAAAACGGATATAAGTTATTTCACCACTGGGGGATAGAGCATATATCTGCAATAAGCATGGAAAAGTATTCAAGTCAGTTGGTTTTCATGGCGGCGGGGGTGGGGCCTGATAATGTCCCTACCCAAGCTGAGACCAAACCTTCACCCTTGAGTGCTCCACTGTGTTTTTAAACTCCGTACACTTTCACTAGAATCATTTGGATCATTTCAGCCCTGGAAATGCCAATCTGCACTGAACTGAAGAGGAAAAAGTATCTGTATCTTCATGGCATCACAAGGCGGAACAGAGCATTTTGAGCTTTGGAGGTGTAGACAGACTCATAATAAAGGGCTACTCAAAACAAAACACAACTCCAGGTATGTTTTTGAGGAGGTAACAGTATTATTATAACATGGCTTAATGCTCACAAGAGTCAATTTTGTGTAACTATTTTAACATCTGCAATATTGAAAAATATATGTAAAAGCAGATTCTTCCTAACATCCATTTTGAGGTCTTGTAAAATGGAGGGCTGGTGAATTTATTGGAGTAATACATAGTTGATAGGGCCTCATTAGCAGAGTGGACATGTACTAATGCGTCTGACAAATGTGGCCTAATAATAGTGTCCTGTTCCTATAAGATGGAGCCGGATTAACGACCTTATAATGAGCGTTTAGAATGTGGGGTGTAAGATTAGACCCAAATGTGAAGAATTACAGTATAGACAGTACAGGCAACAGCTTATATGTCAAAATGGGACTCTCGTTGTTTAATTTCAATGATGTATTTTGGTGTCATCATTTTAAACTCCCACTATGTAATGTTCCTGACTAAATGCAAGATACATTAAATGTATCTGACATCCTGTGGACCACATCCATTCTCAATGTATGGACTGCACTAGCACCGACTCTGGACTGGCTGCAGGCGCTGGGGTTTAGGTAGTGACAAGTTCAGGATTTTAGGGTTAGATTTTAGGATTTTAGGTTTAAAACAACTGGATTTCAACACTGAAACTGGCAACCCAGGTGAGGGACTTTTGTGAGGCTCATTTTGCTTTCTGATTGGGTCATGAGAAATTATAACAAAAACATCATGCACATCATGTCCAGGGTTATAATTGTTACAGGCAAGTGGAATAATTGATTTGAACATGTCTAATTTGTATCTGGGGACACAGTTATGTCATGTTTATGGAATATGAAATCAAATAACAATAACAATGTATAATTTATAATATGGAGTATACAGTGCGCAACAAATGTATTAGACCACCACCCAGTATAAGGTATTTGCCACTGCTGCCGTAATTTAACAGTATTTCTGTTTACCAAAATATCTTTTTATGTTTCTATAATGGTTAATCCTCCAGTATATGCAAGATCTTTTTATCAAAACCATAGCTTTAATGCTAAAATAAAACTGTTGTTGCTATCCATACATTTACAAGTTGAATGGTTTCCAAAAATGACACCAAAATCTCATCCAAAGCAATAATAACTGTGAAGAAAAACTGTGGTGAAATTTTCCCAATGTGGGATGATTACACGTTATCATTTGTTTTCTCAATGCTTGACTTGTAGAACATGTTTCTGTTTGTGACGTCAGGGTGCTGAAGGTGTTCCTGTCACGCACGGCCCAGAGGATCCCGTACATGACGAGCTGGCGGGTTCTGTGCCTGCTGGCCATCATCCTGCTGGTGGTGCTGTGGTTCCTGGTGGCCTGGACCTCGGCCGTGTGCCAGAGCCCGGAGAGGAGGTGGGCCCTCATCGACGTGGGCTACACCCCTGAGGGACTGCAGTTCAGCATGTGTCTGCTGGACCGCTGGGACTACATGATGGCTGTCGGTATGTTCCCACTCACAGCTCTACAGTTAGGTAATAATGTGTGGGATGCTATGGGTTATATGAGGTACTGCAAGTAAAGACTATTGGAGAAGATTGGGAGTTCAGTGGATATGAAGCAGTCAAGTATTGAAATGACAGTGGCTCAAACAGTGGAGCTGTCAGGTTGCCAAATCAAATCCTCCTTTTCCCTGTATTAAGTGTTGCACCAGTGTAGAGTGAATAGATGATGGATGTAAAACTGTACGAGGCATCAAAAAGTACTAAGGCATTTAAGACTACAGTATGGACATTTGTGGAGGTGGCACATCATCTGCATGATACCATAGAAATAGAAAGTTAAAACCATACTTTGGGACATTCTCCATGGAGATAGATATGCTTTATACCATACTGTGGAAGATTATAGTCAAAGGAACAACATTTCCATGGGAACAAGCAGGAGGAGACCCTCCTCCAGGCCAAACAAGAGTGAGGCAAGTCAACAGTCAGGACACATGTTTTTCAGTGCAATAAACAACCAAAGTGGAGAAAAACTTGCTTTTACTTTATTTTTAGTCTGTTTTTTGGGGGGAACAGGGTTCTAAAATGTTGCATACTGTGGCTTTAATGTGCAGACAGTGCAGTAACATTCTGACATCACATATTATTAATAGTAAAGATTGCAGGCCTATAAGAAATATCATGTTAAGAAAACATTGCTCATCTATCAGTGATGCCATTAGCGTCTATGGTACTACTAGCATATGCAAAGCACACATGTAATTATGTTATTATGTTAGAACATTGACAAGTCATGGGTAATGCAATTATGAAACATAAATCTTACTTAACTTAGTTAAGCACCGCAATTACAAGTCCTATCAGGCTCCCCATCAAATCTTTACAGCGACATACTGTGTGTGCTGTACTTTACAGTGACACTGTAATAAATAGAAGGCTATATTAGGATACAGGTGAGCTCTGACATCAGCATCAGGAGACGACTCAGGCATTATATACTCTACACCTGCATTCACTTCACCACTGCAGTATGGAATTAAATGGGCCTACATAATGATTGAGAAGTTTTGTTTTGTTTTAATTATCAACTAAACATGTATTTCAGAATAGTCAGTAATTGTCAAAAGTATCCAAAGTCAGATACTAATCTATGCTAAAACTAGTATCAAAACTAGATACTCATTTGAGCTGGTATCAATACTAAAAAAAAGTCCCATTGAACCTTTCCTGAATGATCTAAGCTGTATCAGAACAAAGTATAAGAGCACATAGACTAGTGTACACCCATGTAGCACTATGGAACCTGCCTGGACCACTGAGAGGTTACAGATATAAGACCACATGGGAATAGAAAAGAAAGTACTAGAATTTAATGTTGAAAATCACATTCTCTGGTCTAAAGAAAGAGTTTTTATTACCATTGTGGTATCAGAATAGGTATCAAAATCGAGTTTGAAATTCAGTTTGAAATACAGGGCACCTTTCAGATTTATACCTGATCTCAGAACAATAATAAATAGCTGTAACATAAACACCTGTAGTTGAAATAATTACAAGATAGATATGTTCAAGGCCATATTTTGGAAACTTTCAAAGCATCATCATCATGGAAACATCCTTATATACTTTCCATATCATATAATTACTGTTTATCTTTCAGTACCACAGACAGTTCTTATAGATTCATATGTCTAGCCACACAGACACTTTTCAGCTGTGTAAAATAATTCAAGCACTGATGATACCACAAGTGATGTCACCCTTTTTTTTAACTTAATTTCAAATAATCAATGTTACGACACAAACAAACCCAAAATATCAATAGTGGAAACGTGACGCTTTTACTTCACTCTTCAGCATCAAATATTCATGTTAGTATTTTAGTCTCCCATGTCCTCACACAACCTTAAAGCAATATCCCCTCTGATGCCTGCTCTATTGTGGAGTCCGAGAGGCCATTTTGGTACGTGGATTTATTGAATGTGAGCGGATGTCTCAGTGTACCGGCGCAGTGGTGGTGCTGCCGTGGTAACAAGCCCGAGTTGTCATGGAGGAGAGCTGGGATTTGATTCATAAAGTGCCCAGAGAATACTCCAGCTAACACAATCTCCTATTTTTCCTATGTGTATTAAAAGTACACATGAGTGATGTACTTTGTCGTACAGGGGAAGAGGTAGAAGCAGTAGTCTTATGTAGTATTTGTAGGAGTAACTAGCAGCAGTAAAACCGATGAGGATATATTAAGCCGCTGCTATAAATAGTAGTAGTTATGTGTGTTAAAGTACAGAGCTATTACAGCATTATACGAGGGAGGAGGTAGAAACAGGAGTATTATGAGTAGTGCTGGAGTAACTATTAGTAGTAAAAGTACTGAACATGTATTAGGCTGCTGCTATAAAGTAGTAGTAGTCATTGTAGTAGCTGTAGTTGTAGTAATAGTTGTAATAGTTGTAGTTGTAGTAGTAGTTGTAGTAGTAGTAGTAGCAGTAGTACAGAGGAGAGGAGGTACAAGCAGTGGTATTATGTAGTATCTGTAGGAGTTACTGGTAATAGTAAAAAAGTAGTAAATGTGATGAGCATGTATTTGGCTGCTATTATATATTAGTAGTAGGAGTAGTAGTTGTAGTTGTAGTAGTAGTACAAAAAGTATCTGAGCAATGTACTTTCAGAGGAAAGGAGGTACAAGCAGTGGTTTTATCTAGTATCTGTAGGAGTTAGTGGTAGTTGTAAAAGTAGTAAATGGATGAGCATGTAGCTGGCTGCTACTATAAATTAGTAGTAGCAGTATTAGTTGTTGTAGTTATAGCAGTACAAAAAGTATCTGAGCAATGTACCATCATAGAGAGGAGAGGAGGTACAAGCAGTGGTTTTATGTAGTATCTGTAGGAATTACTGGCAGTAGCAAAAGTAGTAAATGTGATGAGCATGCTAGTAGTAGTAGTAGTACGAGGAGGAGCATTAGTAGTAGGAGTAGTAGAGAAGCAGTAATAGTAGCACTCGCAGTACTGGGAGCCTGGCGTTTGAAGTACATCTAGTAGCTTTAGTTAATAGTAATACTGAAAATAAAACTGCAGTAGAAGTGTATCGGCAAATAGTACTGTACAGATAGAAGTAGTAAGTAGAAGGAGCACAAATATTTTCAGAGATTGTAGTAGCGGCTGCAACATTTAGCAGTTCACCTGTAGTAGTAGATGTAGTAATGTCCATGTGCAGTAAAAGCAGATGTACACATTATACAGACTGTAACTGTCCCCTTCCTCTCCCTCTCAGCGGAGTTCCTGTTCCTGCTGTGGGCGGTGTACCTGTGCTACGCCGTCAGGACCGTCCCCTCGGCGTTCCACGAGCCGCGATACATGGCCATCGCCGTGCACAACGAGCTGGTGCTCTCCGCCATCTTCCACGTCATCAGGTACACAAACCAACCCGGACGGAGGTAGTTTAAAGGTCCTACTCCTAAAAAAAATTATGTTGGAGTTTCATTTTCACATCTTTGAGTAGTTATAGTATATTATAGTATATTATATTATAGATTCGGGAACAAACTGGCCCCTGATTTGTGCACTTTGGTCGGTTTAAATCCACTCAAAACTCATCTGTTCACACTGGCTTTTAACACTCAGTATTGTAGTGACACTTTGTACATTTGTTTTAGTTAATTGTTTAATATTTTGAATGTTTTTTATATTGTGTTTGTTTTATCATCGTAAAAGGTTGTATAAATAGTTTGTTTGATAGACTGATTGATTATATTTAGTCTGTCCTGCCTATTGACGTTATCTGGATCCATCCAAGCTTCTCCATTCATCTTAAAATGTGTATATTAGGTAAAATGGACTCTTGTGATCTTTAAGTCGTGTTATAATGTTGTTACCTCATCAAAAACATACCTGGAGTTGTGTTTTGTTTCATTTACACATGTTGGAGTAATCCTTTATTATTAGTCTGTCTACATCTCTAAAGTGTAAAATTCTCTGTTCCACCTTGTGATGTCATGTAGTGGTAGTTTTCAAGTTAACAGCTCCTTTTACATTTTGTTCAGCAGAGAGTGGCATTTCCAGGGCTGAAGTCATCCAAATGATTCTAGTAAATGTGCATAGAGTTTAAAAACACTGTGAAACACTTCCTGTATTACAACATTTGAGAGCAAAACTCCACCTAAATATGGTAAATGTGTGCGATAAACATTTGTCAGTGAAACAAAGCACAACTCCAGGCATGTTTGTGATGAGGAAACAACATTGGAACATACAGTCGATCAGAAAATGGTGGACTGTGGACCCTTTAGAGTTAGCCCTGTGGCTGACCGGTTTCGCTCTTGTATGACAGAAAGAAGGCACCAGGTTTGACTCCCTGGCACCATGGGCTCTTTCTGTGTTGAGTTTGCATGTTTCTCTGTGTATGGGTCAACCTATAAACATGCACATCAGGCAGGTCCTCCAGCTTAAAGTACCTCTGACCAAGCTTAGATCACGATCAGAGGTTATTACGCGTGGCAGATGATTTTCCCCAGTGGTATTGAAAAATGGGACAAATGCTGGGACAATGAAGTATCCCTTACCTTGAACTACCAAATATTTCCTGAGGGTAATCAGACATCCCTACTTACCAGGGATAGTCCCAGTTTTGAGCCCCGTGTCCCCCGTCCCAGTGGATTTATCCAAAATCAGTGATTTGTCCCAGTTTTATACAAGAAATGTCCTTTGTGTCCCAATTTTTGACCAATCTGATACTTGCCAACAGTAAAGAGAACCATAAACTGACATTTGTTTAGGTAAAATTACAAAAAAGACACATATTAGTTACGAATGGGCCGAGTGCAGAACAGTTTTCCTTAATTACGCTTTCGTTTCACGTTTTTTATCTTGTCACCCTGTATTTGCTATTCCGGTGTTTTTCAATCTAAAGCACTCAGCAGTGTGATAGCTGCTAAAGCAAACATAGTCAGACTTCTGATACATTTGTAACTAACTTCCATAAAATAAGCTACTGCATTATTTTGTCAAAACGTATATTTCAGACCTACAACTTAAAACAAAGTATTTAAAGTGCTGGAGCAGATTTTTAATGTCTTAAACATGTGAAAAAGTACAGGTTCATTTTAGTTTAGCTGTGGCCCAAAGTTAAACCTCAGTTACTTTATGCATTCAGAGCATCCTAATTATTCACTGCAATGAGTAAAGCTAACAATTAGCATGCTAAGGTGGATTTCCTGATTATCTGGCAATAAAACACTTAATAATTAGTTGCAAACAGCACGTAGAGGACATATTTTGACCTCGAGACCTGTTTATCCAATGTATCTGTACTCAGGCAAGATAAACTTTGCTCAAATACATACAAAATAGTCACAGGCCCTTTAAAAACGGCTTTCTGACTTTCTAATACCATTTGTCGACTACGCTAACAATTTGCAACGTATTATCCGAGTGTGCCAATTTCTGTGTCTTCACTTCGTCGGCCCCATGTCTTCCTATAGCGACGCAAACACATAATAAATTGGAGTAGGTGTTAGCTGTCGCCGGACCAGCCGGTCTTAGGGGGCCTTATTGTGCAGCACAGGCTTGTTAGTAGCATCCAGCGTCAGATTCTTCCTCGCCTAGACTGCTCCTTTTGATCCCTCTGTGACCAGTTAAACCCTCAACCTCCCTGTGAGTTGGCGTAGTTCTCGGAATAGTGCTACGTCAGGTAAAAAAATGGGGAAAATGACAGCAGAGCTAATGGCTAGAAGGCGCACAGTTTCCAGGATAGATTAGCTAGCAGCTGTAAATTGAAGTTAGCACGTCCAGTATATTAAAGTGTTTATGAGAGGTTTTCTTGTTTTTTTGATTTATTACTGGGTTTGGTGAGACAATACCAAATATTTTTATCTTAGTTTTACATCAGTTAAATGGCATTTTGTGGGAAAAGTGTTGTAACAGTAACAGTGAAAATTCCATCCAAAATGCAGGGAAAGTTTAGGCTCATTCATTTAACCAAATAAATATGTAGTCATGTGTTTATGCCTGTTAAATAAGAACTATGGTGTGAATTAGACTAACCTTTGCTCTTGTTCACATTATGGTTGCCAGGTAAAAGACTGGAATCACTTCTACTTTATGTCACATTTGTTACCCAAGTCCAACCAGGAAGTAAAATTATAGGGAAAACTATGCAGGATTATTAATAAAATCTTAAATACAATCATGTTGAAGAGGAGTTGTCTTAAGGCGCTTTCACTCCAGCGCTGTCTGCTTTCTCACCTGCAAAGCAACCAAAAGTGGTCAGATTGACATATATCCAAGGCTCCTGCGCACAGCGGGTTCGACTGAACGTGGCTCAGGGACGCTGAGGCTCTCCAAGCTCACCAGACCTCTCGGAAGCAAAATCAAAACACACCGTCTCGCCCTGTGGCCTTCCCATGGAGCCCCTCCATGTACAGACAGCACGGCCCAGGCCATATCCCCCCAAGCGGAGGCTAGTCTCCAGCAGACATAGTTTCTCAAACCCTGCTTAAGACACACGGCCAGTACAGAGACACTGTGAATGGCTCATTAAATCAGTTCTGGCCATCTCTGATCGCTCTGCCGTTACTTAGACCATGTTTGGCCATGGTTCGAGGTTTGTCTTCTACACTAGGTTTGTTTGTTTCTAGGTTTGTCTTCTACACTGACCACAAACAGGAAATTAAATAATTAGTATCCCCTCCCATGATGCATTTGGAATGGTTCGCTTGGACCTACTGTCTTTAGTTTGAACTCGAATTTGCGTTCACACCAGAGGGACTGCACCAGAGTTTGACATTTGGTGCGGAGTTTAGGGGACCGAGACCACCTCTTTTTGAAGTCTCTGTCCACTTAATCTAGTGCCGATCCCAGTGCGATTGATGCTTTCACACCAAAAAAAAACGAAGAGCTTCTGGTTCCAATGGAACGTTTGGTGCACCAACTGTGGTCGGTGCACCACATGGCCACATATTTAGGTCACCATGTTACCTGCTTTTATTCTTTTGAAAATGCTACAGTCAATAAAAACAATATATTAACATGTTTATTTTTGGTGCTCTGAGTCTCTGCTTTCTTTGCTCTCCATGCTAAATCACTCCCCCTTCAGAGCATACATTACATCTAAGTTGTTGTGTACAGTTTTGTATCACACTTTTGTATATTCATGGAGAATTGTGGTGGTGCAGCATGGGTGACGTAGACTTGTGGGCTGAGCATTGGACAGAATATTACAGCTAAAAATAAGAATGGGTCGATTAGGGCCCAGGTAAGATCGCTAAATTAGTGAAACATCTAAAATCTCTTCAGGCATGTTTTTGGTGAGGGAAAACGTTCGTAGAAATCTAATAAAAATACCTTCTTTAACTATTTTAAAGAAAAAGTGAAATCTAACAACAGTCATATGTGCTTTCATTATCTTCTATGGTAGAATAAAGGAAAGAAACTTCAAAGACATTTCACATGTACATGCTGCACTTTTGCTATTGTTCATGTTGTCAAGATGTTAGCACGGTAACTGTTCGCTAATTAGCCATTTGGCAACTTCATCAACCTTTTTGGTAATATCTGTGACAGCTCGTGTTTTACAGAATACTTTATTGATCCCGTGGGGCATATTCGTCCACTCCACTGACCCATCCCTCACTGCTGCTGTTGTAACCTGTCAGCACTATTGTGTCTGGGGGCCCATCTCCAGATGTTGAGCTAGGCCTGGTCAGGGCTGCCTTAGCTGGAGGATTTTGCCTATTTGTGCATTTTTTGGAGTTGATGGGAGAAACCAGAGAGGGGAGAGAGAGGAAACCCACTCAGACAAGAAAAGAAATATGCAGACGTGTGCACAGTCACAAGGGAATTGAACCTGGGACCTTGTTTCTGTGAAGGATCCCTGTTCCATCTATTTTTAATGAAGATCTCTTTGTCCTTCACTACTGCAGTGCATAAATGAAAAAGGGTTCTGTTCTAAATAGTCGGGTTCAGAGGTGGGTTGTCAAAAGTACTGAAAATCAGATACTAATCGATACTAAAACTAATATCGAACTAGATACTCATTCGAGCAGGGAACACAACACAAAACAGTACTCAGGATCAGTTTGAAGTGAACTGGCTACCTTCTGCTTTGTGTAGGGTGACCAGGTTTTCAAAATAAAAACGGTAACATCCTTAGTGTCGGCTGGTTGGTAATAATAATTGTGAAATGAGTGCATAATTAACGAAAATTCTTCTGAACTCGGCCGATTCATGACATGTGAGTCAGTATAGTCACATTTCCTTTGTGTTTTGGTCATTTTTAGCAATTTATTGTATTAGCAATTTATTGTATATATAATTTATAATCCTTATCTTTATAGATCTTTATAGTTTGTCTATTTTTAAGTAATTATGTACTTCTATTGCTGCTACTGTTTTCTTGCTGTTCTCTTGACTGTGCGTTGCAACACTGAAATTTCCCCATTGTGGGACAAATAAAAGACATCTTACCTTATCTTTTTAAGCAGCTTTTTTATATTTTACCTAAACAAATGTCAATATATGCCTCTCTTTACTGTTGGCAGGGATCAGATTGGTCAAAACAGGGTCACCAGGGACATTTCTTGTATAAAACAGGAACACATCACTGGTTTTGGATAAATCTGCTGGAACAGGGGGCACAGGGCTCAAAACTGGGTAAATAGGAACATCTGGTCACACCAGGTTAGTGGCTGAATGGGAAAACCCACTGCTATTGTTACCCCACCTGTAGTCTATACAAAAATAATATTTTTCAGTATTTTTTATGCATTTGTGTGTATGAAGCTAACTGGAGGGTCTGTTACTCAAGTCAGACTAATCTGAGCTTTGTTTTAACACATTTGACCATAAAGAACTGAATTATTTAGAACTACAACAGCTGCTGATTTTGTATTGTTAAACATGTCTCAAAATACATTACATTCACAAGCTGTTAGCATTTGCCAAATGGTTTTCAGTCACTCTCACCTTTTTTGGGTGAAAATCAAACTCCCAAACATGACCATGAACACTCGTAAATGGTCACATTTTTATATAGCGCTTAACCACCTTCAAGGCACTCAAAACGCTTTACATCAAGGAACCACTGACCCATTCACACACAGCAGTGTACGCAGACACTGGGGGCGAGGGGGGTTGAGTGTCTTGCCCAAGGACACAATGACAGCACTCATATGTGGGAGTTGGAATCACACCAGCCCAACCTGTGGGTCAGTGGATCTGACCACTCAACCAATGATGCTTATGTCGAGAGCAGGATTCAGACCTCCAACAACACTCTAACAACTACTACTGTCGCCCTTTATTAATCTCAGGCTCCTAAAAATGTAAATCCACTTTATATTTTTTTTTCTTGAGTTTTAAGAAAATCTAAAAACTTATCAGGCTGTGCATTGTGTCACCATGGCAACTGCTGAAGATTTCGCCATAGACATGCATGCTGCAGAGCGATGTCAATGCGAACTATCACTTTTAAGATTCCCCGTTTTAGTTTTATACTCATAACCGCAACACACTGACATTTCTCTGCTGCTTGAGTCTACAGAGAATTCACTTTTCTACGACAAAATGCTACCTTTTTCCAATGCTCCAATTTTGTTTACTTTCTTTTTATTCCCTTTCTTGCCCAAAATCTAAAGCCTTAAGATTGCTCCTCGGTGAATAGAAAGCAGGAAGCCGTCGTTGCCCGCGCTCGCTGGGGTGGAACATTATCTGAGTGTGAGTGGAGCGTTTGAATTGACGCCTGGACAGACAGTGTATAAATTTGGGCTGGCAGAAAGCACGTTAAGTCTCTGGCTCCATCTGTATCTGCTGCAGACGGAGGAGCATGTGAAGAATACCAGCCCGGCGCTTAGTCACAGCCCGCCAAGCTTGTGTACTCTTAGAATGTGATCATCGTCTCTTAGGAATTCTCTGCAAAAACTTAGGAAAAACAGGAGGCAACACGGTATAATTATTGGATTTTTTAATGGGATATTTGTCTGCGATTATAGCAATTATGATGCCGACAATATGGTTGAACAATAAAACTACATATGTTAGGTCAGCCTCTCTAAAAGAAAAGCTTTAGTTGCACTGAAGAATGTAACTCTGAGCATGCTTGCATCTCCACAAACCTCCTCTTGCTTTACTTCTTTATGTAAAATGTCCTTTGGCTACAATATTTCACAGTATGGCAGAATACTGTCATAGGGAATGTTTTGAAATATGGTTTTGACTTTCTGTTTCCATGGAATTAACTGAATGAATTTATTCCTTAGCTTCTCGTTGCCAAATGCTGCTTTGTGATGTGTTGCCGTCATCAAACTTGAGTTATGTTTTGATAAATCATTTGATTCTGGATGACAAAAGATGAAGCTCTTATGATCTTAGATTATAAAATGATGTCCGTATGTAAAGTATTGTAGCTAAAAAACAAACCTTCTTGACATTGTTATTTCTCTGGTCCTGCAGGTTCACCCTGGCCCCAGAGCTTCACCCAGACTGGATGCTTCTGCTTTTCTTCACACACACACATCTGACTGTGACTGTGACTCTGGGCCTGCTGCTCATCCCAAAGGTACATGCTACTTTACACTCCTACAGAACAACTTCATTTACTCCAAGTACACATGTAAATATGAACAGATTTCATAAGTAACATTACAGTAAAAAGAAAAGCTCAATGCTGTCATCGTGAAGTCACAAATATCACAAGAATCCATCATGCGGTGCAAGGTTAATGCCATCCTCCAGGCAAAACAATAACATTTCGATGGGCAACTTTAATACTGACCTTTTTTAAAGGCGTGTCTTGCTCAAGGACACTATGTGCTCATTTGAGGATTGAATGTAACTGACTGCCTTCTGGTTGTTTGGCTAATGCTAAGCCAGTGATATATATATATATATATATACCACTATAAATGCTACATCACTTGAGTATTAAATTTTCTATTCATAAACGTCACAGTAAAAACATGTCCAGCATTAAACCGAGATATTTTCATGATGTCCCTTTAGTTCCTGTTTGGTGGTACCCACATGAGGGACGACATCGCCTCTGAAGCCTACGAGGACGAGCTGGACATGGGACGCTCCGGCTCCTACCTGAACAGCAGCATCACCTCTGCCTGGAGCGAACACAGCCTGGACCCCGAGGACATCCGGGTATGAGGCACTGCTGTCTCTCCTTTTCGCTGTAACCTGCTGATTCCTCCACAAATACTGAGCACTGGCAGTTTCTTATTGCAGACCCCAGAGGAAATGGCCCCTCACAGCTCCATTAAGAGCTGTGGCATAAGATCATGCGAGGGTCTGTGGGAAAAACGTACCAACGTGAGCAGAGGTTTCTGTTTGTCTGTTAGAGCTGAAGAAGTCTCTCAGCACTGCAAATCACAATATCTACTTGAGTTACTGTGACTTCAGTCCAGAATATGGAAACTTCATTTTAGTAGTTTTGACTAGTTCACATTTATTTAGTTGTGACCAGGGAATTGAACCTGGAACCTTCTTGCTGTGAGCTGTGCGTCACGGCCACTCAGCCACCATGCCACAAATACCAGGCCTTAACTCTAAGCCAGCTCTAAAGAGGAACGGCAGCTAAAACTAATCCAAAGGTGGACAAAATGCATAATGTGCCACAGTTTGGGAAATACCACTTTAGAACAGAAAATAACGAATGTTTGGAATACGCACTTTAACAGCAGTCTCTATTTCCAAGAGGTATAATTTGCGTTAGAGCACCCTCTGCTGACGGCAATAGACATAAGCCATGATGAACATGCACATTAGCAGACATTTAGCAACTGGGCTGTCATGCTAACATATTCAAGTGTTTGTAGTGAATGCCGTTTGCATCTCAAAGCTTTTTGATGAGCGTTCAAAAAGTCAATTATATATAATATGTCCCTTTTCGATGTATATTTTGTCTGATTTTAAGAAAACTCCTGTTAAAGGAGTTAACTGGATATGTCTTACTCCAGGAACATATATAGGCTATTCACGCTTACCAGAAGACGTCTGGAAACATGCGGATGACGACTTCTGGTGTAGTTCCCGACACTGTGCATGTGATAAAACCGTGGATCCAGCTGCAGCGTTTTCACAACCTGCCAAAGCTTTCCACGGGGGACGGGACTCTAATCGCAGCTTCGGTGTCGCTTACAGGCAGCTGGTTGCAACTTTATCTGCTTAACTTTTTTTTAAATTATATTTTAAAGTTAGACAAATTATAATACACAAATGAATAGGCAGTTTATAAAAGGATAAAAGAAAGAATACAATGACATCTAGATGAAGAAAACCCAGACCATTTTCTCAGTTTTCAGAGTTATTATCACCAACAGAACTCAAAGGAAGTCATTATCTGCATGTTTCCAAATGTCTTCTGGTGACGTAAGCGTGAATAGAGCCCATTATGTAAATTAGGAATAAAATTAATCCATATATTGAAACAATTTTTTTTTTTTTTTAAATCAAGACTGGCAAAAAACAAATAGGTCAAAACTATTAAAATCAAGTTAAATATAATCAATTAGGGTCACATTAACCCCTGTAGCTATCATGTTTTTGCAGTGAACTAAAATATCTGGGTCATATTTACCAGAAGGAGATATTATCAGCTGCTTTGAGTGCATTCTCTGCTCTGGATGGAGAAAAGAGATTGAGGACTTAGAGGCTGTTTCAGACCTAACATTTACAAAAACAACTATTTCCTTTTTTAATTCTGTCCAAAACCGTCTTTAAGTTTATGATTTTATTATTTGCAGGCATGTTATTTACTGTAGTGCAATAACTGTAGTGTATGTAGTCCCATGTGATGGATTCTAGCAGCATGTTTCCTGTGCAGTACAAGTGTAAAGTTTTAAATGTAAAGCCGGGTGTACATTTCACATTCTAAAACTATTTGCATGATCAAAGATGTATTAAGTGTCAATGTAGGAGGTTCCCACTGCGTAATATAACAGCAGCATTATTACATCAGCATTATCAACAGCAATTTCTGATTTTCACCAATATTACAATCTTCAAAAAGGCCTTCAGTGACCATATTTAACTTATTTGGTTTCCTATGTACTCCAAACAATCTTTAGTTGCAGCACTAGTCCATTCTTCCTCTGCTGTTTACCTTTGACATTTAAATATCTGATCCAAATAATCATGATTAGGATTTTTCCATATGTAAGCAGCATGTAAAAAGCTTAATAAATCAGTTTTGTGGAAGGAAAGGAGTAGCATGTGATCTAGGGCTGCAATGGGAGTTGTCACAGTCCTAAAAATAAACTCAATAGTGATTTCAATACCAGAATGATCATTGAAAACACTCTTTATTTAGACATTAGAATGTGATTTTCAACATAAAATTATAGTATTATCGATCTAATCTCTCAGTCATCCAGGTTCCTTAGCGGTCCAGGGGCGTATACTAGTCTATGTGCTCTTATACTTACTATGTGGCCATATCAGCTTGTCAAAGCCTGATCTCATCAGATCTCAGAAGTTAAGCAGGGCCGGGCCTGGGTAGTACTTGGATGGGAGACCACTGAGAATTCCAGGTGCACAGTGGGGCGCCAGTCACAAAAAAGCCATTGTGTCCTTAGGCAAGGCACTTCACCCACATTGCCTTGTATAAATGTGGAGCGTGTGTGGCCAGGACTCCCTTGAAAAAGAGATTAGTAATTGCAGTGGTTTAAGTGGTTAAATAAAGGTTAAAAAATATAGTTCTTATACAGCTCAATTTTAAAGCTATTGAATGTGACTTTTTTTTAGCATCAGTGTCTGCTCAAATGAGTTAGTTTTGATACTAGTTTTAGCATAAACTATCTGTTTTTTGGTACATTTGACTACCCTAGTTGGCACAATTATGAAATCACAAAGATTGCAGCTATTTACATAAGACAATGTCCTCTGCAAAGAGCATGTTCATATCTGTTTTTCCTCCCGAGTTGGTTTATTTCTCAGAATGCGAAAATCATGCAGTGTACATCCGGCTTAAGGCTCAATGTTGATTACAATTATTATACACAATAGTACAATATGTAAGTAATATATATTTCTTGTGCTTATACGTAGGAGGAGCTGAAGAAACTCTACTCCCAGTTAGAAATCTACAAACGTAAAAAGATGCTAGCCAACAACCCCCATCTCCAAAAGAAGAGGAGTTCCAAAAAAGGCCTGGGTCGCTCCCTGATGAGGCGGATTACCGAGATCCCAGAGTCCGTTCACCGCCAGTGCAGCCGCGAGGACAAAGACTCCGGAGAACACGGAAGCAACCGGAACAGCATCTGCATGTTGAAGAAGAACCCGTTCGACCCGACGCATGCGGTCAAGACCGTGAAAGAGGAAACGATAAAGAACAGTGTCTTTTCCTTGAAGAAGTCGCACAGTAGCTATGATCACGTCCGCGACCAGACCGAAGAATCCAATAGTTCTGCCACGGATAAAATGGAGGTTACGACAGCCGAAGGATCGCTCTTGGAGACACTCATGGGCAAGAAGTTGGTGAAACGGAAGTCAAATGAGAACATTAATGTTCCAAGTGAATCCACAGAATCAGTTCCGTTGGTGTGCAAGTCGGCGAGCGCGCACAACCTGACTGCAGACAAGAAGCCCATCCATCCGAGGCCTTCCATGTTGCAGAAGTCCCTCAGCGTCATTGCGAGTGCCAAAGAAAAAACTCTTGGCCTTACCGGGAAGATACAAAGTGCGGAAGACAGCAATAAAAAGACCCAGCCAAAAACCAAGGATGTAAAAAGCAGCGTAGAACCAGATACCGAACCCAAGATGGTGAGCCAGTCTTCTGAAGCTAAACCAAGTGTAACCAAGAGTTGCATGGCCAAACCGCAGGTCAGCAGCAGCCAGCCGGTAATGTGTCCCGATCCGGTTAAAGCGAAAGAACTCTACGATCTTTCCGAAGTTTGTCCTTGGGAGGTGGAAGAGGTCCATACTCCGTCGGAAAACAGGGTCCAAAAGCACGTGTCTATAGCCCCAAAAGAAACCACCACAGTTCATGGAGGAGCTGTGAAAACAGGCAAGCCCCAGCAGCAGAAAAAGAAAGGTTCAGATGCCCTCCCAAACGTTGGAGTTACAAAAGAACCTCAGAGGACTTCAGCTGTGCGAGCAGATATCTGTCCGTGGGAGGATACAAGTGAGAGTAGTCCGTTGACCAAGCAGCAAGGACCTGCTCAATCAACTGGTCAACTTGCGAAGCCTCTTATACCGACAGAAAGCAGCGCCACAAAACGGGCAGATGTTTGTCCATGGGATTTTGATGATGAAAAGACATCAGAGCGAGTTAGTTCAACAGACGCAACGAAAAAACTAAAAGGAACATCCCCTGTGGAACCGAAAGGAAAAAGCGCTCTTTGTGAACCTTCTAAGATAGCGGGTTCCTTCCAGCTACCAACATCCAAGATCGACGTTTGTCCTTGGGATTACGACGCCAATGCCCTTTCGCCTAAATCTGAACGAACACCTAGCCCGTCAAGAGGCAAGGATTCGCCTTCAAGAAAGACAGGCAGCCTTGCGCAGAGAACAGTTGAAAAATCAAAAGACAGTGACGAGGAGAAAAGTAGACTGAAAGCTCAGGACAAGCTCAGATCTACGGAGAAGCATGCCGTCAGCCAGCAGAAGATGGCTGATGTGTGCCCCTGGGAGGTCGAGAGCGAGGAGGTGCCCCTAGTGGAGAAGAGGAGGAGCACGAATTTAGGGGCGGCCAAAGCAAAGGCGGAAGTGTGCCCGTGGGAATTTGAGAACGGTAGCCAAAACACAGGCAGAGACAGAAGCTCTACCGGGGTCCGGCAGAGCACGCCCAGTCCTAGCGCAGCAAATAAGGCCGAAGTTTGCCCGTGGGACTTCGACGACAGCACAGCAACTAAGAAAGCATGACACTTATAGCGCAGAGGACCAATGAAATGATAGTTGTTGACGTATGCTTTTTTTCCACAGAGATATTTACCTTACCTTTTACTATTGTAGGGTGACTTGGAAGAAAAATTGACCCACAAGTTGCCTTCCTTTTTGAGGTTTTGTTCCTGTTGTGGATGATGAGTGAAATGTACAAAACATGTCAAGCATTATAGATAATTACGGGGGAAAAAAAATATTGTAGACTAATTATGCAACTGATGATTCGCCTTTATGTATATTCCGTATTATATAAAAAATTCTGGTCTGCGTCATAAGTTCTTTAGGTAGGGGCATGAAAATATATGGATGTATATGAACTCTTTAAAGTTGAAGTACATACAAAAAACGAAAGCCAAAGAATTAGCGGGAAGGATGTCAACGATTTGTAAACCTGCTAGCAAGCTCTAAACAGGAAACCCACCATTTTGCACTTTAGCCAGCGCTAGATTCTTGTACATTTAGTTTAGTCTTTTTATTTTTTCATGGCATGATCTTGAAAAGCATATCCTCTAAATTTACTAAATGTATTTATTTTTGTATTTTTTATGTATTTATTTGAGATCTTCTTAATTGTAGTTCCTGGCAGTTTTAAAGTTTCAGAATCTGCCAAAGTGTACTGTACGTGCCTAAGTACTTTGTCTCGTAATAGTCTGATTTGGAGCGGGAGGCTTCCAGTTGTTTCTTAATTTTTGTATTTTTCATTTTTTATGTGTGAAATTATGCTATCAAACAGCATGCACAGCCAGAGTAGACAGACCTTTAAGAAAACAACGCTACGGTCAATTTTGAAATCCAGAAATACTAGCCTATAGCTTTCATATCTTCTCACAGTTTGAATCGAAAATCTAAAGTTAGTTTAAATAATGCACATGGATAGATAGAAAACTGCACTGAATTTGCCTATTGTTTTTGGTGTCGCATTTTGTATGAATAGTCTATTCCTAGTTCTTCTTTACATTCCCGACATCTGTACGAAATCAAGGTTGGATTAACTAATGCATTTTCAAACAGCTAATTAGGCTAGCCATAGTGTATGAGCACAGAATGCCAAACTTTTAAGTCAAAAACATATCTAAATTGCAAACAGACTGCCATTTCTTTGCTAACCATAATTACACTGCCTGGCCAAAAAAAAAAAAAGTCTCCACCTGGATTTAACTAAGCAAATAGGTACGAGGTTGCTGCAGTTGATCAGGTCCAGGTTCAGCAACAGTGTGTGCTCAGAGAATGAGGTCAGCTGCAACATTGGATGGAAATAAATCTTCTCCTCCTGGCATTGTCATCTTGGAATATGCCCGTGCCATCAGGGAAGAACAAATCCATTGATGGAATAACCTGTTCATTCAGTATATTCAGGTTCAGCTGACCTCATTCTTTGAGCACACACTGCTGCTGAACCTAGACCTGACCAACTGCAGAAACCTCATACCTATTTGCTTAGTTATATCCAGGTGGCAACTTCTGTTTTTTTGGCCAGACTGTGTATAACAGTTAAATCCAATCAAAGGTAGCACATAAGATACAATTTTAGCAAAACCGAGTGTCCACAATCAGGTAAGTGTCGGTATCATTTGAATGTGACAGATTAAGTTTTATTGACAAAATTGTAAGAAAGTTCCAGCTAAAAAAAAAAAAAGAAAAGAAAAAAACTCCACACTATGAAAGAATTTAAAGAGCACGTACCTGATTTTTTATTAAAAGCAGCAATTTGTGAAAAAAAAACAGATATGAGAATATTACCTAATGCCTATGCATTTTAATAGGTATTTTTGATGCAACTGCTAGAAGACAGTTTTATCCAATCAGATTCATTGTTGGGTGAGAACCATTTGGAAACAACTGCCTGTGACTATTCTAGATAGTAGGCTCTATTCACGCTTACGACACAAACCAGGAAGACGTTTGGAAACATTACAACTTCCAGCGGGCTCTGTTCGCAGTAGTAAGTCCTACAAAATTTTTGTAAAAATTAGAAAATGGCCCAGTTTTCTTCATTTCCATGTTTAACAGCTAATCGGCAATTACAAACATACCTCAGTTTTCATCATTTCCCCACCGACACATAACTCTGAGCGCACTGGGTACATGTGATTAGAAGAGATCAAATCCAAATATTATTTTATTATTCCAAACAGCACATATGTATGCAGTCTTCACTTTACTGCTGATCACATTTACTTCAGTGGGTTGGCACGCCCAGTATCAGTAACTACATCAGAAGTTGTCATTGGATGTTTCCAAATGTCTTCCTGGTTTGAATAGACCCTTTTAGGGCAGAAGTGATAAAAAAAAAAGCTGCGTGCGCATTTTGGCAATGGAATTGGCATTGTTCCCCATTCATTCCGATTCATTCAAACTGAACACGGACAGAAGAAGACGGAGATAAAACCATTTTCAGCACCAAAATGTCTGGTTCTGTGTGTGGTTGTCAGAATCAATATTCTACCGGCGGACTAAAGTTTGAAAGTTTTACTCACTGATCGCACAAAGATTTGACAGTCGGACACCATTTGTCAAAGTCGGCTTATTGAGAAAATATTCTCGATCTTTTGACGATGATCCTTTCGCAGAGCTCGACAAGCTGCTGAGTTCTGCCGTACTTCTGTTGCCAAAATGTGTACGCAACCGTACTTACATCGTCACTGTTTGCTAACACTAAAAGGGTCTATAGAACCGGTTGTTTCTCTGTCTCGGATTAACATCAAAGTGGGCGTGGCTAACATTTTAACTATTTTTCGCTCATGGTTCAAAATCGGGTACAGGACCTTTAATGAAAACAGCTTTTTAGTTACCACATTATAACTTTTCATACTACACATTTGACGAGAAATGTAATACATTCTCTATCATTAGATTATAAAAGTAGGAGTAACTACTTCTCACTTGTCTAACCGAATTTTCATAATCCATATAGAATTATCTTGAAATATGAACCGTCCAGTTGAATTTCAAACACCTGCCAGTCTGCCTTGTGTGGTCAAATATGAAATAACTGAACCTTGTGAGGGTTTTGTTCTGTGTTTTGTATCAAAATGTCTAATTCCCAATCCGAATCCCTGCACATATGACAGTGAAAGCAGTCCTACACGCTGTATGGTCCATGTATGTTGTCCTTCAATGTTGTCTATTTGTCAGTATGTCAGATTTCTAATATTTGTGATGGAATTGTTAGTGGGGCCCATCATTCTATTTCATTTTTTTTGTTAACCAATTCACTGCAAAAAATATAATTCATTTCAGTTTTTGGATTTGAAATTTCTTGGACTTGACAATATTTCATACGGACTGGTTTCAAATTTTTGTCTTCAAGCCTATTTCAAGTTTGAGTAGAATTATAATGCTATTTTCTCACTTGCAAATTACTTTCTAAAATTAAACCCTAAGGCTGTGTTCGCACTTGTTCTGGTTTGACCCTGGTTCAGTCCTGATGTAGACTTGGTTTGGTCCTGATTTAGTCCTGGTCTAGCCTATGTTTAGTCCCAGTGTTTATGTGGTTTTGGTCTTGTTCTAGTTCTGGTTTAGTCCTAGTCTAGGCCATGTATACTCTCACTTTTATGTGATTTGTGTGCAAGTGTAAACACAACCTAAGAAACTAAATTAAGAAGCAAATTAATTAATCCAGATTTAATAAATTACATAATGTTAAGTCAACCAAACTACTCAAATTAAGCCTCTAAACTCAATTCAATTTCAACCGTCACTTCATTATAACTAAATCTTAATTAGTCTTAATAAATCATAAAGAAAGACTTAATTCATAATGAACAAATAGTTTAATAAGACTGATTTGGGCTTAGTAAAAGCTTAATTAAGGGGTTAGTGTGAGGAGTTAGAGTAAACTGTATATAAATGGACGTAGCTAACCCAGTATCCATCGTGTTCCAAATAGGAAATGAGCATAGGCGCGTTTCCAGCTCTATCGACTCTGGCTCCAATTCACTTTGTATTGAAAATGGTGTCAGACTTGTCATTTTGGTCTTAAAATGTTCGTATTAACCCGCTCTACATGATCCTGGTGTTTTTATTTTGCTATTTTGTTCATAAATTAAGGTATGAACATCAATAGCAGACAAATCAGGCGCCTTCTTTTGCCAACGTTTGCCGATCCTGCTAGTATTAGGAACAGGTTTGATCGACAGCGTTACTAAGCACCCGCTCCCTCCTAAACCAGCGGTGTGGATGGGCGGTACCTTCAACACCCTCACTCCAGATTGGCTGTTTAGTTGCTATGATTCTTGCGGTCGGACTTCCAAATAAGGAACTCTGCTCCAAATTCACCCCTATAACTTGTTGCCTCAACGAGCTTCATTTGACTGGAGCTGAATGCTATGGTTGACATCTTACTCACTTGGTCCACCTCTTTATACATCTATGAGAGTTAGGGTTAGGCAAAAACAACACCAATATTGCAACGTATGGCTTTTGGTAGAGTGGCTTTCTAGAGTTTTGGCATAAGCCTCACTTGAGTACAAAAAGATATGTACTTTTAGTTAACTAGAAAAATCATGTATTAATCAAGTAGGCCTTTTATTTTCCTCAATTTGCCTCTTTTAACCCCATGGTTATATCGATGTATATAAAAAAAGATTTGTGTGTGTTTATGCCTTTAAGTAGATGGTAATTAAATTGAGATGATTAATTTGCTTATAGCAAAAAATTAATAGAAATTGGGGTAAGTTGCATATTTACAACAAATAGAAACAAGTGCTTGCCAGAGGTTCCTAGGAAGGTAAAGCATATGCAATAACCGGCACTGGGGAAATGCAGACGCTATCTCGGCTTATATCTTGATCCAAACGGTTTGTTGCATATTTGTGACAGTCGGTGTTAAGGGGCTAAATCGTGCTCTTCGTAGCTCCCTTTTACCATTAAACTCAGGGTTCCCATGGTATCTTAAAATGTCTTAAAAGTAAAAGTTTATGAATTTGGAAATAATACCATAAGAATATTTAAAAAAGTCTTACATTTTTATATCTGGGTCTTAAAATTTGCGCAGTAAGTAACTTCTCCATATCTCATTTCTCCTCAAAAGTTTAATTTGTCAACTACCATTATTTGGTTAAATAACGTCGCCTGAATAAAGAGCAGCAGAACCAATAATTGAGAACGCAACGCAGCCCTGGGTCAAGATACTCCAAACACATCCCTGAAGATCATGCTCTACAGCACCACAAGAAACAAGGTCAGCAGAAGTGCATAAAATCAAAGAAAATGCTGTTATGTTGTTTTTTAACATTGTTTTTTTTTTTTTTTTTACGTTACCTAGCTCGCCATTTCATGCTGGGTTTATGAGGAAGAGCCTCTACTCCCCATATTCCTTTGTTTGAGAAATAAATTAGCACAAATTCAAGAATTTAGTTTTTCTTTGCCGGTAGGTCCATGAAATAAGCCATGAAATAGGTACTGAGTTTTTATATGCTCTTAAAATGGTCTTAAAATGGTCTTAATTTAACGTGAAGAAACCTGTAGGAACACTGTAGAGTATTTGTTCATTATGAGCTACATCTTACTTCATCGTACTTTATTAAGACTAATTAAAGCACAGCCTACCATCCTTTGTGGCTATATATCTTTTGCAGTGAACCTCTAAATCCCCACTTCTACAATCTGGATTTCATTTGAACATGCTGCTTTCTCTATTCAGGTCATAAACATGATTTAGCCCTGCGTGTCTCGTGATGTGCGCTCCTCCGAATGAGAAATTACCCCCGCGTTTGACCTGGGGGAAATATTTCAGAAAAGCGCCTGGTGTTTGACTCTGTGGGTTGGGGGCGGGAAGGGGGTTCAATTTGTCAACCCCTCTTCGCTTCGTACGCTCCTACAGCAACCGTGTCGGTGCTAAACTGTCGGCGCGCTCACTGTACCGCTTTGACGGATTCACATGATATTTATGAGCGCATGCTAGCTAACATCCATCACTAGCATCGTGGCAGATATCATATTGGGAGTCACTGACCAGTTTACATGCACAGAGAATACCGACGGCGCTAAACGGCCAAATTCAAACTGTCTTCAGATTACTATTAGCATTATCACTAAACCTTTGTAGCTATAATGGCTAATGAAAATGTTTATCATACATACAACCATACTTTTAACTAATGTATACATACGTGACATCTCGTTGACGTTGCACATTTGATTTTCAGACATGCTGAGAACAGTAAACAAAACAAAAACTAACAAAGAAAACACACACTTCACTTTTAAGTAGCAGACCCAAACAATGAAACAACACAAACTAATGCCGCGTTCTACTGAATGTCGGTAGTCGATAAATTCGAGTCAGTTCTCCCGACATCCGTTGTAAATTCGTTCCATTGCAAGTCAGGAAAATATGGATGCCAGAGAAAGTTTAACGTAACGTCAGGTATCGCTAGCTCCTGCTAATAAATAGTCTGTTAGCGAACGTTAGCTATCAGCGACTCAATTATGGCAGTTCACATGTTAAGAAAATAACCTTGTTTCGACCGCCAAATGATGTGAAAGAAAGTCTAAATGTCACTACAATGTTTTTAGAAGACACTTTCTCCACACATAGACAACTTAACGCATCAAAATGACCAAAAGATGATTCTTCCTGTTTACTGTGTGCTGTAACGTAAATCCAACCGACTCGATCTACACCGAACTAGCCCGAGTTTGTGTTACATAACCCCGATTGGCCGTTCCATTGCACTTTCTCGAGGTGGAGGTCAGTTTTCCCTGAGTCCCGGGCACAACAAAATGCAGCATAAGTCCAGTGTGGAAAGACTGTAGCTTGTGCTGCTGCTGATTTAAAATGAGAAAGACAGGAGTACATGTCCAAACATGAGTAATATTTTATTTTCTTTGCTGTTTCTTACATCACGTAATTGAATGCCTCTCCAAGCGAGATCAGACATGTTTGGAGATTCAAAACATGGCAGATACGTCAATGGTAGTTCCCAGGTTTACGTGTGTTTTGTAAAACTGGACAATACAGTTATTCGGATTTTTAGCGTCCATGTAAACGTTGTGACTCTAGAAGACTACTCCCACTACGTTCTATTTCTGATTATAGTCTGTTTATGGTTATATATACGCGCTAACCTACATCATAGTTTTGCAAATAAGTTGTAATACATTTTTCTCCAGAGATTTGGTCAGATCATTCTTGTCCCAGTTGGTCTTAAGTCTGCCTTGAACATTTTGTGCGATAAAATGTAACTATATATGCTAACAACAGCGTCAGACTTGGGGAAACTTTCAAAATTAAGACCAGCAATCCGCGCCAACGGTTCCTTCCAACCACCAACCAATCGCTCACTCACACACGACATTCATATTGACAACGTGTGCGAAGTGTCTTGCCCAAGGACACAATGACAGCACATGCCAAGCAAAATTTAACCACCTCTTACGCCGCTTACAACCCTTGAAAAACAGCATAGGCATTTACAGTTGCCAAATGATATCAAGGCAAACTGTGAATTCCCTTTTCTGCGCATGTAAACGTAATGACAACCCAATGTTTTTGTTTTTTTTATTTTTAATTGAATTTATTTATTTTTAAACCCACCCTGAGTCATTTGAGCCACAGCTGTTCTGGATATCGCTGCCCCAGGTCATGAATAATTTGTGGGATAATTTTAACATTCCTCAGAAAGCTATTGTAAACAAGGTCATTTCAATGTTGTACGCTTTCAAAATAGCAGTACATTTATATGCAAATCGAAACAGTCAATCTATGGAGACTAGCAGCGGTTTGGGAGCAGGTATATGTCCAGACTGTGGTGAATAAGGTTAAACGCTACAGGTATTGGACAGTTATTTCCTTTTAACAATTCCAAATCAGATATATTTGTGTATCTTGACTGCTACACTTTTATTTCATTATTCTTATTGTGTTGCTTTAATATGCAGTTTAAACAACAAGAACATTTGGTACAAGTTCATTTCAGTTTTATTTTTTGTTTTTGTGAATTTGAGCGGCAAATTTAATCCGTTAACAAAACAAACTTTGCTTTGATTAGGTGTAAGTAAGTCTCAGCATTGTGTTTAAATTGAATCAATCCATCATTCTGTAAAAATCTTCCAAAATCTGTTTCGAAATTTTGAAAATGGGAAAATATGATTCTTGTTTCTGAAGCATATGGTACTACTAGGATGTAACAGCTTTTCTCCATAGGGATGTTATTAATTTGCCTGGAATGTTTCACAATTATTTTTGAGGCTTTATTCATTTACGAGTGTTTTATTAGTAAAAGAATTACCCTGATACTGTTGCCACTTCACAGATCTGACCTGTAACTTGGCAAATGTAATGCCGTACTGCTGGTCATTCTCGGCAAAGGTATAACATCTCCATGGAGACAACCGGGTGGTGAACCATAAACCAAAAAATGTTACACAAACCTTTTTTTTCCCTGGAAAAACAGCTTTTGTTTATGTTTTGTGTTGAATTTTTATGTTGAAAAGAATGTGTTTTTGTCATGAAAAAAAAATACTGCAAAAATGTTTGTATAAAAATTTTGCTCAATTGTACTTTACCTGTAGTATCTAACCACTTAAAGAACACATATTACGCAAAACTAACTTTTTGAACTTTTAACCAGGTTAAAATGTTGGTCCGTCATTAAAAACATACCTGGAGTTGCATTTCACATCATTCACGATGTCTCTGAGCTGCCACAAAACTCTCCATTTGAATTTTCCCAGGATTGTGATGTCATAGATTAAAAAAATTAATAAAAAGGAAAAACTCTGCAGGGCTTCTAAGTCTATAACTCATCAGCAGACATTCTCAGCATTTCGGCCATCAAATCACATTCATTGCAATGGACATGTTCCTCATTACCTAGTTTAATCCAAAGCAAAGGTACTGAAAAGCATGTTTAAAAACCAATAACAACGACAAAAAAAGCATAATATTTGTTCTTTAAATTGATCATTTTACACTTTATTTTCAGTCAGAACATACAATTGCTCCAACCTGTGAACTGAATCACTGCCTCCAAATGTAATAATGTGCAATAACCCACCCATACTTTGGTTTATTTACATAACTCCCTTTGGTGTCTCTGCTCCTCTTGCTCATGTATGCAAAACCAGTGTCTTATGTTTCATCATTGTACCACCTCTGCCCATCCTCCACACCAGATGGCCTACACAACTACTACTACTAATACTACTACTTCAAATACTACTACTCTCGCTGTAACGTCGTAAATCTTGCTATTGTGGCTTCTGCATGAAAAGTGGAGAAATTAGTAGGACCGATGTTCACTGCCCTTGAATAGAACAAAAAATATCGTAAAAAATATGGAATCTTTTATGGACTGTTACCAGTTGTATAGTGAGTGATACTGTCCCTAACCCAGCGTACTAATATGTGCTTGTTAATGACTACTGCTCTCTGACAAGCTTATAGCATCAATATATGGGAATATTTGGTAGATTTCTATTGTGTTATATTGTGATAGCATGTATATAAAAAGATACCTCCTCTGCAATAAATATTTATACAAAACAAATGATGCGTTGCTGTTTTATTTATTTTTTTCAAATAGACAGTGGAGCATAAGATGGTGCCAAAGGGTATCCAGAATTTTTTCCTCGGTGGGACAAAATAGATTATTTTAAGGCCGCTACACACTAGAAGATTTTTCGGTCTTAAACTATTTTTAAACGTGCGACAAAATGCGCACACCACAGACATGAGGAGTATCTTTTGAGACTAAAAATCTCAATCGCAATGACTGCAGCGGGATATGTCTGCACAAAACAGGCTGCAAAGCTGTGAGCGCGATGGCGTCAGCTGTTTCCTGTTTACAGTAAAACCACTCACTCTGAGACTCTTAAATGTTCAAAAGATCAAAGCTCTGCACTTCTAGTTTAGATACAAGTCAAAACTGTGTTATTATTATTTGGGAAATGTGGAGCAATACTTCAGATACAGTATTTTTAAAGCATAAAACACTGGCGATAAAGTCCACAGGAAGTAGAGTCACTGTCGCTAATCTGCAGCTTTACGCTCTGTGGACATAAACAAACACATGTGAGGAACAACTTTCACCTTTTTACTTTCAAAGAACACTTCAAACTGGATTAATAGCATGGTTTTGTGGACTGGATGTCATTATTTGCAGAGGAAAATTTCTATGGATAAAGTGAATCAGATGCTGCCCTTTAAATTTACCACTTTATGGGAAGTGGGTAATTAAGTCTTTATTTTCGCTATATCTAGAGTTTGTATGTTGCGTCTCTGTGTCCGTCACTCCTGTGCCCCTGACGCTCTGTTTTGTCAGCTGTTACTGCAGTGTTGCTGATGTTTGGTGGTTACAATCTGAGAGTGACACCACACATGAGGAGCAGCGGCTTCAAAATCGCACACAAAGACAAAAAGTCGGGTCACGCCTCTTTGAACTTGGGAAGAAGAAATCGCAGCCAAAATCAGGCAAATTTTCCTGTAGTGTGTGACAGCCTTTAGATTATATTATATTATATTGTCTTTAGTTACAGTTTTAGAGGTATGGATATAGGTTCTCTTTTATTCCCTGTCTTTTCAGTGCAAAAATAACTCAAAACTACTTAAAGTACCAGTGGAGGCAGGACGATAGCGCCATCTGCAGTCCGACCTCCTCAGCAGAGTACCCCAGGTGTGTGAGAGTAAAAAAGCCCCCTCGACCCGGTTGATAGTCCCCACCAAAATCTGTATAAATCAGCTGACCGGACACGTCAAGAGTGCTAGTGAGCAGTCAAAACTGTCAGGTATGAAAACAAACACTTGGTCTGAAAAAAGAACCTAGTAACAAAAATTATCGGAAGACCAAATGAACCTCATTGGACTATTTGGCTATGTTATGTTGTGGTTTTGTCCTGCATTGATTTGGCCATGTTCTAGTCCTGGTTTAGTCCAGTTTTAGTCCCGATTTACAACGTACGTCTTTAATTACAGCATTATCGTAAGATGGACCTACTGTCATATTTCATTGACGCTTAATTGTTTCTTTTGGCTTCTGCTCCACTGTTAGGCACTGTGGGATATGTGTATTCGAGTCCTGTTTGCTGATTTGTTAATTCAATTCAAATAAAAGAGTTTTGGAGGAAGAGGTAAAGAGTTTTGCCCAGTGACACAGCAACCCAACCCATGACTACCACAAATTGTCACTGTTAGCCACATTTCCACCTGCTTACTCGTGTATTATGGTCGTTCCAGAGTGAAACCCGACCCCAGACGCACTCAGCACGTCTGCCCTCTCAGGTTGTACTTTCCGGAGGTCTGGGAGTCAGCGGAGAACGGGCGGGGCGGCTGATGCACTTTAGGACCATAAAGTTTTTGGCAGCGCTCCTGAAATGCTTTTTACGGCAGTAGTAGTAGCGCGTGTCGGCCCGGGCGGATCGATGAGGCAGGAAGGAGGGCGAGGCAAGATGGTAACAAGGCTCCGGGCTCAAGCCGCAGGAAAGCTCCCGTATCAGACAGGCTTAAAGTGCATATAGGTTTTCATGTTGTTCTAATTAGTACTTGGTTTGGTGGGGTCGTAGTACCTGTGGTGAGGATTTATCATCGTTTTACATCAGGTAAGTGGCAGTTTGTGGAAAATAGAGGTGAGTAGAAAAGTAAAAATATACAAGCAGCACTGCGTTTTAAAACAGAATTAAATAAAAAATTCCATCTAAAATGCACAGTTTACATATTTTATTGTTATTAATCTAATCATATAAAATACTATAATGTATTTGTTATACTGCTTTATTTTTGACTATCGTTAAACTGGAACTAAATCAACTTTTTTGTTACTAAATATGGTAAATATGGTGATGTTATAATGTCGTTTCCTTATCACAAACAGACCTGGAGTTGTGTTTTGTTTCATTCACACATGTTTAACACACAAACACTGCATATTTAGGCTGAGTTCTCTCAAACAAAAAACAATCTGTGCCACCTTGTGATGTCATGTTATAATGCAGAGAGTGCTCCACTGTGTTTTTAAATACATACACCTTCACTAGAATCGTTTGGATAATTTAATCTCTGGAATTGCCAATCTCTACTGAACTAAAGGCAAAAGGAGCTCTTAAAATTCTCATGATAACTTCATGACATCACAAGGTGGAACAGAGCATTTTGAACTTTAGAGATGTAGACAGACTAATAATAAAGCATTACTCAAACATGCGTTAATAAAACAAAACTCCAGGTTTGTTTTGGATGAAGTAACAACATTCTAACATGATTTAAAGCTCACAAGAGTCAATTTTGTGGAATATGGGACAAATGTAAGATCTGTTGCCCAAGCTCAACCAGGAAGTCAATTATTACAAACCTGGCAGAAAGAAAACATAAATAAAAGAAGAAAATAATACAATTTTAAAAGTCCTATATTACACAAAACTGACTTAAGCATGTAGAAATATGTCAAATGAAGCCATGCGGTTTTCTCATCTACGTTATAATCAAAAACAGACCTGGAGTTGTGTTTTGTTTTTTCATTCACACACATTTGAATAATCCTGCATTATTAATCTGTCTACATCTCCAAATCTTAAATCGCTCTGTTCCACCTTGTGATGTCATGAAGTGGTATTGTTCAAGTCAACAGCTCCTTTTACCTGAAGCTCAGTAGAGATGGGCAATAGCGGGACTGAAATCCTCCAAATGATTCTAATGAAGGTGCATAGAGTTTAAAAACACAGTAGAGCATTTCCTGTTTTTGTGCGTTAAACGTGTGAATGAAACAAAGCACAACTCCAGGTATGTTTGTGATGAGGAAACAACATGATAACAGGTCTGTGTGTGATATGAGACCTGGCTCACATGGATCGCTAAGTGTGTTCTTATGACATCAATATTTCTATAGTGGTTAAATAAGACGTTTCAGCGTTTCTATACCACATGTACATCATTATTTGACATTGTTCATTGTAAACCACAACATTGATCTATTGATAGATTTAATAATAGAAACAGCTCCATGGACTTCTTCATTGTTGTATTTCACTGCAGTAAGCAGTTGTTGCAAAAAGGCGATGTGACAATTTTCAACCCTATACACGTATGACCTGGAGTCTGAATGTTTTGAATAATAGGCTCTATTCACGCTTATGCTGTGCGCCAGTGGGGAAATGATGAAAACTGACATACGGTTGTAACTGTTGATTAGCCAAACATACCGAAACGCTATAATGACACATAGATGAAGAAAACTGGGACATTTTCTCATTTTTCCCAGATTTTGTCGGATTTACTACAGCAAACAGAGCCCACCGGAAGTTGTCATTGCATGTTCCCAAACGTCTTCCTGGTTTGTGGCGTAAGCATGCATAGAGCCTGTTGCAACTAAGTATGGAGGAGTGGGCGGAGGCAAGGGAGAGGTGAAAACTGACATTTTCTGAGCACTCCAGCTTTAAATGCAGGATTACTCAAGCATGCATCAATCAATCAAAATATATCTGTTTAGTCTAGTTTAGTTCTAGTCTCTGTCTAGTTGAAAATTATTAGAGAATTATAGGCTTATGTGCATATGTAATTTCAAAATCTATAAATATTTGACGTAATTAATGTCATAAAACAGTAGCGTATGCATTAAAGTTCTAATCGACCTTTAAATCGTGCGGTGATGGCAAAAAAGTGAAGTGACATTAAAATATCTGGTGGTTGACGTACCTCCTTAAACCACTAGGGGGCTCTATTCCCCTTTTTTTTAACCTCATGCAAGTATAATCAAGGCTCAGTTTCTAAGTCTCATAATCTAAAACATGGAAAGGACCATGACATCATATTTTCTGTAAATTTATATAAGGTTTTTATTCTAAATTTCATAAACTTTCATAAACTTTACCTGTGTCCCCAGATACGAGTTCAACATGTTCAAACCAAATACGGCTTTTGCAATTCTAAAGCTGATTTTCTCTTAATTACAAAAATATTAGACATGATGTTCCCTCTATTTCTGGTGTTTTGGCTCTCAAGACTATTATGCAATCAGAAAACAGAATGAGCCTCACATGAATCTCTTATTTGTGTCGCCAGTTTCGATGCTAAAATCCAGTTGGTTTAAACCTAAAACGCCTCTCTCTGATCTGGATCCTCTCTACCCAAACTCCACTGCCTTCTATGGGGTATTAACTGCTAACACATTAAATATTTGGATCAACATGTTACCTTTTATTGTTTTGAAAATGCTATATTCACTGAAAACTGAAGTAACATGCTTTTTTTAGTTTCATAAGTCTCACCTTCCTTCCCACTCAACATGCTTAGTCCCTCCCCCTTCAGAGTGCATTTATTCCCATAATGAAACTACACATCGTATCAGGTTTGTGAAGTTGTAGTATATTGTTTGATATCCTGTTTTTCTATATTTATGGAGAATTGTCATGTGGGAGCATAAATAGCGTAGGCTTGTGGGCGGAGCATTGCACAGAATCTCAATAGCTAACCATTATGCTGGGCGTACATTGTGTGATATTTTCAATCGTTTCACTCAGTCCCAGCTTAGACTGTACGCCCAAACGTCGGGTTCAGGTGAATATTTGGATAAATAACCACCGGTTCCAAATAAACGCTGAGTCTAAAACAATTCAAGGAAGAAGACGTGACCACTGACGCTGCACTCTTTTCTTCTCCGCCTGTTTTGTTTTGCTTCTTTTTTACGTAGCTGATGGTGCTTTCTTTCAGTCCATCTCTGATCACATTGCTGATCGCCGTAGCTCTGGTGCAGCGAAAAAACAATAAACAATATGACTTAAAATTTAAACTTTTTGCAGGGCTCTACGCTAACTTTTTTTTTCAGGAGCACATGTGCCCCTAAGTTAAAAATTTTAGGAGCACAGAAAAAAAATGGGGGCACAAGTAGGTTTTCGTTTTCAATGATTATTACAGTGCAGAACTTAGGCACACCAACACTAACACTGAATAAATTTAATACAAAAAAAAAGAATTATGACTGTACTTTTCCTCCATGATCGCAATGTTTTTATAAATATATCTTCATTTTATCTGATTAATATTTAGACTTAAAATAAGCCAAACAGACTGTACTGCACTTGAACACTCTGTGGGCCTTTTTGGACCTTCACCACAGTTTGAGAACCTCTTCAAGAGAACCTCCACTGGCACTTTACACAAAACTGTTTCAAAGTGTGAAAAGTGTGCAGGATTTTTAAACCTGTATTTTCAAATTCCTAACTGGAGTTACATTCTCTTAGTGGTTTTACAGTGGTTATTACCCTCTGCACATTTACCAAACCAAACGCACATTGTGACAAACAGATTAATTTGGCATTTTCTTAGGCAAACTTCAGCCCACATATCACCTGCTCTGTGCCGTAGCTCTGCTCTGTGCGGACACGGACATAAAATTAATATTGGCGTATTTAATGTGAGGTGGATGGACAGGTGGGATGTTTAACCTGCCCTGTGATACACACTGGTACATGAGGCTGCGCGAGCAACAGCGCACAGGTCCCGCACACCGGTACAAGTATATTGCCGAAGGCAGCGGCCGTAATGAAACATGACTGCACTCAGTATTCAGACCTTGAATCCGTGACGAGACCGAGTCCAAATGCGCTCGAATCCAAGACAAGACCAAGACAAAACCATCGCTTTAGCGGAGGAGGAAGTCCAGCGGCCCGGGGGTGTCTGTGAGTGTTGGGACAGGTGTGGGTCCTGCTACGGTGCCGCTCCTCGTTTAAGTGGGCGTGGGTGTGTTTTGAAGCGGAGTTTGTTCGTATGAGTGATATCAGCGCACACGGAGCTCGTATGCTGGGGTCGTGCGCGGTCGGAGGTGTTGTGCCCGGGCACGGTTCGGTTGCGCTCGCGCTGGGCAGGCGTGAGGCGCTTTAGGGGTGATCCAGTCTTGGGCACGATTCTAAAGTCCTAATGTGAGTTTGCCCCTAATGTTTGACACATTTAGAACGTTTAACTCGTCACGTTACGTCTGTGCGCAGTTCTCCTTATTGTGGCTGCAGAAGCACTTGCACTGGTGCGACTGTTTTGATTTCCTCGTTTGCACACCGAAATATTTACTCGCAAATGCGAGTGAAATGGGCGCACTGTAGAGACCTGCTTTTTGTGGTAAAATCGCAGAGGAAAACTCGGGAGAATATTACTTAAGTTTGGCAATTCAGAGAAGACCAGCAATGTCATCATACCTGTTGTGGTGTAAGAGGTAAAATTGTGGCAAAGGGGCGAGAAAAGACGGGACGAGGCAGCAGTAATCGTGTCGAGAAGGTAAACAAAGTAGTCAGTAGGACATCATATAACAGTGACGTCTCCTCTGAGGTGTGCTGTAAAAACTGTAAATTACAGTCATATGCCGCGGTGTCACCGGTGTTCCCTGTGGTTCTAAAAAGGTTAAAAGTTCAGAGCTCACGATTCATGTTCTCACACTATACGAACAACTTCAACCGTGCAAAACCCTCACGAAAGGCAGCTGGATTTCAAACAGCTTTGATATTCTTGCGATCTACGATTGCCGATCAGGAGCTGGTCTTGAGGTATTCTCCCCATGTACTACACAAAGAACGAAGCACCATAACGCCAAAACTTGTCCTGATCCTAAAAACAGTTGCACGAGTGAAAAATCGGTGTACACTCTGCTTTAGGAGGGTTCAAATAGGACCCAAGAGAGATTGCTAGATTACTCAAACATGCATGGATGACATCTAAAACCTCTTCAAACTTGTTTTCAACGAGGAAACAATCTTATAACATGGTTAGAAAGCTCCAATAATTGTGCACAATACCTCTTTTTTAAACGTATGCACCCCCGTGAACACAATATAACGTAATTGTACTTTTACTACATCACCAAAGCCCCGTGTCATCGAAACCATAATATTAAAACACTGATTCATCCAGTCTTACTCATCTGTCTCTTTGTTTCCCCTCCCCGGAGCTCTCAACGCCGTGGTAGGTACAGAAACGCGCTCTCATTCATTACAACAGCCACTTCTACTCACAAAGCTCCAAGGCTGGGGTGAGTCAGAGCCGCGCCGGCCCCGAGGACACAGCCTGAACGCGGGCTAAGTGAGCTCAAGCGCCTGCCCCCCTCCGGATGACGTCAGCACCATCGTAATAGGTTCGGTAATCACCGGGTAAACGGAGGTGGGTGGATGATTGAAAAGTATAGTTTGGAAGGAAAATATGAAAAAGTAAAGTGGGGTGATGTGTGAGTAAGTGCAGACCTGTGGGCGGGGATAGGGGGTAGGTGGAAAGTGACGTTTTCTCAAGCACTCAAGCCTCAAATGCTTTACCCCAACATGCACAAATCAATCAAAATCTAATCTAAATGGCCAGTTAAGCATTTTATTAAATTATAATTGTAAAAACGATACAAATTTGACATAATGTTTAATGTTTTAATGTGTCGAGACGGTAGCTAATGCATTATTAAGTGCTAGTGGGAGTTTTAATGGGCCTTTTGGTTTTAATATACCTGACTGATGAAGTACTTATTCAATTTAAAAGAAAACATAGGCATAGCTAAATCAAATTATAGTAATAAAATAAAGATAAAATGATAAATAAAAGTGGGGTGATATGTAATTTAAGTTACAGAGCTTAACAAATGTATTAGAGCACCTGTCATTAAACAAGAAAACATAAATAACTTCATAGCATATCCAAAATTAGCTTCAAATTAACTATTTCATTGTTATACATTAAGAAAATAACCAACTGGAATCACAAAATAGTCCTTGCTGACAAATAATAACAAAAAATGTGAATATTTTGTGTGAGCACCTTTGGAGCAGATAACAACTGCATTCTTGCTGCTTTGTTTTTATGTTTTGCTGCTCTTCAAATTTGAGGGCAAATTTGAGAACTGTGGAAAGTGCCATTTCAAAGACAGAGGTTTGATATTGAACACACACCTTCTCACACACGCTGTGCACTTTGTATTTTAAAACTGGACCCACCAACACAACGTAGCACAGCGCTCACAACCAGCCCCAACAACGTCAAGAAAATGCAGCAAATATGAGGCTACAGCACAGCACCAGCACCGCTCCTACAGCACAGCACCGCTCCTGCAGCACAGGGCAGAACACCGGAGCGGCCCGTCCCTATTAACACTGTAACACTGTTTACCTGTGAGGCTCCGTCCTCAGATTTGCCCCAAACTAACAAAAACAAGGCCCTTATCTTCTCCAGAGGACTGATGCAGAATGTGTCCTCTACCCTCTGTCCTGTTGGTTCTGTCTCCAATGTCCCGGTCCAGTCAGGTCCACGGGACAAGGTCCTGGAGCCGAGTGCACGAGCTGGTTCTAAAACTCGTCTTAATCCCACTTCAATCTGAAAGTCACACCAGTCCATATTAGCACCAGGACACCGGGTGGACTTAAGCCCTCTGCACTACGCCAGGTGAGACTTGTACGCCCAGGCGTAAACGACAGGACAGCGAGAGACTTCCCCAGCCCCGGCTACGAGTGCCGGTCTTTGTCAGTGTGTCTCGCAGCTTTCATATCCACAGCTTTCATAACGGTCGGATTTTGTAGGGAACTACAAAACTTTAAAAAATTATAATAATCGGCAAAGCGCCTAAAAATCAGCTTTGTTAGAGTTAGCCTAGCCCCGCCCTGAGCCCGTGTTCGCTCCGCTCTGATTGGTCAGAACGGCGTTTCTGACGTCACAGCCCAACAGCCTTGGCCTGTCCGACGTCACACGTACAACATATAGCCTAATACAAAATAACTTTATAATTTATTTATTACATTTAAATCAAGGTCAATTTAGGGCGTGCGCACTCTGTTCACCGGCCGCCACTGTTACTCAACTATTGTAAATGATCTCAACTCTTTGAGGAAACTTTCAGATGTTTTGGTGTAACACTCCTGAATTGTATTTAGACGTGCTGTTGTAGTGCTAGGAGCATCTATTTTACAAATGATGTGTGACAGTTTAATCAAACAATATATCTTTTGCATGGTCAAGCCCTTGTATTGTCGCCTATAACAAGTTGAAACCCAGAGCTTTCTTTTCAAGATCGATTTGTTCGAATGACATGTCCTCGGCAAATCTTTTCGCTTTTCCATATTTTTGAAGAAGGAAATCTCCCTGACACTTTATTATTTCAGCACAGAGTGTAAGTAAAACCGTTTTAGCTATTTTTTATGTATAGCTTGTTTCCCATAGACCCTGAGATTATTATAAACCTTAGCCTACAATTATAACGGCCCACTGGGAGAAAAAATAAAATAAATATTGCAGTTCATATTTTGCGCCACTAGAGGGAAGCATTGTTTAAGCTCAACAGTGAAGTCTCAGCATCTACAGGGAATAAAACGGAGAATTGTGTGTATAATAGTGTATTTGTGTGATGTGTGTGCAAAGCTATTAGTAATGCAGATTATATAGTAAAAACAAAAGTTAAATCTGTTATTTTCAATCATCAGAATGAAAATTTATTGACAAACTGAAAATTTGAACCCAAAAATACCAGAATTAGCGCAGCAGTAAAATATTCAAGATCGCAACACAACCAGCCACATAATGGAACTGTACCAGAGCAGGAATAGAACCAACAACCTGACCGGCACGCACCGCTTTTTCACATACAGCACATTTTGATGAGTTTAAAGCAGAGGTCACTTTTTTATACAGTTTTTTAATTCTCTAAGTAGTTTCCACAGCCCATATTTCACTCCTTCTTGAGTAATATATGTGGTATGAATGTATATGTTATAATATATGTAGCCTATGATATTCTTCAGGTAGTTTTGGTTCTTCTTCCACGAGCAACTCTACAAGTGACAAAGGCTTTGTGTTGAAAAGATAAAATTATGTGGACATTTGTGTTTCTTGCACCACTTCTTCAGATATTGTTAGGATAGGATCTTCAGCATAAAGAAGAAGCAGAAGTTGTGTTGGTGATGGTCTGGCCCCACAGAGCCCTGACCTCAGCATCATGAAGTGTGTCTGGGATTAACATGAAGAGACAGAAGGATGTGAGGAAGCTCCATCCACACAAGATCTGGGCTTAGTTCTTCAACATGTTTGGAACAGCGACCAGCCCAGTTCCTTCACAAACTGTCTGCAAGTAAACCTAGAAGAACTGATGCTCTTCTGAAGGCAAAGCTCACACCAAATTTTGATTTGATTTAGATTTCTCTTTTGTTCATTCATTGTGTTTTGTTGATTGATGAAAATAAATGATCAACATTTCTATTTTTGAAAGCATTCCTAGTTTACAGCATTTTCCACACCTGCCTATAACTTTTGCGCAGTACTGTATGTCTATCTATCTAATAGCAAACTAACTAACAGGGCTTGTTAGCCAGATAACACCCCAGATGGAGTCTGACTGGACTGTGCCATGTGCCAAGAGGCCTGGCTGGTCTGTGCACCAACGAAGAGGCGCTAAGTTGGTGTTCTCCCACTATAGTTTGCATATAAAAGTCCTGGTATATTTGTATACATTGAGTCTCTGCATGGGAATGTCGACACATACCCCTTGTACAAGTATGGCTTTCTAATATTGGAATAAGTAAATTCTAAAATAAAATCTGGACTTTATTTCTGTTTCAAGTGTATTCTTTACCCCTCCTGTGGGCTCACCACAGGAGGGGTAAAGAATATGAATGGATGGATGTATTCTTTGTCTAAGCAGAAACTAACAAACACAAGAGGAAAAGACTGTTTTCCTCTACAATATAATTTACTTTTTCTCAGTCAGATTTTATGCATTACTGTTTAAAGAGGGGATATTATGCAAAATAGATTTTGTTTTAGCTTTTGTGAACTTTCTCCCTTGTTGTAATGTTCCCTCATCAAAATCTCAGACTCCCCATTCTCCCATACGGCAATTCTCTATAAATATACAAAAACATGATACAAAACTGTGCGCTACAACTTCACAAACCTGACGCGATGCTGCAGTAGCTTCATTAGCGGAATGCACGCTGATTGTGTTGTGGTAGCGCTCTGAAGGGGGAGTGACTAAGCATAGAGAGCAAAGGGAGGGGAGACTCATAAAACATTTGAATTCATTGTTTTCTAAATGGTAACGTGGTGATCTGGTGATGTCATGTGTTAGCAGAGAAGTAAAGTACCATTAATACTCTTACAATACTTTTTAAAATGACACTAACTTCAAATTATAAATCCAATGTTATGTCCAGACAGTTACTCTTACCGTTATTTTTTGCTTGAATAGTAGTTTCCCCAAATAATTTACTTGTTTAAGGAGTAAGTTCTACTGTAGAATCACCAACACGTTTGAAAGGTCTGACAGTCGCTCCTCACAAACCCACAAACACTAAGTAACACCTCAGTCTTTCTAGATAAGTCCCTGCACTCGCTGGCTACAGATTTGGGGCTGGGGCGGCAGTAGCTCAGTTGATAAGAGTGTTTGATCCACTGATCCAAAGGTTGGGGGTTCGAATCCTGCATTCAACATAAAAAAATAAAATAAAAACATCATTGGGTGAGCGCTCAGATCCACTAACCCACAGGTTGGCGGTGTGATTCCAGCTCCCACAGATGAACGCTGTTGCTGTGTCCTTGGGCAAGACACTTAACCCAGCTCGCCCCCAGTGTCTGGCTACACGGGTGTATGAATGGGTGAGTGGCTCCTTGTTGTAAAGCACTTTGTGCCTTGAAGGTGGAAAAGTGCTTCATAAAAATGTACCATTTATTCTACATCAGTAAATACTAGACATATCCTATTTACTTCATTATTTCATCACAGCAATGAAATTAATTATAACAATATTTTATACATTTTACTTAATTTATTAACCCTAACTTAACTTCTAACTTAAAAAAAGAGTAACAATTACTCAGTAAATTCTTGACTGTTAGTCATGGTGGTAAGTACATTTTACTTAATACTGACAAGTAAATTGTATTTAATTTTATAGTAGTAAAATGTACTTAAAAAGTGCTAATGCAAATGGCTTCGAGGATTTTTTTCTAGTAATTCTTTCCAGTAATGTTTTTCAGTGTAGTTTTTGGACCACTTTGAACTACTGTTGTCCTCCTTATATTTGAATTATATTTTCTGAAGTACCAAACTAAACTAGTAACTAATAATCTGCTCCTCATTCATTCTTCATATTCAACATAAACATCAACATAGCTGTAATTTGGTTTGCGTTCAAATCAAATTCCTAATATATTAATAACTAAATGAGGTCATAAGAAGGCAGTTATCTGGTTTATATAAGATGACAGCTGAGGCGCGGTATGTAAAGTGCAGATATGAGAAAGGTCCTCCTAATCTCCACAAGCACCACTGAAATAGAGTGACAAGCCCCTCCATAAATACTGAGCCCTGTGGAGGAGAGGAGAACCAGTACAGGAGCTGAATCCAATTTGTACCGTTCTACCAGGTTTATGTATACAGACACCAGCAGAGGGCGCAAGGAATCCAGCTGCAGGTGCATTGAAGAGTGAAGCAGTTGGAATCAAGCTAAAGAAGTACAGTAACCGCTGCTAATATCTGCACAGTCTGTTGACACCATTTGACACCATTTTACAGGCCAATAATGTTGGCAATTCTTGTTGAAATAAACTAAAATTTTCACAGAATGTATTGAAACAGATGAAGATTTTGTTTTTAATGTTTATTTTTGTTCTGTTTTCAGGTTGAGCCGTTCACTCCCAAAGAGTGAAGTCATTTTGCATCAAATCTGCACGCACACAGTCACCCGAGACTGTGCAGTGAATGACAGTTTGGCGTATCCCGAGGAAACGACTGGAAATGAAATCCTACCATCTGCAGCTCCTTCAGGTTTTGAAAGCAGATGACAAGCAAAAACTTCAAGAATTCTGTGTGGACATGCTACAGAAACTTGAAGAAACACCAAATGGTCATTTGAGGAATCTGCGCTTCCAAACCTGTTCTTCTTATGGACTTTTGGAGGCTTTGCAAGAGTTTTTCATGAACTACCAGATCTTTTAGCCCTGCATAAACAGCCTTCGTCTTTAAATTTTGGCACTAAGTCCAAATTTGTTTGCCAGTTGGTGAAGTTTTCCCAAATTTTGTATTGAAGGCTGCACAGTCTTGGGTGAGTGTGTGCGAGGAGATTCCAAGACGCAAAATGACTTCTGTTTGGGAGTGAACGGCTCAACCTGAAAACAGAACAAAAATAAAACATTAAATATAAAACCCTGATTTGTTTCTATGCCTTCTGTGAAAAATTTGAGGCTATTTTAACAAGAATTGCCTAAATTATTGGCCTGTGGTATGCCAATTTTTTGGGACACCCTGTATATCAGTTGTCATGTAATTGTTTTGAATTAGTTTCGCCCATAGACTGCATAAAGAAGTGGACCAGGTGAGTGTGAAGTCACCCATGGCATTCAGCTCCAGTCAAGAGAAGCTCATAGAGGCTTGTGGTTATAGGAGAGAATTTGGAGCCAGCAGGAGACAGACAAAATAGTGAAATAAAAACAACGGGATCACGTAGAGCGGCCTGACAGCAGCAGTTACAGAGAGAGGGGTGACAGTTTTTCAACAGAATAGAGTTGATGGAGCTGGAATCACGCCCATGCTTATTTCTTACTTGGAACGTGGTGGCTTATATATATTCTATTTGCCCCAAAAAGTCTCATCTAAAAGCAGTAACCAATTTATTAATAACACAATGTTTAATGCACCCAAAACACTTTACATTTTATTATTTGTTAACCAGAGTGACCAGACGTCCCTATTTACCTGGAACAGTCCCAGTCTTGAGCCCTGTGTCCCCCGTCCCAGCAGATTTATCCAAAACCAGTGATTTGTCCCAGTTTTGTACAAGAAATGTCCCAGTTGTCCCTATTTTTGACCCAGTTGTCCCTATTTTTCACCTGCCAACAGTAAAGAGGAGGATATATTATCATTTGTTTAGCTAAAATACAGAAAACCGTGCTTGAAAACGACCATAAAGCGAAAAAAACGCACCAACAAACGTCCCTTCGATCTTATACCGTCCCACAAGTGAGTCGAGAATGGACAATGATAGGCGCTCTCCAACCCGAGTGTGTCCAGTTTTCAGTTTTGAAAATCTGGTCACCCTAATGTTAAATGCAGACCTGTCTTGCATAAGGACACAACATCAGAAAGTTGACAAGAGCTACTCCCCATCCAAGTACTAACCAGGCCTGGCCTTGCTTAGCTTCTGAGACAAGTTTGGGCATTGACAACGACAAGGTGGTTGGGCGATTAGTGATAAAACCAGACCACAGCGCGCCGTCTGTGACCAATTATCTTTATCTGGAGCAAACTAGAAACACTGGAGCTGTGTTAGCAGACTCTGACTTGTTAGCATTACTCATAACAATAAATAACCAAACCCTGCTTTAGCTATGGATTTATTGTAGGGTGACCAGATTTTCTTTGTGTTTTAGTCATTTTTAAGCCGAGTTTCTGTATTTTACCTAAACAGATGATAATATATGGCTCTCTTTACTGTTGGCAGGGATCAGATTGGTAAAGAAATAAGGACTGCTGGGAAATATCTTGTATAAAACTGGGACAAATCACTGGTTTTGTATAAATCTGCTGAGACAGAGGACACAGGGCTCAAAACTGGGACTGTCCCGGGTAAATAGGAATGTCTGGTCACCCTAACCTAATCGGCTTTAGCCCATGAAAGTTGTGAAACATGGTAATGAAGTCACTCTCTAAGAATGTGTGAGAAAGGAAGGTATGAATTTGGACTGCAGCAAACACTTTAAACTTGAAGGTTCTACGGAGATGTCATTGTTCTGTCTGGAATGTTCCACAGTGTGACATTAAACAGCTCTACCTTCCATTTATTCAGTTACAGGTGGTTTTATAGCTCAAAAATACCTTGAAAGACAGGCGTTCTGACTGTGAGCGGGGTCGCCTCTCCACAGATCTGACCTGTAACTTGGTCTGGTTTGGGCTCCATGAAGGTTTAATACCATACGGTGAAACATTCCAGACAAAGCAATAACATCTCCATGGAGAAAAGCATTTGACGAAACCACCAGACAGAATGCCCAATGCACCTTTAAAGGGCCCATATTATGCTATTTTATGACATGCTATAATGTTATATTTGTATTATACGATGTTTCCTCATGACTAGAGATGTGTTTTGTTTAATTCACACACGTTTAACACACAAACCCTGCATATTTAGGCTGAGTCCTTCTCTAAACAAAAGATTCTCTGTTCCACCTTGTGATGTCACATGTAGGGTGACCAGATTTTAAAAATTCTAAACTGGGACACACTTGGGTTGATACAGATGGTACAGTATAACTAAAACTGTGAAAAGAGCATCTAAGGTTTTACATTCTCGTGGTCATTGGTCATTCACAAACACAGATTTCTGTATTTTGGCAAAACAAATGATGATTTATGCTTTTCTTTACTATTGACAGGGATCAGATTAGTCAAATATTGTGATAGTCCTGTTTTAGTCCTGTTCTAGTCTTTAGTATTGTCCGTCCGTCTTCTTCCGCTTTATCCGGCTGGGTTGCAAGGGCAGCTGTTCACCGCCCAGTCCTCTGTGCACCTGACCCTAAACCCACAGGAGGGTGGACGTCATAGTCCTTGATGTTAGTTCACAGGGTGCTGCATATTTTGAGTTGATGGGGGAAATTTGAGTGCCTGGAGGAAGCCCATCCAGACACGGGGAGAACATGCAAACTCCACACAGAAAGGCCCGGGCGACCTGGGGATCGAACCTTCTTGCTATGAGGGATTGTGTCGTCTTTAGTATTGTGATAGTCCTTATTTCCCCAGCACAGTCCCAGTTTTGAGCCCTGTGTCCCAGCAGATTTATCCGAAACCAGTGATTTGTCCCAGTTTTATACAAAAAATGTCCCAGGTGTCCCTATTTTTGACCAGTTTGATCTGAACCAAAACTAAACTAAGACTAAACCAGGATTACATCAACTCTAAACCAGGACTAAAACAGGACTATCACAGTTTTTGACTAATCTGAATCCTGCCAACAGTAAAGAGAGGCATAAACTGTCTTTTTGTAAACTTTTGCCAAAATACAGAAATCCAGGTTTGCAAATGACCATAAAGCAAAGAAATGCATCAACAGAAGCCCCTCAGATCATGACTGACACGGGAATGCACAATGTTACACACTCTTTTCACAATTTTATTTATGCCAACCATCCCAACCCGGGTGTGTCCCAATTTAGAATTTTGAAAATCTGGTCACCCTAATCAAAACAATGTCATGACCAAAAAACTTACAATGAAACCAAAAATAAAGCTGAGGAAAGAAGCCTTAAGGTCATTGAATCATTTGTAAAGCATAAAGATTGAAGAGGCCCTGACCTTTACGACCCCTACGCCCCGGACAACACAAAGTATCGTATGGACGGACCGTGGCAGATATAGCCCAGGTCACGGCTCGTCTTTGTCTAAGCGCACTGGGGGAGGCATGCTAACAGAGAACCAACAGGTGCTCGCTTGTTTCCTTAAGGCTGCGGTGAGCCCAAGGACACTTCAGAGGGCCCACGGTTCCCTTTATAGAGCCTGTGTTTTGTTTAGACGGGAACAGTGGGCATGACTAAGATTCCGGCCATTTTGTGTCATCAAACTACGATCTGAAGCGCCTGTGAATAACGGCTGCCAACGTTCATCTGGCCAAGGTGGGGATGAGAGCTAAAAGTAGCATGGATGATTACACACAACTTTGAACATCGTGTTAATGACTTGTAATGGCTTTGATGGATAAACGTAAATGGTGTGCAAATTGTAGCTGGTAGGGTTGTCAAAAGTAGAACTATCGAAAATCACATACTAATTGATACTAAAACTAATACTGAAACTAAATACTCATGTAGGCCGGTATCGATGAGCTGGTATTAGCTTTAGAATGATCTTAAGCTGTATCAGAACAGGTATAAGAGCACAAAGACGAGTATACACCCATGGGACACTGAGGAATTACACAGATATAATGCTATGTTTTAGGATGATACTATTAAAGCTGCATTGGTTGAAGACAATATAAATGTTCTGTATCCTCTCCTGCTCCGTTCAATGTCTAAATGTTCAATGTCTGAATGTTCAAATGCACATTCAAACATAACTGTTAATACTTCTTTTGAAGTGATTTTCCCTTAATCACTATTAATCCGACATATCTGGCACCAAGAGAACATTCTGAAGTCAAAGTTGAGGTAAGCAGCAAGGTAAATATGTTTTTAATGTAAAAAAAAACAACAAAAACAAAACATTTTGTTTTGCAAAATCCATGTACCATCAATTTCTTGTGGAGGTTGTTGGAGTGGACCACTAGCTAAAAACTAACACTGACACGTCTTCAGAATACTTTTACCTATAGTATTTACATTAAATATTCAACATGAACTTTTACTTATACATATACATCTTCTTCCAATGAGTTGACAAAAAAGTTTGTGAAAAGAAAGGAAACCAATCTGGTACCAAATAGTTCTTGGTTCCTGCCAGCAATTTTGAGTAGCAAAGTTGTACAATTACTTTATAACAAGAAGGTCCTGTCCTGGGTTGATCCCCATAGGCTCCTGGTGACCAGGATACTGGCTCAAAGTCTGGAAAAGGTGCTGCAGTGTGGTCGCTCATTACTCCCACAGGTTGCCCCAGTCGAAGTGAAGAATGGGTCAAACAAAGAGAGCTTTATCCAACAATATAAAACAAGCATCCTTGGAAATCCATGGTGGATTATATTGTTCACCAGTACAGTAACACATCTACAGTATTGTGCAAAAGTTATAGGCAGGTGTGGAAAAAATGCTGTAAACTATAAATGCTTCAAAAATGGAAGTGTTAATCATTTATTTTCATCAATCAACAAAATGCAGTGAATGAACAAAAGAGAAATCTCAATCAGATCAGTATTTGGTGTGAGCTTTGCCTTCAATTCTTCTAGGTTTTACTTGCAGACAGTTTGTGAAGGAACTGGGCTGGTCACTGTTCCAAACATGTTGAAGAACTAAGCCCAGATCTTGTGTGGATGGAGCTTCCTCACATCCTTCTGTCTCTTCATGTTAATCCGAGACACACTCCATGATGTTGAGGTCAGGGCTCTGTGGGGCCCGACCATCACCAACACAACTTCTTCTTTACGCTGAAGATAGTTCACAATCATTATTTATATTTTTGAAAGCATTCTTTGTTTACAGCATTTTTTCACACCTGCCTAAAACTTTTGCACTGCACTGTATACTGGTTGGAACAAAGTTGTAGTAGTTGGGATTCTTGTCTTAGTTCACAAAGGTTTAGATCTTAGTTCCCAGACCTACGTACAGAAGAGGAGCTGGCAACTCAAAGTCACACCCACTCTGACCTCTTCTCCTCATCATTCGGCTGTGCGTCCGGTCCTGCATTTAACTCCACCAGAGTACTCTTACCCAGTCTATTGGTACACACTGTCGTTGTCGTGGAACCGTCTATGACCAGAGCAGGTACATCTGCAGGTACATCACGTCGTGGAGGGGGCGGGGGTTTAAGTCGACTGCGCTTGTTGACGCGTATGGACCTTGGCGTACCCGGCGGACATAGAGCGACCTCACTTCCTTGTCTTTCCAAAACTTCTTCCTGATTGGCCGAATATCCGTTGTTTCCGTTGGTGTTGACAGTCATAATTCCTGGCAAGCATGGACGAGATTCCGAATTAAATTTCGCTGGATCTCCTCCTCTGGAACTTTTACTTCCGTGGCGTTTTCGAAAATGTTCAACTTCTGCGATATTTTGCTCTTTGGCTTTAGCAGAATTTGATATGATACATTCTTCTTCATAAATCCGTTCTGCCAACATTTTCTTTTTGGCGTTTTGTCTCAGGGAACGCTTGATGGCGCAAAAGAAATCCAAAACATCAAGGAAAATAGAAAGAGCCCCGACCGCAAGCATGAAGTTTAACATAACCGTCTTTTCCGTCGGTCTAGAAATATAGCAGTCTACTTGGGTGGTGCATGGCGGATGTTGACACAAAAACCTCCTCGGGATGTAAAAACCGAAGAGGTAATAATGCGCCACGCCAAACCCCGCTTCCAGTAATGTCCGAAATACAAGATGCAAAAAGTACGCTCCGGTAAATTTCGTGTTCAGCTGTTGCATGTTGAGTTCGTAGGTTTTCTGATCGACTTGGAGCACGTTGGTGACTTTATGGACGACGTAGATGATGAAAATAGTTATCGGTAGGCAGAGGGTGATGAGCTGGACGAGCCAAAAGCGAAAGAGGGAGATGGGAGAGAAGATGTCGTAGCAGACGTTCGCGCAGCCCGGTTGGATGGTGTTGCAGACAAAACGATCCTGTTCGTCCTGGTACAAAGGGAAACCGGCGAAGAGAAGGAGGAAGAGGCGGAGGAAGAGCATCAGGATAAGCCATGCCTTACCTAAAATAAGAGAAGGGATTAGGTTTAGAATTTCTGAACAAATTAGTCACGCTTTAGTCATGGTAAGCTACTTCTGAAGTTTGTGGTGTCTATTCTTTTTGTTGCCGTGACTTTTAAAATTACTTGAAACTTGTCCAATTTCAGTTTGTTGCACCTATATTTTTTTATGAACACTAGTTTCAATAATGGTTTCAAAAACAGGTTTATGATCAATAAAGAGCTACAAAAATACATTTAAAGCCACAGTAAACTTTTTCCCCCCGTTTTGGTTATTGTACTGAAAAATTTGCATTGCGTTCTTACTCCGAGTGGGCTTGCCTGTCCACAGACCTGACTCGTATTTGGCCTGGAGGAGAGCCAAATGGAAATGTTGTTCCTTTGGCTATAATATTCCACAGTATGGCATAAAACCTATCTATCTCCATGGAGAGTGACGTGCCACTTCCAGAAAGTTACATACTGTACCCTGAAGAACTATCTACCAATTAAAGGGACATTCCGGAATTTTGGACATAGGGATTCTTCATTTACTAGTGAGTGTTGGAGAACTCTGGAGACACATTTGTAAATCTTCCATCCAGTCCTTGTATTTGCAGAGGTTGCTGGTGCTAGGCTAGTGCATGTCAATGGCCATAGTCGTCCTGCCACTAAAAACAGTCTTACCCACTCCACAGACCCGAGGAAAACTATTATAACTCCAGACTGTCCATGTGAATGTCTGTGTTAATAGAATAATGTTTGAAATAAAACTAACCTTGCATCACATGAATCGTCGCATGTTGAGGGACTATTTTCTCATATATCAGTCCGCCGCTGTTGAGCTTTCTATCAGGAAGTACAACTCACTGCTGCTGCTCAGACATAAATCCTTCAAATGCAGCGTTGGTTTTACTTCTAAAATGATTCTATCAACACAGACGTTCACATGGACAGTCTGGAGTTCTAATAGTTTTGCCTCGGGTCTGTGGAGTGGGTCAGACTGTTTTTAGTGGCAGGACGACTATGGTCATTGACATGCACTAGCCTAGCACCAGCACCTCTGCAAATACAAGGACTGGATGAAATATTTTTAAAAAGTGTCTCCACACGTCTCCAACACTCTGACTCACTAGGAAATGAGTCCTTATGTCCAAAATTACAGAATGTCTCTTTAATCAGGCTCATTGCAACAGAACAGGCATCGTATAACAATCTGTTCAGGTTCATGTTCATATAATTCAATTAAACAAAAGCTTGCTTTTACTAAAAACCTATGGAAAACATCAGAAATATACTCACATTCAGTACATTTAAAGTCCTTTTAGAATTTGCTTTTGTCATTGCTGTTAAACTGTTTCCACGACAAACCACAGTAAGTTAGATTGTGTTCTTAACAGAACAAAAGGCAGGTCAGTGCGCCTTACTGATGCATTGTGTTCCATTTTCAAAAGCGAATGACACATAATTTTTATTCTATAGCAGGCTGTATGTGTCCTTACCCATCATGGTGATGCTCTGATTGACTGAGAGGAAGAGAACCTCTGACGCACTTGATCCCACCATACTTGCTCTGGTCCAGACTCTGCAACACTTTACGTCCACTCTCACTTCCACTTCACAGCGCCTCCTGCAGATTCACAACACTGTAAACTCTATATAATCCAGCCATCTCCAGCCATCTGCAGCCTTCCTCTGTCCAGAACGATCCACGTGAGGGAGCAAAGCCCAGGGGAGCAGTGTCTCAGCTCCTCTGTCCGCTCAGACAACTGCCAGTCCTGAGACAACAGAAGACACCAGTGAGGCCCATTGTGCGGCTATTCCTGTCCCACTCGCAGAGGCACGTCCCCTCCTGGCATTGCACGGATATTTTGGTGCCACTGGTTGTCCTTGCAGGAGAGCAACAACCCAAGCCAACTTCACGTCGAAAGTTACAACAGCTTTTTAAATCATTTTCATTATATCGGTGGTATTTGGGAGTATTGTAATTTTATTTTTGCAGCTTGTTTAATTTACAGTTAAGAACTTTCCAAATGTGTAATCAGACATAAATGGAAAATAAATGTGGTTGTCTGATACTGGAAATACTTTCAGCTAGTCTTCATTTTTCTACATTTCTCAAAAGTCAAGTATGCCAAGCCTTTTTGAAAGCATCAATTGTACAGAGTTTCATCCCAAAACAAAACAAAGAGTTGTTTGTGACTTTGTTTCATTCATGTATGCGGGAGTTATTTTAGCCTACTAGAATCGGAAAAAAACAAAACAAAAGGAATGTGCTTTGGTGATATGGTGCAACATAAAATAATACAGTAAAATATATGCTCTGTTTCATTTAGTGATGTCATCAAGTGGTAATCCAGGACATGTTTTATCAGGCCACACAGCAGATTTGAATCATTTCAGTGATAATACCAGGTGTCTTAAAAGTGTTTGACAGGTTAGACTATTAATTTAACTACAACACAGTTAAGACCATTATAGTTAACATTTTTGCAAAAACAATGTTTTTCTCTTTTTGCATCAACATTTTATGTCCGCATGTTTTGCTTGGCCTGATTTTTGCCTGAACTGTGCCAAATATTAAAAGTAAGGTAAATCAATGTCAGGTAAATCAACTGTTTTTCATACATTAGATTCAATTCAAATGCATTTGAAATATTATTTCATAATTAATACACCTTTTTGGTAACACACGCACTTAATTTTATTGTGTCCCACAGTGCAAGTAATCAACTTCATCTAGAGGAATGAGTTAGAAAATTATATATATTAAAAAATCCCTTTCACTGTTAAATAGGCTACACTAAATTTCATTTAATCATGTAATTTAATATGATAAAATTCTATTTTTTATTTATCGTTTCATTCCTACTTTACATGTCCCAGTAGTGATTTTCCCCCTGTTAGAATGTGAAACGAAGAGAATGAAAAAACTACAATTCCAGACAAGCCATTTACAGGAAGTGACATCATTTTGGAAGGCATTTCAAACTGTGGAAACTGAGGTAAGCTTCTACTGAGACTCCCTCCTTACTATTTTTGATCTTAAACATGTCACTCCTTCTGGGTCACACTTAAAGTTCCACCCTGTTAGGGTAACTTATGAGGAATGTTAATTCAGGTTATTTTTAAAAAAAAACATATTTGATTTAGTTATTAAAGTAGTGTTAATCTACTGTAGGTCAGAGAGCTAAAAGGTCATTTGGTAAAGAGCTAGCATGAGATTAGCGAAAAAAAATTCCACCCTGTCGGGTTCCCCCCTGTTAGACCTATGAGCCTAACAGGAGGGAATGGGATCCTTCCAGGGTGGAAATTATTATTATTATTATTATTATTATTATTATTATTATTATTATTATTATTATTATTATTAATATAATAACAAGAGCTCCTCCAGCGGGGCAAAATACGCCCGTACTTTGAATTATTGTATATAGAATTAAGTTAGAATTTGTCAAACCTAGTTAAAGATGAATTGTTGGTGCAGTTTGGAAGATTCCAATACTGACAAGGTTTTCGCAAAGGGTCGGGCCGTGACCTTGACCTTTGACCCTGTGACCTTGAAATCAATAGGGAACATCCTTGACCCATGGGGTGTCCAGCCATGAAGTTTGACATTCCTAGGTGAGACGGTTGTCGAGCTAGAGCGCGGACAAGGTAATGTGTAGTTGTCTTGTATTCTCTCTCTCCCGTTGCCTAGCAACCGCTGCAGCTGGAACTGTGTGTCACCTTTGAACTTTAAACTTCAAAGCTTTGAAGTCTTTGAAGCTTTGTCTTCATGAACAGGCAAAACATGTGGGGCATGCGCCGATATATATATAAGGTGACCTTGACCTTTGACCCTGTCACCTTGAAATCAATAGGGAACATCCTTGACCCATGGGGTGTCCAGCCATGAAGTTTGACATTCCTAGGTGAGACGGTTGTCCACAGACGGACGGACGGACAGACGGACGGACGGACAGCGCCATACCATAATACGTCCCGTATTACAACGGGCGTATAATAATATTATTATATTGCTATATTATTTGTATTGTTGTTATTGGCCCTCGCCAGTTAACGAAGTTAATGGCGAGGGGTATTGTTCTTCATCGGTTTCTTACGCTATATTATTATACGCCCGTTCTAAGACGGGACGTATTATGGTATGGCGCTGTCCATCCGTCCATCCGTCCGTCCGTCCGTCCGTCTGTGGACACTTCAAAGCTCGACCCTTTGCAAAAACCTGCCCGTCGCTCTTGCTAACTGTGATCGTTTCCATCTCTGTCTTTTTATCTTCCATCTCTGTCCTTTTATGTTACGTGCCGTAGATCTGAACTCTCTTCTCAAATGTTCTGCTGCTGAAAGCGAGAACAACCCACATTCTCTGCTTCTTTGAGCTTTGACACATTAAAGCTTTGTAGTGTCTTTAAGTTCTGTTGCTGCAATCTGATTGGTGGAATTCCGATTCTAGAATGTGATGATGTCATACTCATACTCCTACTGCAAGAGCCAGATTTCCCTATTGATTATCCGTCCGTCTGTCTGTCCGTCTGTCCGTCTGTCCGTCTGTCTGTGGACAATTTCTTGTCCGCGCTCTAACTCCACAACCGTCTCACCTAGGAATGTCAAACTTCCAAACTGCACCAACAATTCATCTTTAACTAGGTTTGACAAATTCTAACTTAATTCTATGTACAATAATTCAAAGTACGGGCGTATTTTGCCCCGCTGGCGAAGCTCTTGTTATTATTATTATTCAAATACATCTGAGTACACATGGACATGCATCATTAAAGGTGTGTGTGGACTACGTACCCTGAAACGCTGTGTGTTGGTTGGTGCTTCCTCCAGTTCCTCTATCAGGTTGAACTCCTGGCTGTAGAGGAGTTTGTCGTCTTCAGACGTGTAATCTTTGTTTCTGCGAGTTGCGTAGTTGTGTATCAGTCGAAGGTCTGAGTTGAAGTGAGTTTCTCAGGACCTGTGTCGCCCTTATATACTTATAGAACCCTTTATAAGAGACTCTTGGTGATGTCACAAAGAAATAGAATGTCTGACGGAACGTGTTGCCAGGTGACGCCAGGTGAATCTTTCCTTATATGGACATGAGTGCGTTGCCATAGTTACACAATGCTGAATGTCAATAATTACATTGGAAGTGTCTGAATGTCCATCCTAGGCCCTAAACCCCAAACACTACACTGACCTGCACTCTTTAGTGAACTCTATAGAACCTCATTCACTGAGGTCCAGACGCAGTTCACGACTTTGAGGTCACATGTGTATTAGACCTCAATTAGTCTTGATTTAGACCTTATTTAAAACTGGTGTAGACCTGGTTTAGACCTAGTTTAGTCCTGGTTTACTTTTGGTTTAGATCTGGGTCAGACTTTTAGTAATTAGACATGGTTTAGCCCTATATTAGTCCTGGTTTAGACCTGGATTAGTCCTGGTTTAGTCCTGGCTTAGACCTGATTTTGTCACTGTATTTCTCCAGGTTTAGTCCTGTACAGTATATTAGACCTGATTTAGTCCTGGTTAAGACTTAAACAATGGTTTTGTCCTCTAGTGGTCCTGTTTTAGACCTGGTTCAGATCGGGTTTAGACCTAGTTTAGACCTGATTTAGTTTTGGTATAGACCTAGTTCAGATCTGGTTTAGCCCTATATTAGTCCTGGTTTAGACCTGGTTTAAATCTGGTTTAGACCTGGTTTAGCCCTGTATTAGTCCTGTATTAGAACCCCTCGGAGGAATAAGATGGACTCGCAGCCCCGACTTTGAACTACACTAAATGTGAACTGTGCCTGAGTGAACTGTGGTAGTAGTTATTACCCCACAGAAGTAAAATTCCCCCCTCTTTAAGCAGGGCTCTACAGTGCGCACATTTCACTCGCATTTGCGAGTAAATATTTCGTCGTGCGAACGTGGTAAACAAAACAGGCGCACATGTGGGGTTCATGGGGGGGTCAGGTGCTATGAGTATTGGGCAGCACGCTGCCCCCGCGACCCAGCCAGATTAAGCGGGAGAAGATGGATGGATGGATGGATGGAAGAAGAAGAAGAAGAAGAAGAAGAAGAAGAAGAAAGAAGAAGGAAGAAAGAAGAAAGAAGAAAGAAGAAGGAAGAAGAAGAAGAAGAAGAAGAAGAAGAAGAAGAAGAAAGAAGAAAGAAGAAAGAAGAAGAAGAAGAAGAAGAAGAAAGAAGAAGAAGAAGAAGAAGAAGAAGAAGAAGAAGAAGAAGAAGAAGAAGAAGAAGAGAGTTTCACACTGGAATACTGCTCAGATTTTAAATACTGAAACACTGACTTCCACCCTGTCATGTTCTGTTCCACCCTGTTAAGTTAAATGTTTTTAAAAATATTTTGACATAGTCATTAAATCTTGTTAAAATGTTTGTGCTACGTTGGAAGGTCAGGAACATTAAATGGACATATATGGGTATATTTGTAGAGATGATTATTTGTTCAGTGCTGTCAGTAAAAAAGGATGGTTAAAATGTCATTTCATATAGGATACAACCATATACCTCTTTATTATTAAATAACCTTTAACAGTTTCAAACTAAAGCATATTATGGCATCAAAATGGACAAATTCTCTCTAGGAAAATGTTGTTATTCAACAATATTAACATGTTTAACTATGTGCAATTTAAATGTAAATGTCCCTAACAGGGTGGAACACTTTCAGCAACAACATTTAATAAAACTACCTGTAATTATTACTATATTCATCCTTGAGCTTGACCATTATGCATTTCTTATAGTTAAACATGTCAGTATTAAAAAACAACATGAAAAATATATTCCATTACCATTTTTTACCTCCAACTTTACAAACCCAAAATGTTGCCGCAAAAAGAGAATCACACCACACTTGTTTTCCCAATTTGGCCATTTTTTAAGTTTAAAATTTAACTAATTGGTTGGAAATCAAAACATCACACTAGTAAATTTGTTATCTCTAATGTACACAGAACTTATTATTTGACAAATACAAATATAAGAAGCAGCTTTTTTTGTTGAAATCATGTCTGAAGTATCAGAAAAAAGGTTTCTTGTGTAAATTCTGCTGAACTTTTGGACAGAATTCTCCCAGTTTGATGTCAGTTCATGAATGTTTAGAACTCTTCTTCCTGTTATTTTCAACATATTTGTCACAAATGGCTTCTTTATTTATATAAACAATTATTTATATTTACAATAGTTAGAATCCCACCAAATTAAGTCAAAATTAGATAATCATAATAAATCTGTTATACACACTTTTTATATATTATTTGTGAACAGGACTTCACCAGGACAAAGAATACAGAGCTCAATAAAGTTTCCATGATTACGCCTGATCTGTGGTGAACAATTTTTAGTGAATCAAGAGTAAACATGAATAATTTTGACTATTATACACCACACTTGGGCCTTTTCTGTTTGATTTTACGCATCTGTGTTGATATAAAAGTAGAAGAGGCGAAGAAAGAGAAGAGGGAGACGAGACGCTACTAAACTGCAGAGCGTCACATTTCTGATGAAAACACATCAGGTTCAATCAGCCGTCTGTCAACAGTTAATGCACATGTTTGACAGCACTGCATTTCCCATCATTCCTTTAGGCTTAGTCCGCGAAGGTGAGTGAAGGCAGTTGCAATTGCTTTTTTTCACGTGTCTTTCGAGATGCTCGGAGCCACCAGGATGTCATGAGATTTTAACCGACTAAGAAGTGCAGCATGAGCAGTTCGAAGGAGTGTTGGATTTTGTGAAATGAGCCGTCTGTTTTTCCTTTATTCATGGAGACCGTGCAAGAGGCTCACCAAGGAGTAAGCTATGGACATTTGAGATGCGACAGGCTTTTTACACCATGCAAATGTGGCAGATCTTCCAGAAGAAATACTTTAAAGGGAATGAACCATTTCGCGACCAACCGACACCAAAGAATGAGACCTTTCCTGTTGTGTTCACCTGACGCCCCCTGGAGGCTGCTGTGACGCTTCAGGACACAGAAGAGGGACATTTTTGGCTCTTCCACAGGATCTGCTGACCCTGCCTGACCAGTCCTCCTCTTAAACTGCACTGAGACCTTTAACTGAGACACAAAGGCAAGTAAGAAGCACAGTGTAAATGTTGCAGCAAAACCTGAATTTCCCTCGGGATCAATAAAGAATTTTTCTCATCCAGAACGTTGATGATATTTGCTACTGTAGCCGCATAATAGCCACAATCCTCAGTTCACCTGCAGAGTAAATACCGAAAACTTGAACAATAGCGCTGAAATAAAAAACTGCTGAAATAAAACAATACATAAAACTTTTCAAACATATGCATTTCCTCCGTGCTTTTCCATCACCCTTGCACAATATTAACACACAAATAAAAAGGCAGATGTACTTCAAGTTTCAATGTTTTATTCTTCAACATTTCCTAAACATTGCTTTTGAAAAAGAGTATTTAAGACTTACAAATGGTTTGGCAAAATTCGAACATGAAAAGTGGAACTAAAGATGAGATGACGGGGTTACGTAGACGGTCACCAAACCTCCAGATGATCGAGAAGGGAACTTTAGATCACGGCCACTTCATGGTCTTTCATACAATAAATAGAATATACAATCTTTAGACAATTTAACACTATTTCACTCATTCATAACACATCTGGAATTTGACTGCAATTATGAGAAGAGACAAAGCTACAATTTTGAACTTCAGTTTCAATTTATATTGATCAATTTAAACGGCCTGTACTTTCTCCTGGTTAAGATAAATGTCATTAATATTATGCAGTGTTTTGTAAAGACTAACAGATAATTGAGAAAATAATGGAGATTTAAAGACATAACCTATGCAATTTGAAAGCTTTTTGTTGGTTAATAACTAATTGAATCAAGAATCATGGGAAAACAACAACCTGCCGCTATAGATCCGCGGTGTCCAAACGAGGATATATAATACAGTGTCCCAAAAAATTTGACATTATTTCATGGGCCAATAATTTCAGCAATTCTTGTTGAAATTTTCACAGAATGTATAGAAACAGATCAAGATATTACATTTAATGTTTTATTTTTGTTCTGTTTTCAGGTTGAGCCGTTCACTCACTGCTCACACACAGTCACCCAGGACTGTGCAGCTTTCAAAGATGCTAAATTTGGAAAACCTTCACCAACTGGCAAAGTCCCATAATAAACTTATCATGTTCAACTGATGTCCTGACTGAAAATTGGTTTTAAAGTGATGTAAATTTTTTTTGGGACACCTTGTATAATCTTTAAACAAGTGAGACTTTGCAGTGAGGGTGTAATGCATTATGCAAGTGTCTATGGCAGAATGTTCAGGAGTTACCATGGTGACACAATGCACAGATTAGCAAATCCGGCCAAAAACACTGAAATGTTTTTTAAAAGGCTCGGAAACCTCAAGAAAAAACCACAAAATGAACTCAAACAATGCAGTACAAGTGTTCATGGTCCAGTTTAGGACATTTTAAACAAAGACTGAAAAACTGTAGTTATGACTTGAGTAGCAGAGCTTCAGATAGAGCAATGCCTCCAGTTAGCATTATCCCACTGGGGAATGTTGATGACCTCAGCTGCAAAGTGTCAATTAAGTGAACTGAGCCACCACATCACACACGGAGACCAAATGAAGAAGCGCTTAATACACGGTCAATAAAACGGGCGTTATAAAGTGAAAAAAGCACAGAGTGGGCGGAGATATGTTTGAACCATGTGGAAATAACTACAACGCAAATGGCCGTTTCTGTATCGTGCACTGTTAGAGCGGCAGAAAAGACAAAATCAGGTAAAGACGGCAACGGCTAGAGTTTTCAATTTGTTAACAGGACAGAGTTTTTGATAGAAAACCATAGACCGTATATATGAGTGGACAAAGCTAAAGCGTTAGCAAACAGGAAGTGCTCCAGGAGGCTCTTCCGGCTCCTTCTCTCCCTTTTTCCCATTGACTTACATTGAGCTCTTATCGCCCCTCTCTCTGTAACTCCTGTAGTGAGCCTCGTCATTTTGGCTTAAAATTGTTCGTATGAACCCGCTCTACAGGATCCTCAATTTTTTTTCTCGCTATTTTGTCCGTCCAAAAAATCCTATTCATAACATAGAGTCTGGCTCCAAATTCAGTCCTGTAACCGTGGCATCGGGAGCCTCATACGAGCGGCGCTGAACACTGTGGGTGACGTCACCCTCACTTAGTCCACTCATATATACGCTCTACGTAGAAGATGTTTCGCGTCTCATCCGAGCTGCTTCTTCAGTTCTGGTCAGACGCTGGAGGACACTGACTTATATCTGCCTGCAAGAGGGAGAAGTCAGATCCCCCAATTACTTAGAAACTAACCCTACTTGTCAGGAAAAGACCCTTTAAACCTTACTACGCTGCAATGAAGCTTGGCCAAAATTTAAGATATAAACACTTAAATCTCTCAGAAAATGACTTAAAAGTAGTGAAATTATCTGTCCATAGAGCAAGATAATGTTACTTGACAAGTTCTCTTCAAATAAACGACCTCTAGACGAGAATGAAGCAGCCTCAGAACTAGTAAGTCGATAATAAACCTAAAAAACAAGATGAATAATCTGATATAAGTTTTAAAATCTTGGCCAGGTCAGAGAAATTTGCAGTGCATGGATTTAATTTCTGCAACATAAAAAAAAAAAAAAATATGCATGGACTCTTGTTTACTCATAGTTTCGTGCAATTTTTATCGAAATATTTGAATCGGAGGAACAAAAGGAAATTAAATAGGCGTCGTCATTCACAACAGTGTACAAAATAACATCAGATTACTGGAAATTCTTTTACCGAGTGAACATGAAAAGCATTGCGACGAACAAAGTGGTGTCTCCCATTTAGACTTTCCTCACGGCTGTACAATAAAAACTAATATAAATATTCTAACATCAGTCGTCCTTTTTTTTTTTTTTTTTACAGAAACACAATAAGAGATGTTGTATTTACACTGTAGAAAACATAATACAATAGATTTTTTAAGCTTTTTAAAGAAGGGGTATTACACTTCTATGGGGTATTAGCTCAATCCCCTCCTCCCATTGCTCCCTATATACGTCACTCCCCCTTCAGAGCGCCATCGCATCACAATCGGCGTACGTTCCGCTAATGAAACTACTCCACATCGCATCAGATTTGTGAAGTTGTAGTGTATTGTTTTGCATCCTGCTTTGTTTTTGTATATTTACGGAATGCCGACGGTAAAAACGGTTCAAATAGTGGTAATAATGATAAAACCTTTGCGTAATACCCCCATTTTAACAATTCTAGTGACATACAAACCCTGAAGATTCATGCTCTTAGAAGTATTTTTGTGCCATGGAAGAACGGTGTCAAAAGTTAACCGATAATGTCATTTGTTCTATATTCCAGACCACAAGAGGGCGACGTCTAAGCTTAATACAGGCACATTAGGGCAGGACGATGGCAGTGAGTAAGAAAACGCGAAATAGACGGCGACCCCTCATTATCTCGTCTCCTTCCACAGCAAATAGTCCCTCTGCGCACTGGTATTGCTTAGTTTATGAGGAGGATAGTTGGAAAAAAGACGTAAAAGTGAAGATTTCCAGAGGTCCTTTGAGCGAAACACTGATTTGGAGTGACGGTTGCGGCGACAGATGCGAGTCGATGGAATGTCAAAATGAGATGTCCGGAAAATATTTTAAAATAATGAAAATAACACAGGAATGTACACAGTCAAAAAAAAAAAAGTACTGCGTTGTTTTTTTCACATTTAAAATCCCAGTTGTACTTCCAGATTTGCAGTCATTTTGGTTCAGTGCAGTCAGTGGGGCGCCTATAGGGACCGGTAGAGTTTTTTTTAAGGTTCCATAGGTCCACAGTTCCCAGTTCCAGTCCCAGTGTTAGGAAATAATGGCCGGACACCACCTCACCACGGTCAGGTTGTCTGCGCTGGCTGAACGCTTCTTGGATAACTTCCTGAAGTTCTTGTAGTTGTCGTCACATAACCGGGAGATGGCCTGGGGAGAGACACGAAACAAGAATCAATGCAAATGTCTGTAAGGGTAGAAAAGTTTAAGAAGAAAGTTTAGATCAGGGGTGTCAAACTCATTTTGGTCCGGGGGCCGTATGCAACCTACTTTGATCCCAAAAGGGCCGGATCAGAAAACTCAGTTCTCTCTTCAAGTTATTGTATTTTTCTCCGTGTCTCGTAGTGGTGTTTAAGATTATATTCCTCGAGCAACGCCACTTGTTCCAAACACACTGAGCACAGATTTCCCATTCACCTCTGTCAACAAATAAGAATTAGACTATTTTTCTTGGGAAATCCTGAACTCAACATCTGCTTTTCTCATTTTTTGACATTTTGCTGATGAGGGTCACGGTCGACAGTCAAAACGATCGTCCTTTAAGAGCGTTTGGAAAGAGGAAAGTCTTCATTTGTGCTGCTCTGGTGGGAGTCGCAACGTACAGAAACGCCGGAGACGCTGCTATGCTAAACGGTGCAGAAAATTAACAGAAAAATCAGAAAATTTTAAGTATTTTAATAGAAAAATCAGCTGAGGGCCAGATTAAGGGTCTTGGAGGGCCGAATCTGGCCCCCGGGCCGCATGTTTGACACATGTGACCTAAAGAATATATCCTGCACTTTCTTAAGAAATATATAAAGAAAACACAAGCAAAAATGTTTGACACATGTTTGACACATGTTTGACACATGTGGTTTAGATGAACAAATAAGAGTCAAAAAAAGGAATAACCATAAATTGTGGAACACTGACTTGGCTTTTTGAACTGGGCCATGTTCAGGGTTGATTGTGAAGTGTTCTATGGCACATACACACACACACACACACATACACACACACACACACACACACACACACACACACATACACACACACACCTGCACAACTGAGCTGAGCCACAGCAGTGACGTCAGCACAGAACTCTGCTCGTAACATGTAGTACTGACATATAAACTCTGTAGCGGAGAAAAAAGCCCAGCAGCCTGAAATCGCTTAAATACTGAGGCAGATATGAGTCCGACTGTGATAAATCCATGAACTGACAGAGGAACATCAGCGTGGAGCTTTGGCCCCAACACAGCATGCCTTAGACTTCGACATGTCTGCTGTACACTCACTGTGGACAGATGGACCAGGCTTTAGGAGCTTGTCATGCTTAAGCAGGGTTCGACTGGGCCAGTGCAGAGTCCAGTCCAGAGCAAACCCTTAAACTTGAACTTCTTGAACTACTAAATGTATTTTAAGTGTAAACAAAACTATAGTATAAGTTATGTATGTAGGATTTAAAATCAGGTGTGCACTATGCCAGCAAAATTAGATCAACATTTTCTTAAGCCCTGTCCTTGTTCTGTGAGGCCACACTTCACTGTGATTGGTTAAATCCTCCTGTCACTCACTCAGAGCATGATGAACGATGAGATGTTAAGAGTCTGCGTGAATGTGAATAAAGTAAAGGATTTTCAGACTCAAATATTCATGTCAAACTTCCTGCAAACTGTTGTAAATTCAGCACAGACATGACTGGGCCTCACCTCCAGTTTCTGGGCCTTGTCTCGGCTGAGCGGCTCCAGGGGGAAGCTCAGGTTGTTGGCCTCGGCCAGAGAGCGCAGGTCAAAGTAGTACTTGGCATAAACACTGGACGGCACGTTGATGTTAAACTGTAACAGCTCCCAGAAGCGACGCTCCAGCTCGTTCCTGACACACATGAACATCAGGTTAGAAAACAAAGACAAAAAAAGCTGAAAAAAAATAAATAAATAATACAAATTTTGTCAAACAATTGAATGCACCAGATTTTTCTCCATGTATTCTAGCAAAATAAAAAGTAAAGTCCACTATGTACGGTCAGCATCTAATTTTAAACAATTTTCTTGTCCAGGAATCAGGAAGTGCACTGTTAGCATGCTAGTTAGAATTCCCATGACAAAACCCTCAGTTCTGGCCTCTGAAAGTTGTGAAAAGCTCCACTCAATGTGGTGAATAATTAGGTTCCTCGTAACTCATAAGGTAAGTAAACTAAACAGATACAGAACAGAACTACAATGTTCTGTAGTTATTTAACTTTATGAGACTTTCTGAGCCGACTACAACCATAGAATAATCTTATTACATCAGTACGACAAAATATGAACAGTATTAGGAAGACAAACTCCAGTGTTGGCTCAGTGCAGCTTTGACCCTCTGACCTCAGTCTTGTGCCACCTGCCTGAGAAGCCCCTCCCCCTCTCCCTTTGTGTTCACGCCCACACACACTTCCAGCAGCAGCAGTAACACACAGGGTAAATTTAGAACGCTCCATAGCCCCACACGCACTGTACAGTGATGGTGGAGCTTCTTCAGTTTCCCATAAAGATTTTATAGATTCCACAGATGGGCGTCAGGTAAAGTTTACAAGTGTTTTAAGAACAGGTTCTACGGAAACTGGTTTGGCACTATTTAAAGCGACCGTGTTATAACTGATGGCCAATAACATATTTTCAGGCCGATATGCAGGACACGTTTTGATCACTTCCCTACTTTCTTAAGCACAGGAAAGATTTCTTTAGCTTTTAATGATGTTAGAAACATATTCTCTCATCATAAACATACTGCAGTTGTATTTAGCTACACTCACTCATTTATTTCATTAACGCTTGTCCTCTTGCTGAGCCTCACAAATCAGTTTCTTGAGAGTTACATAACAGACTGAAATCCAGAGGTCTCCTGCCAGTGTAAGTCCATAAATCTTCACCAGCCGGAGCACGTCTGCTGTCTAACTGTGTGATCAAACCCACAGATGTAATATCTGTGGGTTTGATCATTGCTCACGTTTGGTTTATTTCAATTCCCACTGCTGCCAGTAGATGGCGCGCCAACACCAAATCCAAACAGCACATGCAGCTGACCTCCACAGCTCAAAGTTAATTTCCTTAGAAATTCATTGCATCTTCTGTATTTATTTCCTCAACACAATTAAAGGGCCCATATTACACATTTCTGATCTGTGTTCTAATGTTTCCTCATCACAAACAGACCTGGAGTTGTGTTTTGTTTCATCCACATGTTTAACACACAAGTCCCTGTACATTTTGGCTGAGTTCTTCTCTTAAACACCCAGTGATGTCATGTGGTAATACAGGAAGTGCCCCACTGTGTTTTTAAACTCCATTAGTGCTGCCGGGATTATTCGACGTTGTCGACGTAATCGAATATGAAAATGAGTCGACTACAATTTTTTTGGTCGAATATTCGCCTTTATTTATTTTTGGTCTCTGTGACGGAGCAGGTCCGTCCCTGAGAGCACGGTTCCCGGTTGGCTGGTCTCTCTCTTTCTCTCTTCCCCCTTCCCCCGATTTGAGCATTTGAGAGCGGTATGAAAATGGCAGCGGCCGGTGGGTCAGAGTCGGATCCAAGAACAGTGGCGACTTCTTCTAGACCAAGACCTAAAGCCTCGAAAGTCTGGGAATACTTTCGGACAGATGGTGATAGAGTGGTTTGTACACTCTGTAAGACTTCTTTGGCTTATCACGGGAGCACGACCACGATGCATGAGGTATTGAGAATACCGTTGCTCGTGCATACTCGTTAAATTGTGTGTGCATATCGTTGTTCAACATTGTCGAATGAGCACACACAACAGACATAACAGCAATAACCTTTTGCAACTCGCACACACAAGGTAACCTCCCGGGAAAATCTAACCGCTTGTTTTTTTTTTTTTTTAATTAGTCGTTTAGATTAGTCGACTAATCGAAAAATTAGTCGAGAGATTAATCGTTAGAAAATTAGTCGTTAGTGGCAGCACTAAACTCCATGCACCCTCACTAGAATCATTTGAATGATTTCCGCCCTGGAATTGCCCATCTTTACTGAACTAAAGGTAAAAGGTCGCTGCTTACTTGAAAACTACCACTACATGACATCACAAGGTGGAACGGAGCATGTTGAGCTTTGGGGTACAGACACATTCATAATGCAGAAATACTCAAACATGTGTGAATGAAACAAAACACATGTCCAGGTCTGTTTTTGAGGAGATAACAACACTATAACATGACTTACAGCTCACAAGAGTCAAGTTCGTGTAATATGGGACCTTTAATCTGTGAAGGACAAAACTGACCTAAATGTACAGAAACGGTAAATGGCACAGAAAGTTCCCAGTATCCACCTGCAGCGCCTCTCCTCATCCCCGCTGTGAGACTTACATGTCCTCCACGGTGATGTCCTTGAGGATCTGGCAGTAGTCCACGTTCCACACCGCCTGGTCGTCCCACACTTTGGAGGCGAGCAGGATGGCTCCCAACACGATCCTCTTCCAGTTGGCCGGACAGATGTCGATCTCTGCGTACGTGAACAGCCTCTCCAGGTACACCTGTAGAGCAACACATGGATAAACACAAGAAATACATCAGAGTAAATACAAACCAAAACAAATAATGAAATAAAATAGAAAATGCACGGTTGTTCTTCACAGAGACAAAAAAAATCTTAGCTTAATGTATTGGGCGGGTGTCATTTCATCGATAATCAAACGATATTTCTTCTTCTTTCTTAAACAGTCATGGCTGAAGTTCAAGTATCCACAGTTGTGAATGTCTGCAGTGATTTTAAATGTGGTTTTCTTTTCGTTTCACGACATCATCTACAGAAAATAATCCAGTTTCTAGTAACCGTTCACTGTGATGTAATGACCTTAACTCCTGCTGGAGTCTCAGTCTAATATCACATAACTGGACATCAGTGGTTTAAATCCTTCCGCTCCCTTCCCACTGTACATGCCTTTGCCACAAGTGCTCTGTCCTCCTCATGACTTCCAAGGCTGGCCACAAACCAGACCTACAGCAAGTGTCAGGAAGTGAACACACACACACGCACATGTACACCCATATGCACACACACATACACACAAGAGAGTTAAATTAACCCTGGCCTTGTCATCCAAAGGTCAGGGACAAACAACAGGAGGGACATTTGGATCTATTGTGGTGGTCAGACTATTTCACTTCTGGTGTACTTTTGTTTACTAGTTACACACACAACATACATTTATAATTGTGACACTGGTGACCCCAACATGATCTGAGCGTGCAACATGTATATTCAACTCAAATCAGCAGAATGAAAATAAATCAAATGTATGGTCAATATTTGTGAAAAAATATACCATATTATTGAAGTGCAGTGTGGCCTGTCATTAAAAAACTGACCCTGTGTCCCCAGAGCCTAAACCTGCAGACAGAGAACACATCCTGCATTTGTCTCAGTCTCAGTTTCTGAACAGACCATGTCTCATGTGAAAGCTCAGAACCTCCAGAATTCAATCACTGACTGAGCCGTGATCATTCCTCCTTTTAGATCAGGGGTGTCAAACTCATTTTGGTCCGGGGGCCGTATGCAACCTACTTTGATCCTAAAAGGGCTGGATCAGAAAACTCTCTTTAAGTTATTGTATTTTTCTCCGTGTCTCGTAGTGGTGTTTAAGATCATATTCCTCGAGCAACGCCACTTGTTCCAAACACACTGAGCACAGATTTCCCATTCACCTCTGTCAACAAATAAGAATTAGACTATTTTTCTTGGGAAATCCTGAACTCAGCATCTGCTTTTCTCATTTTTTGACATTTTGCTGATGAGGGTCACGGTCGACAGTCAGAACGATCGTCCTTTAAGAGCGTTTGGAAAGAGGAAAGTCTTCATTTGTGCTGCTCTGGTGGGAGTCGAAACGTACAGAAACCCCGGAGACGCTGCTGTGCTAAACGGTGCAGAAAATTTACAAAAAATCAGAAAATTTTAAGTATTTTAATAAAAAAATCAGCTGAGGGCCAGATTAAAGGTCTTGGGAGGGCCGGATCTGGCCCCCGGCCGCATGTTTGACACATGTGTTTTGTGAAAGTCCTTTAAGGTTTTAGAGAACCAAAACACCAAATTATAACATAAAAAACTTGGTCAACACACCCATTTAGAATAAAAAAGTATTACAATTATTATCAGTCAAAACTTTGGTTGATGTGAACATGTAAACCTCGTATCTGAGCACACAGGTCATGCTGAAATTTAAAATCCAAATCTTACATTCTGTTCCTATAAGTGAAGTGTCATGGGTCAATATGTAATATTCTTACACTTCTCAAATCAGCTCTTCACACTACTCAGATCAGCCACAGATTTGCACTGGTCTTAGCACAACAGCGTGTAGGGGTCAGACTCTACATGACTTGACCTCCACACTCTGTTCTCAGTTAGTTTTCCAAGACTAAAGGACTTCATAAGGAGCTGTATGTCATTAGCACTAACAGGGTGGATGTTACTGTGAGCAGAGAGGCAGGACTCCACACTGCCCCCTACAGCCCGTGCACACACACACACACAGACACTCACCAAAGTGACGATGGCACACTCTGCAGTCAGCTGTGCCGCACTGAACAGGGTCCTGACGAAACGATAGATCTGCTTCGGTTCCGGGTCGTGTTCGTCATAGTCGCGAGGGACCTCAGATTTCTACACACACAAAATACAATATAAGATTCATTTAAACATATTTGATCCTTTTGCGATCCTCTATAACGTATAAACTGTACCCCCTTACCGTGAGCGGGTGCTGTTTCTCATCAAAAATATCTAATCTTAACGTTCTTCCATCTACTTCCCTGTGAAAAAAAACAAAGACAAAGAGTGAATGTGACAGGGTTAGAATAAAATTGGAATTAGACAAAGTGCACGCTTGTCAGTCAGCGTGACATATTTATGTTTTTATTTTGAAATGCATTTTTGAAGAACTGAATCTCCTGGCACAATAAAGGGACAAAAAACAAATAAACAGATAAGATAGTTGGATAGATAGATGGACAAACTCTACAGACAGATAAGCAGACAGACAGATAAAAGGTCGGGGTGGGTGATATGCCAAAAAGAATTCTTCAAAGTGCAGCTGCTGTTCAGTGAGGATTTTTGGCACCACTGGCTGCAGAATGGAGCTCCACTCAGTTACATGCCCATTTTTATTATTTTTAATGAAACGGCGTAATAATTCTCGATATTTGCACGTTTAATTTGGTCGGTCGAGCTCCACTCGTCACGCCGCTCCTCCTCCGGCTCTAGATGTTAATATCATGAGTTCCTCCATCACTATTTAGACTCCATTACGGTTTGTGAGTCAGAAGTGGGTAAATAAAAGGTAATAAAAGCTGTGATCTCACCTCTGTGCTGATCTGCTATTTTGGTCATAGCGTCACATCACGATTCACTATTTCTATATTTACTGCAGCTTCACACTCAAATACAGACAATTTTCCAAAACATATCTCGCATTGGCTCATTTACAGGCATTTTTATTGTGCAAATTTACATCCATTAAGAGTAAATCAGCACGACTATTTCAGTACAAGTTATCTGAAGACACAATGTTGAAAGTTAAAATCACAAACTTCAAAAGGGCGCACGTCACTCTATTTTTGGATCTCTGTTATAATGTTGTTTCCTCAATCGTTTGTGCTTCGTTTGTGCTTCATTTGTGCTGTAAAAAGTTTTGTTTGTGCTTCTTTAGGTTTTATCGATTCTTTTATAGGTCAAATTGGGATCAGCCCCTCAGAAATCTTCAAAATGCACTAAAACGCCCAAATGGTGTCAATCATTTGTGCTTCGTTTGTGCTGCAAAAAGTTTTGTTTGTGCAATTCTGGTTCTTAAGATATTTGCAGTTTTATTTTCGGCCAGTGATGTCATCCAGCCCCTCAAAACGTTAAACAGCCTCAAAACAGGCAGAAAATTATAGAAAACATTTGTATTTAGTTTGTGCTGTGACAATTTTCATTTGTGCGAGTATATTTCTAAAATTATTCATTATTATTTCTGCGGTAATTACAGGACGTCATTTCCACTCAGCTGACGGCGGCAAACTCCACAAAACTAGTGAAGATAAACGATCTGAGGCTGCAGAAAAGTCTGTAATAGTCTTTAGTAATTTGCTTTTACAGACTTGTTCCGCAGTCTGAGATCATTTAAAAGAATCGTTAATTTCTCCAAAACTAAAGAAGCACAAATGAAACTTTTTGCAGCACAAACGAAGCACAAACGATTGACATAGTTTTAATGTAGGTTTGCGTTTGATGGGGGCAACTTCAGAAAGGTACAAAACCTGGACTTGTTTCATTCGCATATGTTTAACACACAAACCCTGCATATTTAGGCTCTCAAACAGAAAACACTCTGGTCCACCTTGTGATGTCATGTGATAACACGGGAAGCGCCCCACTGTGTTTTGAAACTCCATAAACCTTCACTAGAATCATTTGGATCATTTGCAGCCCTGAAATTGCCAATCTCTACTAAACGAAAGATAAAATCAAGGAAAGGAAGGAAGGAAGGAAATGTGGGGTTGTTTTTAATCACTGTAAAACACTTTATGCGTTACATTTTTGTATGAAAAGCGCTGTGTAAATACAGTTTGATTGATAAAGGTAAAAGGAGCTGTTCACTTGAAAACTACTGCTTCATGACATCACAAGGTGGAACAGGGTATTTTCAGCTTTGAGGATGAAGACAGATTAATAATAATAATAAGCTACTCGTCTCTCCACATCTGACCTGTAACTTTATCTGTTCACGTCACCTGATTGTATCCTCCACCAGAAGAAGTTACATGTTTCAGCTTTAACTAACACATCAAATATAAATACAGCACGGACACGTCCAACACCCGAGACTCTCTCCTTACCTGTTCTTTATGTGGTAATATATTGCGAGAGAAACACTGCAAACACAAGAACAAGAGTCAAATTTAATCCTAAAAAATACACGAACCCTCTAGTCTTGCACGTGTTACCATTTGATTGTGTACTTGAGGTTGGGCTGGCTCACGGTGCAGTCGTCCAGGAAGATGGTGGAGCAGGAGCTGTACTTGCGCCTGCTGGGCCCTAGGTGGTGCTGTAAGGAAACACAAACAGAGGTTATATGGGCGCAGGGATGTACTGAAGGACGACGTAAAACCCTGTAAAACCATGCAAAGTCTAAGTGTCCTGTGTGTGGGTGAGCAGCATGCAGGAATGTCAATGGTCAGGAAAATAAATGAAAAGAAGACACACTGTGCTTGTGTCTGCTCTATAGTTTTAATCTGTGACACTGGTGGATCATTAAGACACGACTTCATAAAAGAAACAAGCTCCCCGACGTCCAACGGGAAACTGTGCAAACATCATCACAACAAAGCGCCGTGTAGCAACAACACCTCCTATGCACAGCTGCAGGTCACACTTACGAACATCTTTTTCTTTTTTTCATTTGTGCCAAAATGACTCTGCGACGCTGCCAAATCCTACGTGTATCACCGATTCAGAAAATAAAATAAGAAAACGAAGTGAGATCAGTTGGCGTGTAGAGGTTAAATTGGCAAAATAGCATCTTAAAAATAAGTGATTAAAAATGACTCAAACACGACAACTACCACATATGTAGTAGTAGCAGCAGTAGTAGTTAGTAGCAGTAGTAATAGTAGTAGGTAGTAGTAGTAAATAGTAATAGTAGTAGTAGTTGTAGTAGTAGTAGTAATAGTAGTAGTAGTAAATAGTAGTAGGAGTAGTAGTAGTAGTAGTAGTAGTAATAGTAGTAGTAGTAATAGTAGGAGTAGTAGTAAATAGTAATAGTAAATAGTAGGAGTAGTAGTAGTAGTAAGTAGTAGGTAATAGGTAGTAGTGGTAGTAATAGTAGTAGGTATGAATAGTAGTAAATAGTAGTAGGAGTAGCAGTAGTAGTAGTAAATAGTAGTAGTAGTAGTAGTAGTAGGTAGGAATAGTAGTAAATAGCAATAGTAGTAAATAGTAGTAGGAGTAGTAGTAATAGGAGTAGTAAATAGTAGTAGTAGTAGGTAGGAATAGTAGTAAATAGTAATAGTAGTAAATAGTAATAGTAGTAAATAGTAGTAGGAGTAGTAATAGGAGTAGTAAATAGTAGTAGGAGTAGTAATAGGAGTAGTAAATAGTAGTAGTAGTAGGTAGGAATAGTAGTAAATAGTAATAGTAGTAAATAGTAGTAGGAGTAGTAATAGGAGTAGTAAATAGTAGTAGTAGTAGGTAGGAATAGTAGTAAATAGTAATAGTAGTAAATAGTAGTAAGAGTAATAGTTAAAAAAAATCAAACTGGGAAACGCAGTAGCGGTAAGTACAGCTCAGTGAGCGTGTACCGGTGGCATTGTGAAACTAAGCAATTAAAAATGACTCAAACCCTGAATGCCTGAATAACTCCAAACACAGGTTTGGGAGGGTAAATGAGAAGAGGGAACAACTATAACGCCGTTAAAAACTTTGAAAAGTTTGCATAATAGGTGCACTTTAACTAAAATAATCCTTATAGAGAAAAATTCTGCACACCGTCTTATGTTCTTAGAAAAAAAAAAATATATAATGCTAAAATTGAGTTACTTTTTTGCCAACTACCATCTTTTAGCGTTTAAATGGGGTGTTTTGAAATAATTTTTTAAAACACTGCTTTAGAAAATCTGCATAACCAAAATGATATCCAACAACTTGGTCATTAAATGTACATGGAGTAACTTTTAATGGTGAGCATGCCACTTACTTGTGCCCAAGGTGATTACTTTGCATATAATGTTCCACAGTACAGCATTACACATAAACCTGACTGGAAAGCTGGGTGTTCATTGTTCAAAACTCCCCTCACAAAACATGCGTTCATGACTAAAGCAGGGCCATTTCTCCACAGACTGTAACTCGGCTTAGTGATGATAACTGCCTGATGCTATGGAGATACATTTTATGACACACTACGGAACATTTTGAGAAAAGGAATATCATCTTTGTGGAGACAAAAATGTAAATTAAAGTGTATAACTACAGTAAAAACACAGGCTTGTATTTATAACTGATTATTTGACAGTGAAGAAATAATAACTGAAGAGGTGGATGATTCTTCTCTAGATTCTGAAATATTCAGTTTTCACCAAACGTTGAGTCTGATCTGTCAGTTCTATTCACCTGACACTAGACAAACACCACAACAGTGATTAAACATGCAACACAGAGACACTAATGTGTGGACAGGGGACAATGGGCAATGAATACATTCTGTAGTATTTTAGGACATTACCTTACTTTCCATAATATGTGTAAACTTGTGAAAAAGGACAATGACAATTACCAACACATCTTTAATCACTAACTTTGCTGCATGTGCAATTCTGTTTACTTACATGGTTGATGTAAAGGCTCTTCCTCTTTTCCCGAACTAAAAACAAACAAACAAGAAAAGCAGAACAGTCAGAAGGTTTGAAGCTGAATGCAGTGCTCTACCCTCACAGACAGGGGGCAGCATTTGTCCACTCTGTCTTGGCTCCCATCACTGAACACACTGACACATAAGCACATAAAAGACATTATTCAAACATAGGGCTGAACAGAGGAAAAAGCAGCAGCTTTAGTGACTACAGAGCTTCTGCACAAACTGTTAGTGTGGTGTGGGTGAGGATGGGACACGGGGGCAAAATTCAACTACATGACTACGTTCACATATGCAGTAGTAGTAGTAGTAGTAGGTAGTAGGTAGTAGGTAGTAGTAAATAGTATTAGTAGTAAATAGTAGAAGCAGTAGTAGTAAGTATTAAGTAATAGGTAGTAGCAGTAGTAGTAGCAGTAGCAGGTAGGAATAGTAGTAAGTAGTAGTAGTAGTAGTAGCATGTGTAGTAATAGTAGTAGTGCAGCAGTAGTGGTAGTAGTATGTAGTAGTAGTAGTAGTAGTAGTATAGTATGTAAATAATAGATAGTAGTAGTAATAGTAATGTAGTAGTAGTATGTAGTAGTATAGTAATAGTAGTAGTAGTATATATATAGTAGTAGTATATAATATATAGTAATATATATATAGTAGTAATATAATAATAGCAGTAGTAGTAATATATAGTAATAATAATAGGTAGTAGTAATAGTAGTAGTAATGAGTAGTAATAGTAATAGTAGTAATAATAGTAATCAGTAGTAGTAGTAAGTAAGTAATAGTAATAGTAGTAGTAATAGTAGTAATAATAATATAGTAGTAATAGTAATAATATGTAGTAATAATAATAATAAACAATATTAATAATAATAATAATAATAATAATAATAATAATATGTAATAATAAATAATAATAATAATAATAATATGTAATAATAATAATATGTAATAATAATAATAATAATAATAATAATAATAATAATACTGCTATATATATATAATAATAATAATAATAATAATAATATGGTAATAATATATAATAATAATAATAATATATATATAATAATATATAATAATATATATATATATAATATATATATATGTATAATATATAATATAATAATAATAGTAGTATGTAGTAGTAGTAGTAGGTAGTAGTAGTAGTAGTAGTAGTAGTAGTGGTGGTAGTAGTGGTAGTAGTAGTAGTAGTAGTAGTAGTAGTAGTAGTAGTAGTAGTAGTAGTAGTAGTAGTAGTAGTAGTAGTAGTAGTAGTAGTAGTAGTAGTAGTAGTAGTAGTAGTAGTAGTAGTAGTAGTAGCAGCAGTAGTAGCAGTAGTAGTAGTAGTAGTAGTAGTAGTAGTAGTAGTAGTAGCAGCAGCAGCAGCAGCAGCAGTAGTAGTAGTAGTAGTAGTAGTGGTAGTGGTAGTGGTAGCATTAGTAGTAGTAGCAGTGGGAGTAGTAGGTAGTAAGTAGTAGTAGTAGTAGTAGTAGTAGTAGTAGTAGTAGTAGTAGTAGTAGTAGTAGATATGTGTTAAAATAAGTTAAAGTTAAGGTAAGTAGCAACTATGATGCTGGTTAGGATCAGTCTCTAGGAAATAAATAGAAGTCCATGTAAAGCCCCCAAAAAGCATGGACAACCAGAGTGTGTGTGTGTGTGTGTGTGTGTGTGTGTGTGTGTGTGTGTGTGTGTGTGTGTGTGTGTGTGTGTGTGTGTGTGTGTGTGTGTGCAAGGGGCAGCAGTATTGCATTTGCCCTCTAATGAAAAGGTTAGTGGTTTGACTCCATTAGCAGGGATAGGTAGCGTAGCCAGCAACTATCTAAACTCAGTTACTATGAGCCAGTATTTTACCGAATAACAAGACAGTATATATTCAAAACATACACTCACGTTAGAGTATACAGAGTGAACATGGAGCTAAAGCTGCACTGAGTAACTTTGCAAACTCTAAATCCATAAGCAGTATACAAAAAAAGCACAGAGAGTAGCTGACCTATGTTCTAATGTTGCTTCCTCATCACACACATAAGTGGACTTGTGTTTTGTTTCATTCACACATGTTTAACACCCAAACCTGCATATTTAGGCTGAGTCCTTTTCGAAACAAAACAAGCCACAACTCCAGATATGTTTTTGAGGAAGTAACAACATTATAACGCGGTTTAACACTCACAGGTTTGCCTCATATGGGACCTTAAACAAGACAGTCATAATCCTATAAAGAGACACTACATACACTAAAACATATAAAGGTGAAAAACAGCATTAAAGCACAGTTAAAGGCTGAAAACATGGACAGTAAAGGAGAGGTGGAACTGTAATCTCATACACGAGGAAGTCTAAACCATAAACATATTCATTTCCAAGTCACTGCACACTTTCCAGTAAGCGCACCGTCAACAGAGCGAAACAAACACAAAACAATTTCCACAATTCAATGCAAAACTGCGTCACCGCCATATGCAAACATAAAAATGAATCAATCAATCAATAACGAATAGACTGTTACTAATTTGCGGTAAATGAAGTAATGTGGCTTAAGAGGTGTCCCAGTCCAGCTTTCCTTTACTGTCCATGGAGTAACTGCAATAGAAGACAATATAAAGTACAATTGTACGGTGCACTTTGAGACGCCATTAATACACAGACATACAAAAAAAGCGTTTTATTATTATTTGGAATATTACTAGGCACATTTACAAGCTAGTTCCTTGCGTGCTTACCTCTTTTGTTGGGAACTGGCGCTAAAAAAACACAAGTATGTTTTTGTTCAATGTTTGATAAGGACAAGTTTAGAGAGCGTTCTTACATTATATACAGTAAAGTCTGCGTCTCAAGGGTCTATATCAGGGGTGTCAAACTCATTTTGGTCCGGGGGCCGTATGCAACCTACTTTGATCCCAAAAGGGCCGGATCAGAAAACTCAGTTCTCTCTTCAAGTTATCGTATTTTTCTCCGTGTCTCGTAGTGGTGTTTAAGATTATATTCCTCGAGCAACGCCACTTGTTCCAAACACACTGAGCACAGATTTCCCATTCACCTCTGTCAACAAATAAGAATTAGACTATTTTTCTTGGGAAATCCTGAACTCAGCATCTGCTTTTCTCATTTTTTAACATTTTGCTGATGAGGGTCACGGTCGACAGTCAAAACGATCGTCCTTTAAGAGCGTTTGGAAAGAGGAAAGTCTTCATTTGTGCTGCTCTGGTGGGAGTTGCAACGTACAGAAACGCCGGAGACGCTGCTATGCTAAACGGTGCAGAAAATTAACAGAAAAATCTGAAAATTTTAAGTATTTTAATAGAAAAATCAGCCGAGGGCCAGATTAAAGGTCTTGGAGGGCCGGATCTGGCCCCCGGGCCGCATGTTTGACACATGTGGTCTATAATCTACTATTTTAGAGCTGTTATAATGTTTCCTCATCACAAACAGACCTGGAGATGAAAACTGATTTTGACCTCTATTTCTAATATTTAATTTAAAGTTTACTTCTTGGTGCCTATTTCAATTTTGATATTTTATTCTCTCTGGTTTATTAGCCCAGGAAGTTTTGCTACTAGAAGGACTTACATGAAAAACCGTTGCGATTTTATGAACAAACATAAAAAGTGGATAGTACATAGAAACTGTTTTTTGACTGGTGTTATTGGAAATAGAGGTAGAAATCTGTTGGGTTTTTTTACACTAAAACAGAATCATGAAATAACAAAATGTCTTCCCAGTTTATTGTTTTTCATTTTTAGCTGAAATTCGAAAGAACAAATGGTACATGGACCTAACAGCTAACGCATGTGGTTACTTTTATAAAAAATGTCACTTAAATAATGCAATCAATACTCTTATTTGAACATATCCTGTACTTATTCACTTGTTGTTTTCTTCCTAATTCTGTATAAAATGCTCCCGTATTTTCCTGCTTTCACTCATCTTGACACACGTTTTCTTCTTTGTTACAAATCGGGCAAATTCTTGCAAAATGGTGTTTCATTTTGAGATTTTTATCTGTGCTTTTCTGCAAACTCTGACTCCCTTTGTCGATGATTCAACATGTAACAGCCAGACACACACTTGCTGCAAAAGCATGTTGTCCTCCCTCCCTCAGCATGTCCAGGGGCTACAGTTTAGGCTGAGCTCTTCTCTCAAATGAAAAACACCCTGTTCCACTTTGTGATGTCAAGTGGTGATACAGGAAGTGCTCCATTGTGTTTTTAAACTCCATACACCAACACTCTTCATTTAGATCATTTCAGACTGACATTTGCCAAACTATGAAGTTACATTTATTGTTTTAGCCTCATTGAAACTGCTTTTCTAGAGTATTGTGGTCACACAGCGTCGTCGTAATACTAAAATGTCAAACTTGATTTCAATAATAAAGAACAGACCCGATACTTGTGCCGCATTCTACTGAATGTCAGTAGTCAATAAATCTGAGTTAGTTCTCCTGACAACTATTGTAAACATGTTCCATAGCAACAGTTGGGGAAAATATGGAGGCCCGAGAAAGTTTAATGTCCAACCAACTCGCTCTGCACCAAAGAAGCCCGAGTTTGTGTTTCAGAACCCTGATTTGATTGGCCGCTCCACTGCACTTTCTCGAGGTGGAGATCGGTTTTCCTCGAGTCCTGGGCTCAATAGAATGCACCAATAATACTGATTTTGATGCCAAAATGATCATTTAAAAAGCTCCTTTTTAGACAATATTGTAATTTTTCAACACAGAATCATGGTATTTGTTTATTACACCATGTGGCCTTACAATAGTGCTGATAAAACTCAAGATGGTTCAGGAAAGATCAAGTTAATATTGATACTTGCTTAAATGTGTAGCTTCTTCTTATTCCAATACTCAATTAAGGCTAAAAGTTGCTCTTAAACTTACAACAACCACTTCATGACATCACAAGGTAGAACGGAGCATTTTGAGGTTTGGGCATGCAGACAGGATCACTCAAACATGTGAATGAAACAAAACACAGCTCCAGGTACGTTTCTGAGGAGGAAACGGCGTTCTAACGTGGCTGAACCCTCACATGAATCAGTCTGGAGTAACACAGGACCTTTAAAACAGAGTTATGTTGTTGAGAAAATAAGTTAGCGAATTTCCCAGAAAACCCAGCACATGATATTGGAGTCATTTATCCTCCTTACTGTTCCACTCCACTGCGGGCGAAAAATAAAACACAGCCACTCGTCTTTGTAATGTGAACTGTGTCTGAAGTAAATCCAACAAAATCATTTTATGAAGAAGAGCGGAGTAAAAGCAAGATGGCACACAATGGGATTATACACAGAGTACACGGAAATGAAGAAAGTACTCGTGTAGTACTGTTTATTAACTAACTGATGATGTTAAAGCTACGCTGTGTAACTTTCTGGACATGTAGTAAGTGTAGTAGGTCTAATAGTAGTAAGTAGTAGTAAGCAATTATAGTAAATAGTAGGTAGTAGGTAGTAGCAGTAGTAGTAGCAGGTAGTAGTAGTAAATAGTAATAGTTGTAAATAGTAGAAGTAGTAGTAGGTAATAGTAGTAAGTAGCAGGTAGCAGCAACAGTAGTAGTAGTAAATAGTAGTAGGAGTAGTAAGTAGTAGGTAGTACATAGTAGTAGGTAGGAATAATAGTAAATTGTAGTAGGAGTAGTAGTAAGTAGTTTGTTGTAGTAGTAGTAGTAGTAGTAATAGTAGGTAGTAGCAGTAGTAGTAGCAGTAATAGTTGTAAGTTGTAGTAGTAGTAGTAGGAGTAGTTGCAGTAGTAGAAGTAGTAGTAGCAGTAGAAGTAGTAGGTAGTAGCAGTAGGTAGTCAGTAGTAAGTGGTAGGTAGTACGTACGTAGTAGTAGCAGTAGTAGGTAGTACATAGTAGTAGCAGTAGCAGTAGTGGTAGTAGTACATAGTAGTAGCAGGTAGTAGGTAGTAAGTAGTAGATAGAGGTAGTAGTAGTAGTAGTTGTAGGTAGTAGAAGTAGTAGTAGCAGTAGTAGTAGTAGTAGTAGTAATAGAAGGTAATAATAGTAATAGTAGTAGTAGAAGTAGTAGTAGTAATAGAAGGTAGTAATAGTAGTAGTAGTAGTAGTAGTAGTAGTAAGAGAAGGTAGTAGTAGTAGTAGTAATAAAAGGTAGTAGTAGTAGAAGTAGTAGTAGTAATAAAAGGTAGTAATAGTAGTAGTAGAACTAGTAGTAGTAATAGAAGGTAGTAATAGTAGTAGTAGTAGTAGCAGTAGTAGTAGCAGTAGTAGCAGCAGCAGTAGTAGTAGTAGTACATCCTCTAGTCAAGTATGAGTCAGGTCTGTGGAGATGCAAGCTTGCTCACTTTAAGGATGCATGTAACATCTAAAATGAAAGGGGAAAAAAAACATGCTTTCAATTTAGTCTAATGTTTAGTTAAAAAGTTACACAGTGGGGCTTTAACTAACTGCTAACAAGCCTGTGCAGCCATACTTATCCATGTGTCCTTGTTATGTTAAAGCACATCTCTCTTACCGTCAGTCTGGGATTTGCTGAGGAAGATGGTACTGGCCCTGGGGTGGTCTGAGGGGTTGTCCTCCACAGGCAGATCTGAAACAAGACAAATATACGTTAGATACACGAGTAGAGCTACCAGATTTTTAAAGTCAAAACCAGGGACATGCCCGGTTAAGCGTGGTTGATGATAATAAAATTGTGAAACGAGTGCGTAATTAAGGAAAACTGTTCTGCACTCTGCCCGTTCATGACTAAATGTGTCAGTATAGTCACATTTTCTTTGGGTTTTGGTCATTTTTAAGCAGCTTTTCTGTATTTTACCGAAACAAATGTCAGTTTTATGCTTCTCTTGACGATTAGCAGGGATCAGATTGGTCAAAAACAGGGACATCGGGGACATTTCTTGTGTAAAACTGGGACAAATAAATGGTTTTGGATAAATCTGCTGGAACACAGGACACAGGGCTCAAAACTGGGACTGTTCTGGGTAAATAAGGATGTTTGGTCACAATACCAGGAGAACACTGCCTCAATTTTTCCAGATTTGTTACATCATAGGCAGATATCAAGAGTGTTTTTGGAGGGTCATTAAACAGGCTTCATCGAACCAGCGTGAATAAGGTAAAATACAACTCCCGGCCCATTTTAATGAAAGAACTACTTCATAATATTACAAGCTCAAAAAAGACAATTAACAGTAACAGGTGTCCTTACAAGAAGTGAATGAACTCATTGCAAAATCGAAAAACACATGTCAGCCAACAGCCAGCGGGCCTGTGTAAACGGCCGTTTGCAGATCGATGCTCTGAGCACACAGCAGCAGCAGTGCGGTATGGATCTGTTTGAACACCGCTCTCTCAAGTCCCGGAAAGGCCCCAGCTAGCATGGTTAGCGTTAGCACTTAGCCTTAGCACAACAACACGACGGAGCCCCGAAGCCCGAGCACATGGAGGAGTGTGACAGCGTCCACGTGTTTACACATCCAACACTCACTGCTGCAGGTTCAACAGAGATCCAACAACTCCACAGACACGTGCCCAAGGATAATGTGCGTTAGGGGAAATGGAGGAGAACTACAACTCTACCAAAACAAAAAACAAAAAACTGAATGGAAAAATAAGTCTTATCCAAATCCAATCCTTATCCAAAGTGTTGCACAGAGATAAAACCAAAAAGAATGCTAAGATTTGGTCATACCAGTCCTAAAACAACAAAACCAGTAAAATCAAATTAAAACAACACCATAAAAATCACAAAGTGGAATTAAATAAATAAAATAAAATAAATAAAAGACACAGAAGACCACACAAACTCACGCGGTGTTAAAAGCCAGAGAATAAAAGTGGGTTTTAAGACGAGACTTAAAACACTCGATTGTGGGGGCTGTGTGGACGTGGGGGGGTAGAGCGCTCCACAGTTTAGGGCCGGACACAGAGAAAATCCGATCCCCCCTGGATTTAAGTCTTGACTTTGGCACCATGAGCTGGAGTTGGCCCTCGGACCTCAGCTTGCGCGCGGGGGTGTAAATTTGGATGAGGTCCGAGACGTACTGTGGGGCCATGTCCATTTAAAGCATTAAAAACAAACAATAAAATCTTAAAATCAACTCTAAAACGAACTGGAAATCGGCGTAATGTGCTCACAATTTTTACTTCCAGTTAAAAGTCGCGCAGCGGAATTTTGGGCCAACTGTAAGCGAGAATGTGCATGGAGGTTGATGCCGGGGAAATCGCATTACAGTCGTCTAAACGAGAGGAAATAAAAGCGTGTATGACCTGTTCAAATGACTTAAAAGATAAAAAAGGTTTAATTAATAAAATGGTGTAACTGATCTCATGGTGGGATAAATACATTAAAAAACAGGCTCACATTTTATAGCACTTTTCTACCTCCGACGGATACTCAAAGCGACTTCCATGGAGAAACCGCTCGCCCGTTCACACTCGCTCATACGTCGCAATGCACAGACACTGAACACGAGGAGGGTTAAGTGTCTTGCCCATGGATACAACCTCAGTATTCACCTGCAGCAGCTACGATCGAACCGCCGACTTGTGGTTCAGTAGATCTGGCTCTTCTAACAGTGATGTTTATGCAAGAAAAAGTATTAAAACAAGCTCATATGACGATCAGAGTGGTTTTTAAGCTGCCGAAAGCATTATAGATTAAAATATTACAAAAACAATGACTCAAAGACATCTCCATGCACTGAGTAATAAAAAAAACAATATTACATTTTCATTTTCAGAGAGTTTCCAAATTGCAGTTTATACGCATCTTTTTAATGTTTATCTTGTGTAATTTATTCTTTATATCTTTGCCGCTTTGCAATCCTAACATTGTTCTTTGAACTTGGTAGTTGCAACACTGAAAACCCTCCATATATTTTCTCATCATAACCACAGAATGTAACGCAAACCGAAATATCGTGATATCGTATCTTAATTATTTGGATTATGATGAGAGAAAAGTAGCATATTGACAATTTTGTTAGCTTCCACCAAAACTCGCTGTAAATATTGTACCGTGAGATGCATATCGTGAAAATATCGCATAGAGAGATTTAGATATCGTTACAACCCTAATCGAAACACAAATTAAGCAATTTAAAAAGTATACGGATCCAGTAGACTTTCTTTTTTTCTTATACTACAATATTATTGTCTCTCTAAAACACTTTAACCAAATTTGAAATCCTTTTTGACTTTTTTCCTAGGTTCAGTCCTGGGTTCAATCCTGGTTTAGTCCTGGGTTCAGTCCTCGTCCAGTTCCAGGTTTAGTCCTGGTTCAGTCCTAGGTCCAGTCCTGGGTTCAGTCCTGGGTTTAGTCCTGGTTCAGTCCTGGTTCAGTTTTAGATTATTAAGGATGTAACAAAATCCAAATCTCACAATACAATAATAACAATATTGATTGCGATATTCTGTGGAGGCCAAAATTTTCAATTTGCTACTTTTAGTTGGAATGGTACAAGATCTCGGGCCACAAGCACTCGTGAGACAAAATTGCCACAAGATTGCGTCGTCGACATGAGAAAAATGATCTTGTGAGATTTTGTGTTTACCTTGGATTTGGATTGGACAAAAAGCGTGTGTTGGGGAGCAGCACTAGAATGGAAACAAAATATGAAATCAAATAAATACAAAACTGGAAACCGTGAAATTGTGAAATTTATATATTAGGAGTTATGTTAAAATCTCATATCCAATCTCGTTTTGTGGAAATTGTGTCTCGTCCCAACCCTAACTTTTACTTATTAACATTCCTTGACAAGACTTTGGGTTTAAAAGTGCTTAATAACTGAAAGCTAGCAAGGGAAACCTAGCAAGGGAAACCTAGCAAGGGAAACCTAGCAAGGGAAACCTAGCAAGGGAAACCTAGCAAGGGAAACCTAGCAAGGGAAACCTAGCAAGGGAAAGCTAGCAAGGGAAACCTAGCGTTTTGTTTTTTTCCCTTAGCTATTTCTGCATCATAACACTGAATTCTAGCAAAAAGACTTGTGATTCGACACATTGTGAGGGACTGAGATATTACTGTGAGACTTTTGATGATACGATTAGGGCCCGACCCCTATATCGGTTGGCCGATATTATCCACCGATATGGGCCGATATTACACATGGACATGTTTTACCTTGTTATAAAGCTCAGACTCTATATTCTGCCCATTTAATCAGATAAATGTTCTAATATGTGGCTCCGCATCAGTATTTACCTGCAAAGTCATTTGTCTGTGCCCAATCCGCCTCTGAACGCATCGCCATGTGCACTTGTATACACTTGCATCCATAGATCCATGTGCACAACACTGAGATTATTTTCTTTTTACAGACGATCGGTTTGAGTCTGGATTAAAGGACAGTTCTTAGTGCTGATCTGAGAGGAGCCTAGCGATTAGCTGCTGTAGCTCGCACACATAAACAGGCTGTTTTCTCTTCTATTAGCAGCTGTAAAGTGACTATAGTGGCCGTATATATGTTACTGGACACGCACTGATATGTAAATGAGCTGTAAATAGAAGTGTGAATTATCAGTATTTAGCATTTCATTAATTACTGCGGCACACATGCGTTTACCGCTAAAGGTTAATAGCGGTAGTTTACTTATAGTACTTTCTTTACTGGCTAGAATATCATACAAAAACACCATTAGGCTGAACTACTGTCTTTAAATATGACATAAAGAGGCAGAATAACAATAAATATCACCTAAATAAACCCAACTGAAAATCCAATAGAGCCAAACCTAAATTTCATAAACAACTGAAGATTTACAGTGAATTTTTATGCCATAAATATATCGGGGATTATATTGGCTATCGGCAGCTCCAACTCCCGTTTTATCGGTATCATATCGGCTGCAACAAAATCAATATCAGTCGGGCCCTAGATACGATGTCACAATATTTCGGTTAGTGTTACATTCCAAGTTGATGTAACGATATCCAAATCTCTCGATACTTCCAGAGTATGCCTCTCATGGTACGATATTTATCGCGATATTTTGTGGACTTTGGTTCTGTAATAAAAGAAGAGAGTTAAGTGCTTATGACAGTTATTTCTTCACGTAATTGGCACCGAAAAGGAGCAAAAGATCATGGTCTATGTAGTTCCCTCTGTTTTTTTAGCTATTGCTGCACTATAACTACTCTTTTAAGCAGGAAGACTTGTAATTCAATATATTGTGATGGACGATACGATATCACGATATTTCAGTTAGAGTCACGTCCCTACTGATTATATGCTCTGATCACTCCGGTGTTTTTCATTCAGTTAAATGCATCGGGGTTTCGGATAGGCGTCTTATCCTTTCGCCCGGGGCCCTCACATGGACGGGACGGGCCCCTGTGACACACTACACCTCTGTTGTTTGTACAGTGAATCCTACTGAAGTCTGCTTATGCCACAGAGCTCCCCAAGGTCATTTAATATCCTGAACCAGCAGCATTAAGACCGGAGTATATTGACACAAGTCCACTCTACTGTGTACAGCTTAGGCATTAACTAACCAGGAATTACACCACCAAGAGAGCAGGAAAAATCTGTTTGATAAAAGCAGTAATAGCGGGAATATTATACTTTCAACATACAGGAAGTGTTTGGAAAGTTAAATTAAAGCTAAAACGTCAAACTTTAGACAATACAGGCCTGAAAGAGCCTATTTTATGCTATTTTCTGGTCTGTGTTAATGTTGTTTCCTCATGAAAAACATACCTGGAGTTTGGTTTCTGTTTGTTTTTGAGTTCTTCTTTCGAATGGAAAACACGCTGTTCCTCCTTGTGACGCCATATGGTAATACAGGAAGTGCTCTATTATGTTTTTTAAGTCCATAAACGTTCACTAAAATCATTTGGATGATTTCAGCTCTGGAGTTTCCAAACTCTACTGAACTAAAGATAAAAGGTAGTTGTTAACTTAAAAACTACTGCTTCATGACATCACAAGGTGGAACAGAGCAGATTTTTGGAGATGTAGACAGACTAATAAAAAATGGTTACTCAAACATGTGTGAGTCAAAGAAAATAACTCCAGGTCTGTTTTTGATGAGATAACAACATTCTAATGTAACTTAAAGCTCACAAGAGTTCAGTAAGTTTGCATAATCTAGGACCTTTAGTATCTATACAGGGTGTTTCGTAGGCCAATGATTGTGGCAATTCTTGTTGAAATAACCTCAAATTTTTCACAGAATGTATAGATTTTGATCAAGATTTTGTATTTAATGTTTTATTTTTGTTCTGTTTTCAGGTTGAGCCGTTCACTCCCAAAGAGAAGTCATTTTGCGTTTTGGAATCTGCTCGCACACACTCACCCAAGACTGTGCAGCCTTCAATGCAAAATTTGGACAAACTTCAACTGGCAAACAAATTTGGACTTGGTACCAAAAATGTAAAGAGGAAGTTTGCTTATGCAGGGCTAAGGGATCTGGACCAACATTAACATCAGAAGAGAAGTGAACGGGAGTGAACAGCACAGCTCCTGAAAACAGAACAAAAATAAAACATTCAATATAAAATCTTGATCTGTTTCTAAAGATTCTGTGAAAATTTGAGGTTATTTCAACGAGAATTGCCAAAATTACTGGCCTGCGAAATGTCAAATATTTTGGGACACATTGTACATTGCATAAGCAGCTCTTGGGGTCAAAATAGGTCAGATGTGTATAATCTGTATCTGAAGTGTTCTATTTTCTGAGAATCAGGAAGTAGGTGGTTTAGCATGCTAGTTGTGGTTATCTTAACCGTGAGAACAAAACTCTTCTCTGGACTCTGAAAGTTATGAAAAGCAATTATAAAATCATGGTGAAGAATAATCAGAATGGGCCGAATGCATGAGGTAAGTGAGGAAAAACGTTGGACCACTGCAAAGGATTAAAAATGTGTTCAGTTTTTCACATTTTTAACAGAGTCTGGCACAGCTACTCTGACAGATTAACGCAAGAAAATAAGGCTACATTTAGGGCTAAAATAAGAAAATGACTCAATGACTCAAAGTTGTACATTTTTATCCTCCCCAAAAATCTCCAACAAATAAAAAAGAACCTTAACCTCAAGTACAATTTCTATTTCCTCGCAATATAAAAATGACATAACACCTTTTCATATCGATAATTCTGTGCTATATTGAGCAGTCAGCACAGTATTCCTCAAAAGAAAGTTGTTTGGATGCGACACACACAATACAGTTTATGATATCCACAGTCGTCCGTGAAAGGCCCTTGGACGACTCTTGTTCAACCTAAAGATTGTATTATGGACTAAATATTGACAAAACGCCAACCCAAAATAAAAAGCCTTTGTAGCAAAATCGCAAAGACTGCAGTTTTTGAAGTGCCATCATTTCCTCCACAAACACCAAAATCTCCTTATTCTTATTCTGCATAAAAACTGCTAATCCTGGTATTTTAGATCTGCACAAACATGTTGTTTTCTGGTAGGGAATAGGTCAAAATCCTTTTTCTATGGAGATATTATTGCTTTGTCTTGAATGTTTCACAGTATTAAACCTTTCTATCTTCATGGAGACCAAACCAGACCAAGTTACAGGTCAGATCTGTGGAGAGGCGACCCCGCTCACAGTCAGAATATTTGCTTTTCTGGGTATTTTTGAGCTATGAAACCACCTGTAACTGAATAAATTAAAGGTAGAGCTGCTTAATGTCATACTGTGGAACATTCCAGAGCAGTGACATATCCGTAGATACAAGCAGGTGATGGACCCCTAACCAAAAAGTTACAGAGTGCACCTATACAATTTATACTTTATAAATGAAATTAGAAGCTTGTCAGACAAATTGCAATTCGATTTTTTTCCTAACTGTCCAGCCCTAAAAATGTAAGTCCAGTCTTAATGCAATAAAAATAATAATCTGAGTACCTGACGAAATGAAACTAAATTGATCATTGGTTGTAACAGGAAGTCCAGCAGAGAATCATCACTCACGTAAAGAGCCAGACCTGAATGTCGATTGACGCCACAAGACACAACATGTAACGTTTAAAGAAGACACATGTGCTTGTGTCTGCTATCGCTATAATCTACTGTATGACCCCCGTCAATCGTTATATTATAATTTGCTCATTTTGAATCGCAATATTCATCTAAAGCACATGTGTCAAACATGCGGCCCGGGGGCCAGATCCGGCCCTCCAAGACCTTTAATTTGGCCCTCGGCTGATTTTTCTATTAAAATACTTAAATTTTCAGATTTTTCAGTTAATTTTCTGCACCGTTTAGCATAGCAGCGTGTCTGGCTTTTCTGTACGTTGCGACTCCCACCAGAGCAGCACAAATGAAGACTTTCCTCTTTCCAAACGCTCTTAAAGGACGATCGTTTTGACTGTCGACCGTGACCCTCATCAGCAAAATGTCAAAAAATGAGAAAAGCAGATGCTGAGTTCAGGATTTCCCAAGAAAAATAGTCTAATTCTTATTTGTTGACAGAGGTGAATGGGAAATCTGTGCTCAGTGTGTTTGGAACAAGTGGCGTTGCTCGAGGAATATAATCTTAAACACCACTACGAGACACGGAGAAAAATACAATAACTTGAAGAGAGAACTGAGTTTTCTGATCCGGCCCTTTTGGGATCAAAGTAGGTTGCATACGGCCCCCGGACCAAAATGAGTTTGACACCCCTGATCTAAAGCAACGTAAGTTTGCTGACTTCCGCATTAAAAAACTGAGGTTCCCAATGGGAGCTGACGCCATAGACATCATCATAACAAAGAGTCAGCACCTATGATGGATAGAGGCATAATCACACTAGGGAACTGCAGATGTTTGTCTTCATTTGTACCAAAATGACTAAGCAACACTGCAGAATTAAGTCACTCAATCCTGTTCAAATGTTAATTTATTGTTTGAAAATAAAATCACAAACTAATGTTAAATTATGTGTTTATTACATTGACATGAGTGGTTTAGCTCAGAGCACACTGTATTTTGTGATTTCATCAAACATTTAAACTGTCAGTATCAGTAAATGTTATATGTACAGGGCTTTATAACAAAGTCTGTTTTTCACAAATATCTCCAAGGACCCTTTTGGTGCTATAAGGAGTTGAACCAAACCAGATGTGCAGACATAGAGTTAAGGTGAAACCTACACAATCTATTCTATTTAAAATAACCCCGGTACTAAGGATCACTCATGTTTAATCTTAGACGAACTTCATTAATCCACAAGGGAAATTATTTGGGCACAGGAGCTCACTCATCACAATATAATATAATAACAAAGAGTAAGAACATATAAATGGTAATAATACATTCTAAATAAGCAGCAAAAAAGATAGCAAGAGACTGGTGTCAAATAAGGCATAATTATATAAATGTTAATGTACATGAAGAGCATAAAAGTTCTGTATTATCACCCTCATCTTGAAACAAATCACAAACACAAATCACTCCAAATACAACTTCGGGTGAGTAAATGGTGAAGAGAATCAAATATAATATGGTTAAAAGCTCTAAAAACTCAATTTAACTTGACAGGTCCATGTTCAAATCAAGCAAATTTTCTCTCGAGTCGCATGTTTTCCTGTGTCGAAGATTCACTCCCGACTATGTTCTAGTGAAACATAGTCTAACCCGTCATATGTACGTTAAAACTAGAGGGGTTATGTACATGATATGCGAGCTTTACGGTGGGTCGTGTACTGTCCCAGATCACAAGAGGGAGAGGACACTGCGAGCTACACATGTGAACCAGGCCCATTGTATTTACCGTCGTTTGAAGTACAGGCTCTTTTTGTGTCCGAAAGGTACTCGAACCTCCTCAAAGGACACGCAGGCGCATAAGACTCACAAGTACAATGCAGAAGAGAAAACAAGAGGATGTGTGGGAGGTTAAGAGGAGAGCACGGAGAGATGGATGTAATCAAGACTTGGCAGAGTCTGAAAAAGGAAGAACATGGGTGTCGTGGTTAAATACGCCCCCTCACGTCCAAGACAGATTTGCGACACAAGTTGTAGGATAAGTACAGTGATGGGAAGAATACTTTGGAAATGTATTTAGTTCCAGAATAATGAATATCTGCATTATTTTTTATTTTTTCTATCGAATTTCTCTAAGGTTTGTATAGAATATCAACAAAACAAAAGAAAATCATGCACATTTAAGATTGTAAATTTGTTGTAGAATTAAAATAAGATGCTTTTTCTGACACATTTTTGACGGTTTTTAACTTTTTGTTTCTTTTTGATAAATGTTTTGAATGTTTTTCGAAGTATAGAAACTATATGTTGTGCTTTCTCAAATGTTTAAAAGTTCAAATAAAGTAACTGACTCTAAACTGTTGATCTGCACCAGTGGAGAAAGAATATTTCTTGCCAGCGTTGAAATCTTTTAGCTTGTTACGGCCCCGGCTCGAAACACCGTGACAAATAAAGGGGAGGACGACAACAGTGAAAGTTTAAATCCTTGTGTGGGGGTTTATTTATTAGTTAACAATAATAAAAATGGTTATGCTTCTATTATCAGTGTGTGAGTGATGGCGTTTTGTGTTTGCAAGTGTTGAGGTGCATGAAGGTGCGGAAACCATGGTGGTGGTGGCGGAGTGGTGGCATAGCAGGCCTGGAGGGTGGAGTGGCCTAAAAGACGTGTGCTTTATGTTTAAATCATAATTATACACAACAGAAAACTCACACCAAGTTCTTGTAGAGGTGCAAATGCAAGAAACAGCAACATAAAGGTGGAAAAACTGCATAGCACACTCAGATGGCTGATGTCCACAAGCATTTTTAGCATTTTAAATTACGTTTTGGCAAAAAAGCCTTCTTCAGATATTCTGTCTTGCTTTGGACCACAGTACATAGGGGTACGGGTTTTTGCCGATACCTAATTTAAAATTTCAAAAAGCTTTTGGACATCGGCCATCGGAGTGTGCTATGCAGTTTTTTCACCTTTAAATCCTAATTTTCAACTGTCATTTGAGCTTCATGAAAATATCTGTAAGTATTGTAATGTCTATGGAGTGAATGAATAATGCTCTGTAAAGCGTCTTTTTGACATGTCTGTGAAAAGTGCTCTTTAAATAAAAACTTAATGTCAGACTAGACAGTATTCACGCTTATGTCACGAACCAGGTAGATGTTTGGAAACAGGTGATGACAACTTCCGGTGGCCTCTGTTCACAGTATTAAGTCATCTCCATGTCATTGTAGAGCTCCGTTATGTTCGGCTCATCAATAATTTCAACCATACCTCAGTTTTCATCATTTCCCCACTGACGCACAGCTCTGAGTGCACTGGGTACATGCGATTAGAAGAGACGAGGGCGCCAAATTCCAGATGATTCCAAACAGCACATATGTCTGCAGTCTTCCTTTAATTCAGTGGGTTTGATCACAGTCAGTAGGCGAGCCCAGTGTCTGTAAATAGTCTTGTGCCTGCAGAGAGAAGCCCCACACGCTCCCGCACACCGGGATGAGTTTATTGGCGACAGCAGCGGCCTTAATGAAAAATTACCGCACTCAGTATTCAGACCTTGAGTCCATGACAAGACCAAGTCCAAATGCGCTCGAGTCAGAGACAAGAGACAAAGCTCTCGCTTTAGCAGAGAAGGAAGTCTAGCGGTGTGGGGGTGTCTAGTGAGTGGTGGGACAGGTGTGGGTCCTGCTGCGGGGCGCTCCTCGTTGAAGGGGGCGTGGGTGTGTTTTGAAGCAGAGTTTGTTCGTATGAGTGATATCGGCCACACACGGAGCTCGTGTGCTGGGGTCGTGGGCGGTCGGAGATGTCATGTGGTTGCGCTCACGCTGGGCAGGTGTATTTAGAAAGTTTAACTCGTCACGTTGCGTCTGTGCGCAGTTCTCCTTATTGTGGCGGCAGAAGCGCTCGCACAGATGCGCCTGTTTTGTTTTCCACGTTCGCACACCGAAATATTTGCTCGCAAATGCAAATGAAATGGGCGCACTGTAGAGCCCTGGTCCTAGTCTTGGTTTATTCCGCGGCCATGTTTAGTCCTGGTTTAGTCCCAGTCCTGGTTTAGTCCTAGTTAGGGCTGGGCGATATGGACCAAAAAATATATCTCGATATATTTAACTATATCTCGATATACGATATATATCTTGATATCTTTACAGGAAAAATACAGCCCCCTCAAACTACTGCAAAAACAAAAAAACTAATATTATCTGATTAATATTCATTTAGTTCTGCACTTAAACACTCTGCACCCCTTTTTTGACCCTCACTCACAGTTTAAGAACCTCTTCTTTAAGAGAACTTCCACTGGCACTTTACACAAAACTGCTTCAAAGTGTGTTTTAGACCTGTATTTTCTAATTCCAAACTGGAGTTACATTCTCTTGTTTTACAGTGGTATTTAGTCTCTGCACATTTACCAAATCAAACGCACATTGTGACAAACGGATTTATTTGGCATTTGGCACAGGCTGCAGAGAGAAGCCCCGCACGCTCCCGCACGCTCCCGCACGCTCCCGCACGCTCCCGCACGCTCCCGCACGCTCCCGCACGCTCCCGCACGCTCCCGCACGCTCCCGCACGCTCCCGCACACTCCCGCACACCGGGATGAGTTTATTGGCGCCAGCAGCGGCCGTAATGAAAAATTACCGCACTCAGTATTCAGACCTTGAGTCCATGACAAGACAGAGTCCAAATGCGCTCAAGTCCGAGACAAGAGACAAAGCTCTCGCTTTAACGGAGAAGGAAGTCCAGCGGTGTGGGGGTGTTTAATGAGTGGTGGGACAGGTGTGGGTCCTGCTGCGGGGCGCTCCTCGTTTAAGGGGGCGTGGGTGTGTGTTGAAGCGGAGTTTGTTCGTGAGTGATATCGGCCACATGCGGAGCTCGTATGCTGGGGTTGTGCGCGGTCAGAGGTGTCATGTGGTTGTGCTCGCGCTGGGAAACGTGCATTTAGAAAGTTTAACTCGTCATGTTCCGTCTGTGCGCAGCTCCTTATTGTGGCTGCAGAAGCACTCGCACAGATGCGCCTGTTTTGTTTTCCACGTTCGCACGACAAAATATTTGCTCTCAAAAGCGAGTGAAATGGGCACACTGTAGAGCCCTGGTCCTAGTCTTGGTTTAGTCCGCGACCGAGCCCCGGGCTCTGCGGCCGCGTTTAGTCCTGGTTTAGTCCTAGTCCTGGTTTAGTCCGCGGCCAGGTCCGGGCTCTGCGGCCGCGTTTAGTCCTGGTTTAGTCCGAGGCCAGCTCCGAGCTCCGCGGAGGAGCTCGGGGGACAAAAGGAGGCGGAGGCGAGCGCGGCACAGAGAAGGCAAAACAAGCGAAGCGACGAAACCAGAAGTAAACGTAAGCATTATAGCGATATATCGATATGTCAGAATTCATGTCGAGTTTCAAAAATATCTCAATATATTTTAAATATCGAGATATCGCCCACCCCTAGGAGAAACTGTTCGCTATCTGTAAAGTTAGTTCCTAAACACAAGTGAAAGCAGAATAACTGTATTTTGTAACATATTCTGATACATGCTCTAATCAGAGTACTATATTCTGAATACTTTGAACACTTTCAAGCAGGGTTGCATATAAATTATACTCTAAAAACACAACATAGGATTGAAAACAGTGTTATGTACATTTCACAATTTGGTATGCATTTCCTATCACTAATTAGAGAAAGAAAAATTACACATGCACACGCTGTAAGAATAATGTTTTCAGTTTTTCTCACAAATATTGTCCAGTTTGAAATTGTGTGATCAAGTCTTACTGCAATGTATTCCTTTGGTTTTAGAAAAGTAACTGCATTCTGAATACCACCGAATGAAAAAAGTAACTGTACCAGAATACAGGTGCTCAAAATGAATATTCTGTATGCATATTCTCAGTACATGTATTCAGTTACTTCCCAACACTGGACATGTGATATGAGCAGATAAACTGATACAAAAACCCCATGCATTTCAGAATATATATAGAGAGAGAGTTCTACATCACATGAGAACAAGAGGTTTCTATAAAAGACAGACTATATTGTTCTTTGAAGGAAGTAATTCTGTTATCAAAATAATAGCAGCCGTTGTAATTTGATAACTGCAACTTACAAACAACATTTTAGTCACTGGTGAGAGAAGAAGTCCAGCGCTCAGTGGCGGGCAACATCTTGAAATACCTTCTTTTTTTTTTTCTTATTGCGGTTTTAAAAATAGCAGTATGGCATTAAAACGTTTCTATCCTCATGGAGACCAAACCGGACCAAGTTACAGGTCAGACCTGCGGAGAGGCGACCCCGCTCACAGTCAGAATGCACGGGGTTTTTTAGGTATTTTTGTGCTATAAAACCACTTGTAAATGCATAAATGTAAAGTCGAGCTGTTTAATGTCATACTGTGGGACATTCCAGGCAGAGCAATGATGTATCCATAGAAACAAGCAGGTGAGGGACCCCTGTTGTGGAATTTCTATAAAGAGGTATAAAGAATAAAACTGAGAAGTTGTTTTAAATCAAAGAGTCTGATTTATTCCAGCGATTGTGCCACAATCACAGCCCTAACTGTCCCTGTCCCTTGTTTCCCGTCTCCCAAACAGCGTCAAGGTCAAGTCAGACATAACGCTGGGTCATATCACACATATGAAGACATAATTAAAGGAGATATATTATGACTAAGTGCTCTGTTGTAGGCTGAGTCCTCGAGCGAACCCTCAGTTGTTATTATAAATCATGAGGTTAACTTATGCACTTATTATGGAATTTACACTACTTATATAAGAGCCGACATAAAGATTAAAGATGATTATGTAAAGATTTCCATAACACCCCAAACCAAAACGTTACACGATGCACCTTTGAGTATTAGCAAGAGTGATCACTATGAAGCTGAGTGTTATTAAAATGCTACGAAGCTCACTACATCATGTTTGCATATTTCAGAGCAGGATTTGAAGAAAGCACAGTTGAGATACCTCCAAAATATTTGCCTTTTCATGAATTATTTAAACCAGCTAAGGCAATAAGCCAAATTTAAAAGAAGAGCAGCTACAGAGATTTCTTTATTGTTAACAAAATCCAAAGAACCCTGCCGTGTAAGCGCAACATTTTGCCAAGCGTGTTGTATGATGTAAGAAGGGAAGTGCTGGGTGGGTCTGTGGCTGGAGACCTCCACGCGATGACATAAGGCCCACCCTGATTTCTCTCTTCTGACCTTGGACGACATGAGTGCTCAGCCACTTCCGTTGAATCAGAAAGTACAGAGGAAATGGAGGAGGAAGCGGAGGAGGAAGTGGAGTGCATTGTTACAGGTGTGCTGTACGAAGGGGGACAAAGGCTGGTCGGTCTATTGTAGTGAACAAAGCAGTCTGCAGAGTGCATACAAATCAGTACGCTACAGTTGTAAAAGTTGGACCTTTTTGTTGTTCCACCATCTCTTGTTGGAGATGTACTGTAATTGCTTTGAAATGTTCCACAGTATAGACCTTTTTAGGGCGGAAGTGATAAAAAAAAAGCTGCGTGTGCATTTTGGCAACAGAAGTGTCATTGTTCCCCATTCATTTCGATTTATTCAGACTGAACATGGACAGAAAAAGAGATAAAAACAATTCCAGCACCAAAATGTCTGGTTGTTCTGTGTGTGGTTATCGGAATCAATATTCTACCAGCGGACTAAAGTTTGAAAGTTTTACTCACTGATCGCACAAGGATCTGGCCGTCGGACCCCATTTGTCAAAATCAGTTTGTTGAGGAAATATTCTCGATCTTTTGACGATAATCTTTTAGCAGAGCTCGACAAGCTGCTGAGTTCTGCCATACTTAAGTTGCCAAAATGCGTACGCAACCGATCCTACGGGCACCTACCTCCTTCATATTGATATCGGTTTTTACCCAAAAACTTCACATCGGTCGGGCCCTAGACAACAGGCTATAGTGAAGTAAGCTAAAAGGAAATGAGTCATAGTCAGTGAGGAGGGCCCAGCCAGGGTAGGGCAAACAGACATCCCCCGTTTTTTTGATGGTTGGTAATAATAAAATTGTGAAACACGTGTGTAATTAAGGATAATTGTTATGCAGGGACCATTCATGACTAACATGTGAGTCAGTATAGTCACATTTACTTTGTGTTTTGGTCATGTTTAAGCAGCATTTCTATATTTTACCTAAACAAATGAAAATGTATGTCTCTCTTTACTGTTGGCAGGGAACAAATTGGTCAAAAATTGGGACGTATGGGATATTTCTTGTATAAAAATGGGACAAATCAATGGCTTTTGATAAATCTGCTGGCACCAGAGTACACGGGGCTTAAAACTGGGCCTGTCCTGGGTAAATTGGGACGTCTGGTCACACTAAGCGAAGGTCAAAGCACCAACCCAAACAGGAAGACCTCTGCGATCACTCCGTAGAAAGAACCAGCTGTCAACGCACTAACAATATGGGCAGATGCACATTAGCAAACTACACAGTCATACAAGCAAGGAACTACAAACTCCTGCGAGCCATACTGTGTGACTAAGAGCGTGAAAAGAGATAACTGTGAAAAGAAGTCTTGTGCTTTGTGCTAGTGTCAGAACGCTATTTTTGCTCGACTAATTTCGGCATTCGAATTGGTGTTTGCGGGGGATGTTATAAGCTAATAAAAAAAATTCACGCTTTTCTCTCCATTGCGGCAGTTTATCGGGTGTTTTCTCTCCGGAATCGACCGAAGTTTGAGATGCAAAGTGAAAACAGAGAAGCGCTGACACGTGGGGTTTTTGCTGGCAGCTCCTTCACACAAGAGCAAGAAAGTGCAGACAATGGATCTCAGCTGGATTCAGTCTCCTCCATTTTCATTATGTGGGTCTATTTTCACTTTAATAATCAGGAAGGTTATAATCAATAGTGAAGCTCATATAGTGCTTTCAAACGTGCAAAGCCGCTTTACAATTTAGCTGTTCTATCGTATAAACAATAGCCTAATGCAGTAATGATCAACTAATGGAAATAGATTCATTGCAATTAAGGGCAAGAGACAGACGCTGCAACGTGCCGAGACATTTAAACAAAATGTGTAATAGAATTTCTTATACTTAAACATTTATAAAATTCTCAAAAGAGTAATTGTAAAAAGAGTAATTTTTTATATATAGCTTTTGACCCTCAAGGCACCCATAGCGTTTTACATCAAGGAACCACTCACACTCGCCCATTCACACACATTCACACATCAGTGAACACGGACAATGGGGCCGGGTGGGTTAAGTGTCTTAAGTGCCTAAGGAGACAACAACAGTATTCATCTGTGGGAGTTGGCATCGCACCGCCGACCGGATCTGACCGCTCTGCCGATGATGTTTAGGTCAAGAGAGGGATTCGAACCTCCAACCTTCAGATTAGTGGACAAACGCTCTACCAACTGAACAACTGTCGCCCCACTGACCGTTATCAACCATTATATAACATCAGTTAAATGTGATTAGGACAATGGACACTAAAAGCTCCTGTGTTATGGAATCAACTCCCTGTTGATGTTAAACAGGCTCCACAGTCTCTTTATTTAAGACCAGGCTTAAAACCTTCCTCTTCGGAATAGCTTATGACCAGGTTACTTAGTTGATGTCACTAAGATAAGCTGCCGCAGGAGATAACAAGCTGGGGGAAGTGTGGCAACCTGAGCACTGTCCTCTGTTTCCTCCTATTTTCTCATCAGCATCACTCACTATGTTCTCATCTGTAGTTTGTTCATTGCTATTCACATGTTGTCCCCTGTCCCACTCCCCCTGTGGAGTGGAACTCTTTCAGACGCCTGATGGCAGCTGGACCTCTCTCCTCCTCCTCGCCTGGCTCCTCCTCTTCGCCTGGCTCCTCCTCCTCACCTGGCTCCTCCTCCTCGCCCGGCTCCTCCTCCTCGCCCCTCTTCTCCTCCTCCTCGCCCGGCTCTTCCCCACCTGGGTAGCTGTGGTCATACTGAACTGGCCCACGGGCCTGGACATCTATAGCCTGTCCGTCCATGGGAGTGGATCCCTCCTTCACTGTAGTTCTCCCCGAGGTTTCTTCTTTTTCCCAGGACCCTGGGTTTTTTGGAGTTTTTCCTTGCTGAGAAGGAGGGTCTAAGGACAGGGGATGACTGGACAATGTTTCATTTGCTGCTTTACATGAATGTTGTTTATTCCTGTTTTGATAGGTCTGTGTGTATGTTTTACTCATCCAAATCTTGGAACGCCCTTAGAGGCTACTGATTTTGGGCGCTACAAAATAAATTGAATTGAATTGAATTAAAAGGTAAAATGTCAAGATAAAATGTGCGCCATCATTATTCAGGTTGTATTATTTTGTAATAAGTTCAATACAAACTATAAAGTCGTTTTAAAGCCTCCAGAGAATCAGTGCATTGTGACTTGTTGATGCACATGAATATTTTGCACAAATGAACCTACTTTATGTCATATTTATAATGGAACAATTTTCCCAAATTCTCCACTGATATGAATGAGATTCCCGTTTAAATCCCCTTAATGCCTGAATTTGTATAGATGTTTGTAATAAAATGTTTTTGTGTGTTTGTGCCTTTAAGTAGATAAGAAATTAAGCTAAGATAATTAATTTGACTATAGCAAAAAAAATTGAAATTTGGGTATGTTGCAAATTTGCGACAACTAGAAACAGACGCTTGCCAAAGGTTCCTAGGAAATGCAGCTGCTATCTGGGCTTATATCTTGATCCAGACGGTTTGTTGCATATTTATGACACTCTGTGTTAAGGGGTTAACCAGGAGTGCCACAAAAAGTGTGATTTAGGCGCTTTTAGAAACAAAAGTGAGCAGGGTGGAATAAGGTTGATAGATTGTCATCATTTAGCTGCAGCTGAATACTATGGGCGACATCACACTCCCTTTATAGCCTATAGTCCAAAACTACTCTAATAATAATAGAGTTTCTTACACCATAAAAGAGTATGTCATGTTTTCACCATAGATAATATGTTAAAACAATACATTCCCGTGGGCTTAATAATAATAATATGAAGAAATATAAACAAATATCTTATGTAATCATATTTTCTGAAGCGTAAGCCTGGGGTTCTAAACTTTTTTTCACCTTGGAGCTCAACTTTTTCAATACAAAGTAAACTGGACACGTTCACATATTGATTGTATTATGGGCCCCGGCACAGTTAAAGAATCAATGGGCTAAGCTGCCTTGGAGGAGATTCAAAGAGGCATTGTTTTTAATCTGAACCAATAATGTTATCACACTCGCATACTCCTGCAGGCAAGGTGGGTGAGGTGTCTTGCCAAAGGACACAAGAGTATGCAGTCTAACCAACGTTTGCATCAGTGGGAGAGTTAAAATCCGCAAACGAGCATATGCATGGATATGACAGAAACTATTCACATATTGTCAATCTGCTTCCGTTGGCCTTGGTGTTGTGCAACTCAACGTGCTCCCGTGATTCATCGCAACACGAACGAGCCCCTGCGGAAGAACGAACAGGCTCATTTACAGCGCACCCAGCCGAGAGCCGCCGAGCCGCCCCTCCCGCATCGGCATCCTCGGCTCCCCGTCGCCATGGCAACGCCGGCTTAAAACGATCCGGCAGTTCTATCAAAGGCGAAGACGGGCGCCCCTCGCACTGTCTTCCCTCCCAAGGTTTTCTCCGAGTTCACTTCGCAGTCCCACCCTGTTTGTGCACATTAGACGGGGCTAATTGCTTCAGAGCGCCGTGTTGTGCCGCTAGCCTTGTTCGCCGCATAAAAGAACGGCCTTGGGGAGAGTGGGAATGAGACACCTAAGAGACTGGACGAGAATGTGTTGGCAAAGGCTGGGCAGTGTGAATTAACGCACAGCTCAATTTGGCTCGTACATGTGATAGCAAAGTAAGGATAATAAAGACAAGTGTATAAGAAATGTACATTATCTATACAGGGGTGGCCATATTGACAATAATCAGGTCGTATTTTTGATGTACTAAATGTGCCAGTAAAAGTTGTGATTCAAGAATTGCACAAAGAAAGGATAATGTTTGAACACAAAACTGAACATACATCACTTTACAGCAGTGCAAAATGGACTTTTTGGAGCTTTCTACCATGTTATAACGTTGTTTCGTCATCAAAAATATACGGGAAGAGGTTTTATACGTCCTCCATGCATGTTTGATCCTTGTGATCTCTCCCGGGCCCTATTCGAACCCACCTTAGCTGTAAGATTCTGTTCAAAGATCACCCCACGAGCCGATGTCATCCAGTTTTCCACAATTTTCCATAAGTATTTCCATAAATATAACATATAAATGCATATGACAAAAAAATAATACGCTGCAACTTGACAAACCTGATACACGCCGATTGTGTTGCGATAGGGAAAGTGACGGGGGGGCAAGGGAAGTAGGGATTCACGCCTCATTTAAACCAACTCCGTCGTGTCCCCGGTCCGACACCCATGCATCTCCCGTAACAATTAGAATGTGTTCGAATTACAATTTTGGCATATTTCGTATATTTTGGCATATTTCGTATACTTTATATTATATTAACGGCACGGTGGCTGAGTGGCTAGCACTCATGCCTCACAGCAAGAAGGTTGCGGGTTCGATCCCCGGGTCGCCCGGGCCTTTCTGTGTGGAGTTTGCATGTTCTCCCCGTGTCTGGATGGGTTTCCTCCGGGCACTCCGGTTTCCCCCATCAACCCAAAAAACATGCACTGTAGGTGTGAAAGTTGTGTGAGTGAGTGTTGGTGGTGGTCGGAGGGACCGTTGGCGCCGCTTGGCTTGGCAGCCGCGCCTCCGTCAGTCTGCCCCAGGGCAACTGTGGCTATAATAGTAGCTTACCACCACCGGGTCTGGAGTGAATGAAGAATGCTCTGTAAAATGCTGTGTAAAGCACTTTGGGGACATGTGTCTGTGTAAAGCGCTATATAAATAAACCTTACCTTATATTAGGACTGTGTTGAAAAAAATCGATTTTCCGATCCTGAAGACTGATTCACGCATCCAAAGATCAATTTAATTTTTAATACGTTTTTACCCGGTGAACTATAACCCCACTTGTCGCGTCACTGAATTCAGTCCGACTATATCAAAACAATGAACATGGCGTTGGACACTAGTGTCAACGTGAGCCAAGTCCCGGGTTTGAAGACGCCAGAAACAGTCAAAGCTCCGTCTGGCACCATTTCGGGTTCAGAAATGTTAATGACAAAGATGCACTTGACAGAAGCAAAGCGATTTGAAGGCCAAATGGAGGTGAAGCGGAAATAAAAACAACCTCAGGAACCACTTGGAACAGCTCAGGGAACAGCTCAAAAGTGGTTCTAATAACACTAACCCGACTCCAGATCGGATCAGATCGGATCAAATTGTGATAATCGATTCTGAATCTTGAGAATTGGAATTGAATCGATTCTTGGAATTTGAATCGATCCCCAGCCCTACTTTTTATTCTAATTTTATATATACCTCAAAACATCCAGTTCAGTATTATCTTAATGCTAGATGTATTTTTTATGTTTTTTTTTAAATGTCTTACTCATTTATTTTATGCTTTATTTTATTTGTGTTCATTTATACTGTGCCTAGTCTGCAGCACTCTGGAGACTGTGCTGGTAAAATGTGCTACACAAAGTTGGATTGGATTGAAAATGGAAGGCAGGGTCTTGGCAATGACATTCAAAACTAAAACTAGAGCGTGTATCACATTTCAGTTTCAGTGTAAGCTTATACATGTTTAAATCGAATGGAAACTGGGAAATGTGAAGTTATGCTGTGACGGGTAAACATACGCACGCGGTTTTCGACTAGAACACGACACCTAATCAGAAAAAGTCCTCGACGTCGGCATGTGCAGACTGAGACCCCTGTGGTCTAATCACTTAGTGTAAGATCCGCACTGGAGCTCAATGACACTCGAGATAATATGATCCCAACTTTAGCCCTGCTCCCACCGGCCATATGTCCACAGACACACACCCCTGCGCTCCCCCCTCATGCTTTACACCACACCGAGATCATAGTCAGTAACGGCCATTCAGACCAGTGAACGAGAAATGTAAATAAAAAGATAAGGTGAACTCAAATCTGATGCAAAGGAACAATCACAGTAACACAAAATGGATTCTCGTGAGCTTTAAGCAGTGTTATAATGTTGTCAACTCCTCAAAAAACATACCCGGAGGTGTGCTTTTTGTTTCATTCGCCCGTGTTTGAGTAAGAAGGTCTTGGTCTGCAGTCGTGGGCTTCCAACCAAAACATAATTCGATATCATACAACAATAATTTGAAAAGCTCATAGCATTACACTGACAGGCCTCCTCATGTCAGGAGGTTGATCCAGTGTGTGACTGTGGGCCATCTGTGCCAAAGCTCCGTGATCCTACGCTGACATTTTCACACAGCGCAATGATGGAAATGCCACAGACAGAGAAAGAGCACGTAACACCTGAACTGCCAGGTCTACACAAACAAAGCTCTGCAGCCTTCGAGAAAATGTCGAGATGTTCTCTGATATGCACATGGTTCTTGTCTGACCAGCTAATCTCTTTCATTCTGCTTCACATTCTGCTCAAAACAGACCATAAAGTGTAACAAATAACCATCATTACTAGAGTCCAATTGCGGATGCTAATGTGGGGCATGTGTCTCTCAAATGCAGAAGACAGAAGATACTCAAAATGTATCTAGATAGCTTTTTTAAATAGTATTTTTCACAAAAACTCATTAGTGATATTCACTGTTCTCATGATTTTAAACAGGTAATCAATTATATTTCATAAAAGGTCCTTTTCATGAAGGTGTAGTTGACTGTATTATTAGAATTATTGATAAATCACAGTAGATAATCCATTGTTTTAATATCAGCGTATATCATGATATATCGGGTCGTGACATACATATCATGATATGTATTGCAGGGGTGTCCAAACTTTTTCATCGAGACCAGCATGAGGCCAATCGAGGGTCATAGACTGGTGGTCAAAACAGTGAGTAATTCAAATCTGTGCATTTATAACAGGTTTAAATGACCCTCCAGACCTTTGTTCATGTTTAGACCCTCAAAAGGACTCACTACATTTGCTTGATCAATGTAAATACCAAAAACATGCAGTAAAAAGTACTACTTACGGTGGTATGGGCCAATTCACCTGGAAGCCTGAGGGCCAAAATAAGGAAATGCACACCCCTAACTCCTATCTCATCTTGAACATTCTTGTACTGTTCTGGACAAAATATATCAGGTTTTTAGGTTTACATATATATACAAAAGTTTCTTGATTCTGCTTAAATCTGTGCTGTTTTGCAGTCAAGTTGCATTATTTTCTTTCATGTTTTCCACTGAAGCTGAATTGCTGGGATTCAGATGACATCACATTCTATAAACTGATAATATGTAAGACAGGTGGGGGGCAGCTAAAATTTATTTTGTTAAAATGCAGTTTTTTGTTGTAATACATGGAGTTAATGTGCGTAGTCATTAATATAATATAATATAAATCAGATTAAACATTTGTGAGGTTTATTTTAAGGTATTTCATAGCAAAGTACAGTGTAATCAATAAGGAAAACTGACTCTTGCCCCCATCTGAGTATCTGAGTAGAACTAGGGCTGGGCGATATGGACCAAAAAATATATCTCGATATATTTTGCTATATCTCGATATACGATATATATCTCAATATCTTTACAGGAAAAATAACCCCCTCCCACACTACTGCAAAAACAACAAACACATTTTATCTGATTAATATTCATTTAGTTCTGCACTTAAACACTCTGTGCCCCTTTTTGGACCCTCACCCACAGTTTAAGAACCTCTTCTTTAAGAGAACTACCACTGGTAAAAAGTGGCTAGGATTTTAAACCTGTATTTTGACATTCCTAACTGGAGTTACATTCTCTTGTTTTAAAGTGATGTTTAGTCTCTGCACATTTACCAAATCAAACGCACATTGTGACAAATATGATCACACTCAGTATTCAGACCTTGAGTCCGAGACAAGACCGAGTCCAAATGCGCTCGAGGTCGAGACAAGACCAAGACAGAGCTCTCGCTTTGGAGAGGGAAGTCCAGCGGGGTGGGGGTGTTTAATGAGTAGTGGGGCAGGTGTGGGTCCTGCTGCGGTGCCGCTCCTCGTTTAAAGGGGCGTGGGTGTGTTTTGAAGCGGAGTTTGTTCGTATGAGTGATATCGGCCACACGCGGAGCTCGTATGCTGGAGTCGTACGCGGTCGGAGGTGTAGTGCCCGGGCACAGTTCGGTTGCGCTCGCACTGGGCAGGTGCATTTAGAAAGTTTAACTCGTCACGTTACGTCTTTGCGCAGCTCCTTATTGTGGCTGCAGAAGCACTCGCACAGATGCGCATGTTTTGTTTTCCACGTTCGCACAACGAAATATTTGCTCGCAAATGCGAGTGAAATGGGCGCACTGTAGAGCCCTGGTCCTAGTCTTGGTTTAGTCCGCGACCGAGCCCCGGGCTCTGCGGCCGCGTTTAGTCCTGGTTTAGTCCTAGTCCTGGTTTAGTCTGCGGCCAGCTCCGGGCTCCTGGGAGGAGCTCGGGGGACAAAAGCAGGAGGCGGAGGCGAGCGTGGCACAGAGAAGGGAAAAGAAGCGAAGCGGCGAAACCAGAAGTAAACGTAAGCATTATAGCGATATATCGATATGTCAGAATTCATATCGAGTTTCAAAAATATCTCGATATATTTAAAATATCGAGATATCGCCCACCCCTAAGTAGAACATTATCACATGGTAGAATCTGAAAACTCCAATAAGTTTCACACCCACACGTCTTTGTAATGTTTTGTTAAAGTGTTTGGTTTTGGCTGGACAGGAAAAGATAATAAAACTAAATATTGAGAAATGATTCAACCTGGTTATTTTGCCCAGACTCCATGTTTTGTAGTGTAGATACATCAGCTAAATCATGATTCATAATCGTGGGAATTGTAAAACAGAAAAAGTTTCCTCGCAATCATTTGAACACTGTCGACAATGTGACACTCCTGTAGCAAAAAGTCGAGGCACGAAATGGCTCCAGGCTTTCGGAAAATGGATTTATCAAAAACAAAATGAAAAACAACATCTTTCATTTCTGATCGTGGCTCAAATTGACAGATGGCTCATTTGGAAGCTGTAATCACATAATACTGGACACTTCCAAAAGAGCATTATGCCCAGTCAAGCTGTCTGCTGCTGCCTGCATTAGGACTGTCACAACTACTGATACTAAAACGAGTATCGAAACTAGATGCTCATTTCAGCAAGTATCAATACTAAAAAAGTCACATTCATAGGACAAAAATATGGCTTAATGTGACTTGCTATATTACCTAATTCATAGGTTTAAGCTTATTATAATCACATTCTATTACAAAAAAGGAGCATTTTTTGGTGGTAATAATAACTCAATACTAGATAACTGGGATTGAGTGAATTCCTAAGAACTGAAATTGAGTCTGGGATTGTTTCTGTCGTGACCGTCTGTAATCTCATGCATTTGCTTCCACATGTTTCTCATCAAACTGCACAACAGGGAATCAAAAGTCTGGGATAGTGTAATCGCTTAACAAATGTGCCCAACTGGACAAAACCCATTGTCCCTGTCAGGTCCTTCAGCACTCAGTATTCAGCAGCCCCGCTTCTGTTCGGAAAAGTGAAATTATAACATTATTTACAACAAAATGCTTTCAAAAATGCCATGACAGTCTCATTTCTCGATCAAGTACAGGCCCATTTACTAGTCAAATTACTGTTGTCACTGGTTAACGCCGAGTTTCTGTTTGTATACAAAGAATTTCATCCGAAGCCTCAGATCACCAGAGAACTGAGAGCTGGAGGTTATACTGTGACAAAGGCATTCGAAAAGAGGACGATTTCCCTGTAAGTGTGAACAATTCTATAGAAAGACAAGTGCAAATATAAACTGGGTCCTGAATCTGTAAAAGTAATACTAAAAATGTCTCATGTCTCTTCCAAGTGGTCATCAAGCAAATCCAATCAGGCATTTTTAAATAAATAATCCTGTAGACACTTGTCCCCACCCATTCCTCCTATTGGTCAGCCGCTCTATGTTCTGAATGAGTGACAGGTGGATTCAACCAATCACAGTGAAAAGTAAACTTTCAGAATCAGCAGTTAGTTCCCTCTTAAATGCTAAAGCTGCAATGATTAATCTTATTGGGACTAGGAGACTATAGAAAATTGTTATTTTGACAATTGTAATCATTATCTGGACTGTACACTGGACTCTAAAATACCTTTTATAAGGACAGCTGCATTTCAGGACAATCAAGCAGTCTTTGTAAAATGTATTATTATTATTATTATTATTATTATTATTATTAATATTATATATTCAATCAAAATGTAAAAAAAGAATGAACAATTTCTGATTTTCATCAGTAATACTTTATATTCTCTATTTAGAAAGAATAAAGCTTTCAGGCAGCATATTTCAACCATTAAATGGTTAATAATGTATTTAAAAAGTCACAAGGTTCAATAAACTAGTAGATTACTAAACTACTGATTACTCACAGCTCTAAATACTTCAGAAGAAGAAATGAGAGGAAATGAATTGTGATCAAATCAAATTGTGATCAGTCTCACTGTAAACTTAAACAGTCTGTGTTTACTGTATACTGCACATACTGTATACTGCACATACTGTATACTGCACATACTGTATACTGCACATACTGTGTACTGCACATACTGTACACTGCACATACTGTACACTGCACATACTGTATACTGCACATACTGTATACTGCACATACTGTACACTGCACATACTGTACACTGCACATACTGTATACTGCACATACTGTGTACTGCACATACTGTGTACTGCACATACTGTGTACTGCACATACTGTGTACTGCACATACTGTGTACTGCACATACTGTGTACTGCACATACTGTGTACTGCACATACTGTGTACTGCACATACTGTGTACTGCACATACTGTGTACTGCACATACTGTATACTGCACATACTGTGTACTGCACATACTGTGTACTGCACATACTGTGTACTGCACATACTGTGTACTGCACATACTGTGTACTGCACATACTGTGTACTGCACATACTGTGTACTGCACATACTGTACTGCTGTATTTCCTTGTCTGTCTTTGTGCAGATGGGGAACGCTGACAGCAACGTGACCCCTGTTCTTCTGGTGTGGCCTGGACTGTGGGATCGTCATGAATCCTGAGCCCTGTAAGGACCTGGAGGAGGAGGACCTGGTGGAGGACATCTTTGGCTTTGAGGGCCACATAACTGAGAATGAAGTCTGTTGGTCAGTAGGGCTGTAGTCATTCAAGATGGGGAAGTGCACTTCTGTGGGGTATTACTTGTTAACACATTACATATTTACTAGTAGCTCACCATGTTACTCTTGATTATATGTATGATATTTTAACAGTAATTCAAATAATTTTATACATTAAGCTGCATGTGCGGGTCGTGTTTTCTTCTAAACACAGTCAGCAGTGTGGGAACATTTCGGGGTTTGTTGTTGAATTTAATGATGGAGAGAAAATAGTTAACCGAAAGAACACACAAGCTTTGCTTTGTGTATTCTGTACAGCAGGGAAACAACAAGATGAGTGTGCATCTCCAGCACCATTACCCACAAGTGATTTCTCCCGGTACAAGCAGACAGCAGGTAGCACAGCAAAATTTGGGTCAATCTATCGCCGATGCTTTACAGAAAAGGTAGAGTTTCACCTCATCAAAGAAGTACAAGAAAATAACACATGCAGTAGCTTTGTACATGGCAAAAGCCTTGCAGCCATATTCAATGGTAGAACACAAGGAGTTTCATCAGCTAATGAAAACTGTTACACCTCACTGACATTGTCATTCCTGGACTCTATGACACAATGTGTCAAAACATTGTCGATGATTTAGCTGCAACACACAACTGGACCTCTGGACCACAGAGTTTTACTTCACTGTAACGGTTATATTATATGGACTCAGACTGGCGAATGAGTCAAAACTGCAAGGAGAAATATAATGAAATCATCCTCTGCATTTGACCCTTTAGCAAAAAAGTTAAGCAGGAAAACTCAATGTACTCCACAGTCAAAAAAGAATGAAATCCAGTGTAGACTTTCAGCTTTCCCACCACCAGAGCCAGATCACGGTTCATAAACTCACTGAAGATGCTACACTAAAGTGTCACAGATGTACAGCTGAGGGCCCTTTGCTCTCAGATGTGAAAGCCGAGTCTGATTATGTGCACATGGAGTGTAATGTGCAGAAAATCCGCCAACATCTGAAGCTCTGAACAGCATCAGAGCAATACCAGCAGAGGGCGACATACAATCGAACCATTCCATATGAAAATAAAAGCCATGAAGCAGAAACCTGAGCTGTCCAGTACTGACTTGGGTGCTCAGTACTTGTGATTCTTTGAAAAATATAACTCATGGTCATACACAGAGATAGATGGCTGTGTGTTTTTTCATGCCCAGAGCCAATAAAGGTTTAGAATCCTCTGCTGATATTTTTAGACCAATATGTAGGGCAGATTTTGGACATTTTTCACAGTTCTCTAATTAGAATTGTGCAAAAAAAAAGTGCAAACTCATTCACAACACTGTTTTACTACAAACTGTGGGCAGTGTAGTCAGTTTTGCAGTAGTCTCTTAGACTAAAGTGTTCGTTAAAGCTTAATGCAGACAAGTTTCATGCATATTTAGGCAGCTGGTTGGGCTAAACTAAATAATCCTGTGCGGGAGATTTAAGGCCGACAGCAGCTATGCCACAAATATCGGCCTGTATTGGTCTATCTCTAGTCATACAGGGTACCATATAAAAAGGCGCATGCTACCGTATACTGAAATTTAAATCATTTCTGCCATCTCGAACACTAAAGACCGATATCGCAGTTTACAGTGAACTAATGATGGAGGTCAGAGTCAAATCATATGTAAAGGATTTCATGTCCTCACTTTAAGATTCTCCACATACTGTTATGATGTCCCTCACTAACAAAGCAGCCATAGCCGTAGGAGATGGATTGATCACCAGTGCTCTGCTCCGACAGCTGTGATCTCCAGGGCCCCAGACTCCACATCTAATCGGCACCAGTCTTGTTTCCCTTAATATGTATGTGTGTGTTTTATGTATATATGTGTATGTGTGTGTTTGTGCTACTGTAATATGAGGGCAGAGGCACTTGAGCGAGCAAACAGGGACAGGTATTAGACTGAGTGCTGATTAAACCTTTGGAACAAGTGGACAGGCTGTATGAGAAATTTGCCACGACAAAATAGATAAATTGATTAAAAGTTGTGATACGTTTTTAAGAACCTTGTACAGGAAACATTACTTTCTGAGAACAGGAAAATGAGACAAGATAAGATTTTGACACCATTTGTAATACGTAAATTCAGTTCGCAACAAGTTTTTAATTTGATTCCATATTTTTGTTGTCATTATACCACTGCACTTAGGAAAAGCTTCAAGGAGGAGTAACTCACGAGCGCTTAACCCTTTTTTCTCATATAAAATCTTACTGACAACAATTTTAGTGATGGGTGATATCTCAGTCCCGGTATCAGTACCGGCTGATATCGATACCGAATCAATGCAGTTTTGTTTTTTGCGCTGCCCCGTTCTCTGTGTGCCCTTTTTGAACAGACCAATACATAAAAACTGAAATGGAATATAATATTTTTATTTTTCAATGTAACAGATACAACAAAATGAAGTGCAGTCCTTGTTCAGTGCAAAGGTAGCAATAAATAATTAAAGATTTAAAAAAAGACAGTGTCACCACAACACAGTGAAAGGTGTGTGCAGCTCCCACCAGGTCAGTCACAATTACAACAGCCATATTCTTTGTAAAAACATAATAGTGTTAAATCAACATTGGAGTTATGCCTGTTTCTTTCATATTTTATTTTATATCGATATCTGAACACTTTTATAAAACAAGCACCTGTTTACTCAGTGATGTCACAGTGATGTCACCGTGATGTCACAGTCTATGTTCCCTCTAAGCTGCGTGCCTGTGCAGGTCTCTTGAACCTGCTGCGCACATGGTTTTTCAGACCATGCATCAAATAACTGACAGTAGTTTCATAGTTATAAATTAAACTGAGACCCTAAACACGTGAAGAACCCGAGGAAACAGGTCCACTCATATATCAGCTTCATTCAGAACCACTCAGAGAATAAGCATTCGGCCCATGAGTGAAGCAGGTAAGATTCTATTTCATGTGGACTTAATGTAAAGACACCGATATAACTAATGGAGGTTTAAAGCTAACTGCCAACTTGTGAGTATATTTAATACATGCTGTGTCTCAGTTTCAGAGGTGTGTCATGTCCCTCTGTCTTTGCCCGGGGTTCTGAGGAAGTCAGTGTAGAGAACAGAGACTTTATTACTGATATCAGATTTATGTTTCTGTTCAGATGAATTTCACTGTGTTCTTTTCTAGCCCAGACGGTTAAAATTTCAATGTAGTGAACACAATCCCAGTTTTTAACCTGTTATTAAACACACAAACCAAACTCAAGTTAATAAATATGAATAAATACATATTGCTGACGTGATTATTAGCAAGATGATCAGTTACTGTCCATTACGCGGATCATATACTGTACAGTTCTTGAAGCTGCTCATAGTGCTGAGGCCCCTCAGACATATTTCAGTTTGCTCAGTACTGAAAGAAATTAGAGGAAACATTGCAGTTAAGTACAGTATTTTTCATAGTTTTAAGAAAACGGGGATCCTATAGTTCAAAAACGTGATGTGATAGAGAAAAACTGAGGTCAGTTTTGAATTCTGCACCCAACGATTAGTTAAAAACAGCTGTCAGACCTAACTCAACAAAAATGTGCTCCCAGTGTAATCATAAATGTAAAGAAGAGCATTATAAGGTTGTATGTTTACAGAAAAATTGAACAAATTAATCTACAATATATTAATTTAAAGTGGAAGTTCATTTGTGATCTTCACGCCAAGTGAAGATACGTTTGTGGGCCTCGGCAAATTTGTCTCGTGAGATACTGTGGTACAAGATCTTGTCCCGTCCATACTGATGAGTGTGAAAAATATGGATCCCCCCGTTGCTAAATCAAAACACTGTCAACGAAAATGAGCTAACTATCTTCCCGCAATGCTAATGTGTCCTCTTCGATTGTTGCTGGGGTAACGAGTCAGAGTGCAGCGCCTGGAGACACTTTTCATTATTCTTGACGCCATAAACCAGCATCTTGGTCTTCCTCGTTAGGGTTCTTGTGCAAGTTTCTGGTTGATTAGCTTTAAGTGAACGCAGCGCGGCATGTAAATGAAGTAACAGTCCGAGCCTTTGTGTAAAAAGAGGAAGATCGACTGTATGAATACGAAATAAACAAATAACTGTAGTAGACTTTTCCATTTTCTTCACAGCAACAATGGAAACAAAACGGTATCGTACACCACAGATGTAGGTCAACTAGTCTGGGACCCTCGGTTTAGAGACTCCCTGGGCTCGTCAGTGATCCATGAATAATCCATGTCCAGATTTCAATTAACCCAAGAGCCTCGCCCATCGATATGTGTGTGCGCGCGAGTTCCAAAAATAGCCTCATTTACGCTTAAGAACATCTCCACACAGGCTCCGCTCCATCTCCGCTCTCTCTGTTGCATTTGGCCCTGGATTACCTTGAGCTCCAGCGGCCGGCGTCGTCCGAAAATCAAATTAGACCAAAATAGCATTGGTTTTAGACAGTGAAAATGCCTGCGCTTTAGAGAGCTTCTTCAATGAGGATTACGGAGAGGATGGGAGAACTGAGCGGTAAAAGAAACTATACAACTATAACTATACTTCATATATTTGTCTTTTTATTACTTGGTTTGCTGAGAATTCCTGCAGTAAATACTGTTTTTTTTATCATAGTTTTGCATTGCGTTTTGCCTGTTAAAATGATGTTACCTTGTCAAAAAACATACCTGGACTTGTATTTTGTTGCATTCACACGTTTTTGAGTAGTTCTGCATTATTAGTAGGGCTGTGCACTGCCTCTTTATATCACAATATATACAATATATATACTAAAACAATGGATGGTATATTGTGATTGATCAATAATTACTTCTAATAATACAGTCAACTACACCTTCATGAAAACACAAGCGTATGAATTATTTATTTTTTTAAATCATGAGAACAGTGAATGCAACTAATGAATTCCAAAGCATCTCCAAAGCTCAAAATCCTCCGTTCCACTTTGTGATGTCATGTAGTGGTAGTTTTCAAGTTAACAGCTCCTTTTTATACGCCCGTTGTGTAAGACGGGACGTATTATGGTATGGCGCTGTCCGTCCGTCCGTCCGTCCATCCGTCCATCTGTGTGGACTCTTCATAGCTTTGAAGTCTTTGAAGCTTTGTCTTCATGAAAGATCTGAACTCTCTTCTCAAATGTTCTGCTGCTGAAAGCGAGAACAACCCACATTCTCTGCTTCTTTGAGCTTTGACACATTAAAGCTTTGTAGTGTCTTTAAGTTCTGTTGCTGCAATCTGATTGGTGGAATTCCGATTCTAGAATTCTATATACAATAATTCAAAGTACGGGCGTATTTTGCCCCGCTGGAGGAGCTCTTGTTACCTTTAGTTCAGTAGAGATCGGCAATCTGAAATCATCCACATGATTCCAGTGGAGGCATATGGAGTTAAAAAAAAACACAATGGAGCCCTGTTTTCTGCGTGAGAAAAAGCGTAAATATGCGAGATTTGTGAGTTAAACGTGTGAATGAAACAAAACAGATGCCCGGGTCTGTTTGTGATGAGAAAACAACAGAAAATAGATCAGAAAATACTGTAACATTGAGTTTGAAAATACAAGTAGTTGTGAGTTCTGAAACAAAATACACTTATCAGTTCCACCCAAAATGCAGAGATGATTTAAATACTGATTTGATGAAATAAGTGTCAGTTATTTTTATTTACCAAGTTATAACTGTTGTGTAATGCTTTTGTTAACATTATGGTTGCTAGGTAACATAACTCTACGTACTATTTCATACCAGCTGCCCATGTACAACCAGGAGGTAAAATTATAAACTTCTCAACTAGAAAAGATTTTTTATAGAATCTTAAATAGAACATCGTTGACGAGAATATGCCATGTCTGCTAAACACAAGGAAGTTCTTAAAAACATGAATGAAGCACATGTATTTTAGTCTGAGAACTGTGACTAAAACAGGAACCCAGCTGCCCAATGTGTACAATCGGTCAAGTTTAAGAAATGTCATTATGATACAAGGCACTGACAAGTTAAACCCTTAAACACTTTCTCGCGCGACTATTTAAATCAGGTAAACACTGTCAAACAAAGTCATCTGGCTTTGCATGTGTGTGTGCGTGAGCATGACACAGCTGGACGGCCGGCAGGACCAGAATGAGGCTGCAGAATGAATCCTCACAATGCTTTCTTTGTGCATGTGTTGTGCAAGTGTTGTCACCCCCGATTGCAGCAGCTTATGGCCAATCGCAGGACTCGTGTGAAAAATGGACTCGGTTGAGATGTTTAACCAAGTTTTTCTGGTTTGAGATGTGCGCGCTTCTCATGTTTTAAGTCTAAAAAGCTTCACTGGACTTGTTCTGGTCTTGTCTGCAAAGCGTTATTATCTTTTCCACACATTAAAACAAATATTACTTCAAACATCATGAAGTAAACAAGTACCAGGCTGTGGCTAGCAGACTATTGTGTTGTGGTAACAATCGAGCTGAGTCATTCAAACAATGCGAATGAGCTGATCAAGAAGGCAAACGCTATGGGAAATGATTTTAATATTTTAATAAGGGGGAAAATAAAACATATATTTTAACATTTATAGTGTTTAATGACTTTGTTACTAGAAATGTAACACGATCCATATCTGACAGTAGGATTTTATCACATATGCATCTCATAGTTCGATATTTATTGAGATATTTTGGAGAGGCTTACAGAATTAGACAGGCTTTTTTTCCCCTTCTAAATACTATGACAAGACTTTGGGGTGAATAATTACTGTGATAACTTCAAGAATTATAGATAGATATAAAAGATATTTCTTCTATTTCTGCTCTTAAATGGATTAAAAGTGCGTTGTATAACTTTTCTGATAGAGGGTCTGGTGGAGATGTTATTGCTTTGTCTGGAATGTTTCACAGTACGGCATTAAACCTTTCCATCTTCATGGAGACCAAGCCAGACCAAGTTACAGATCAGCTCTGTGGAGAGGCGACCCCGCTCACACTCAGGATGCCTGTTTTTTTAAGTATTTTTGAGCTATAAAACCACCTGTAACTGAATAAATGTAAAGTAGAGCTGTTCAGTGTCACACTGTGGAACATTCCAGGCAGAGCAGTGACATCGCCATAGTAACAAGCAGGTGACAGACCCCCAAACAAAATGTTACACAGTGCGTTTTTTGTTTTTTGTTAGATCTCTACATATTACCACAGTATTTTGTGTGAGGTTTGAACTTTAAATACATCACAAACAGGCACATTTCTAGCACAGTTCTGACGGACTGACGTAGTATTTTCTGAATATCGCCCTCAAGATAACCTGCAAAAATGTCAAGATATTTTTTGTCAGTATTATCTAAACGTTGCTTGAACACGGGCGCTGAGGCGGAGTAAGATATGGACCCATTAGCCTTTGACATTTGCCAACTGAGTCCACTGTGATTGCGATTTTGATTATTTTTGTTTGAACATCCTTTTCTGATCTGTTCTAATGTTTCCTCGTCACAAACAAACCTGCAGTTGTGTTTTGTTTCCTTCACACGTTTAACACACAAACCGTTCTCTTCTCTCACCTTTTTCTCTCAAACTTCTTCACTAGAATCATTTGCATAATCACAAGGGACTATTTTGTGTAGCATAGGACCTTTAAAATAATCCAAAAAGACATTCATTTTGGTCAGCATCAGCCAAACTTCGCTTAGACATGGATGCTGTCGTTGGGAGTCGGGCTTGAACTTGGCGACGGGAGATCAGGTCCGTTCGGGGAGTAATTGGCACGTTTCCCTGGACAGACCTGCTCTCGGGTCGGGTGTGTGCGGTGGAATGCTGTTGGGGCTGCAGTGACTCGGCTGTGAGGTCAGGGCCTGTGCTAAAGCTTAAACAAACAGAAAAGACAAACACAAACCCCGCCATGACACAGCTCGCCTCTCCGGCTTCTCTCCACCGTTTAGCGAGCGCTGCCCTTGGGGGAGACCTGCACCGCCGGCACATCGGGCTAAAAATAGTCGAGTGTTTGCCGTAGATCAGGTTAATGGTGGCAATTTGGCTCGATAAGAGAAAGGCACCGCTACTGGGTTATTCGAGGTGAGGAGGGAGTTTGAGCTGAGAGGCTGGTTTGTACTGCTACTGCGAGACATACGAGAAGTAAAAGTAATAAAATACTGCGCTTAAGAAAAAAAAAGAGGTTTTCTGCCGGAAGGTTTCTGTATTACCTCCATAGAGATGTTATTGCTTTGCCTTGAATGTTCCACAGTATAGCATAAAAATTATCGAAGGAGACCCTTGTTTGTCTCCACCAGGTCAGATCTGTGGAGAGGCGCCCCCCGCTCACAGTAAAAATGCACAGTCTTTCGAGGTATTTTTCTGCAATACAATACAAATACCTGAGATTAGATACATTTTCACTTGATATGTTTATGCCACACTGCGGAACATACCAGGCAACGGAATAACATCTCCATGGTAACAACCGTAAGGCTGACCCCACCCCCATCAGAAAAGTTACACAGTGCACCAAGTGCTGTTACATTACTACATTTCAGAGCAGGTACTTGTACTTTCTACTGCACTACATTTTCAAACTGGACTGAAAAGTAAAAGTATTTTTTATTATTAGAGTTTGAGACCTGCTGTAAAGGCTGAGGGTGTATTTTTTTAATCAAGTTCATAGGCTGAGCAAACAAAAATGTACAAATAAAGAAAAAAATGCTGCCATTGAACAAAATTCAACACAAATCTTTATCAACATCTCTATTAGATCTCAAAATCTGCATGAAATACTTTTACTTAAGTAGATTTTTTCATGTGGTACTTTAAATTTAGTTGGTATTTTTTGTTCTTTTACTTGAGTATCAAAATCAGGTACTTCTTTCACCACTGCGTATGAGCCAAAATGCCTTACATCCTGTGAAAGCTTTCCATTGAAGTGTTCTTGAAACCAGATCAGAAATACAGTGAAACATGACAGCCGGATAATGGTACTCGAATAACAGTACTGAAGCTGAGATACCTGATAGTACATTGCTACTAGTATTTTTGAAAAATGTAGAGATAGTGAAGTGAAGCAGGGGAAGGATCACTACTACCAGCCTACGCACACTCTCATCCCAAAGTGTATTTTGCTAACCCCAGACAGCTCACACGCTTCTAAATTTACCACATTTATTTAATCAGGTTCGGACACTCAAGCAGCACTGAAATCTTTGCTGCACAGTTTTAGTGAGTTTTTCTATCCTACTGATCTACTCTGCATGTTATCTTGACAGACTAACTAAAAATTACACAGAAACTAGGGAGGCACCGAGCCAATACGGGTGGCAGATATCCGCGTGAAACTGCAAAAATTGCTGGATCAGATATCGGCTTGCAAATATCGCTTCAGTCGATATCCTGTTTGGACATATGAAATAATGTAATAAGAGTATTTATTGGTTGTATTCGGCCCAGAAAGTTTCATATTTGTTTGAATTTTTATCAGTTGTTCTGTTGTTACTTGAGAGATAAATAACAGCTACATAACACATTTGGATCAGTCCTGTAATTTTATTAATATATGATTTTATCAGTCTCTGGTATAGGTTGATAGTATTGACTAGGGGTGTAAAAAAATTGTTCAGTGATATATCGCGATACTCCATTGCACAATTCTTGTATCAATTCAAAATGCTTTCAAAACCATGTTGAAACCATGAAGTCATGTTTTACATGAGAAGTTCATAAGCTCCATTTACTGTTCCAGTGTTTCATGCAGTGCTTTATAGTTAGCCTTGACAACAACTGCACCCCGCCTTGACTACGTCCCTCCAAACCATATGAATCCTCACAAAACTACGGTCGTCACACCCCGTTCCTCACTTTACAGAACAGTATCTACCGCCGGGCCAAACCAATTTTCTTCAGGAAACACTGTGTTCTCGTGAAACATTAAATAAACTGTATTTCATCCAATTTCCATCCATCCATTTTCTTCCTCTTATCCAGGGCAAGGCCGTGGGGCCAGCAGTTTAAGCAGGGACTCCCAAACTTCCTTCACCCCAGACACTTCCTCCAGCCCCCCTGGGGGGACCCTGAGACGTTCAAAGGGCCAGCGACACAGTCCCTCCAGTGTGTCCTGGGTCTTCCCCGGGGCCTCCTTCCAGTGGGACATGAACAGGAGGCGCCCAGGAGACATCCAGAACAGACGCCTGAGTCACCTCAGCTCCTCTCGACGTTGAGGAGCAGCAGCTCTACGCTGAGCTCCTCCCGTATGGCTGAGCTCCTCACCCAATCTCACAGGGATCCAATTTTGATTTGCAAATATTGCACTCGACCATGACATTATATGTAATTATTAACAAATCACAACATATAGTCCTTTGTTTTAGAATATTATATCGCCAGATTTATGACAAGGCACCCGCAGTACTGATATTTGGCATGGGACGACATTAAATTTAGTGTTACGGGTATATATTATATATATATATATATATATATACACACACACATGATTAATATCATAGCACAGTGGCTGAGTGGCAACGCTCATGCCTCACAGCAAGCCCGGGCCTTTCTGTGTGGAGTTTGCATGTTCCCCCCGTGTCTGGATGGGTTTCCTCCAGGCTCCGGTTTCGCCCATCAACTCAAAACATGCAGCACCCCTATGAACTAACATCAAGGACCATGACGTCCACCCTCCTGTGGGCTCCACTCACAGAGGGGTTCATGGGGGGTCAGGTGCTATGAGGATTGGGCAGCAAACGGCCACGTCGACCCAGCTGGATTAAGCGGAAGAAGATGGATGGATGGATAATATCACAATTATTTTAAAGTTGCCGACAGTTCAAAATGTTTATGGACATGAATAATTATAATTTTAATATAATAATAAATAAGTTCCATATTTAAACAAATGTTACAGTAAAGTGCTTTGTTATAAGTGAAAACAACAATGATCTAACAGACAACTTTATGGTTAAGCTTTGTTCTGAACATTTTGGTGATATAAACCTGATTACTTTTGTTGGCCATTATCACGATTATATCAAATGTCCAACGAACAATTATTATCTTCTCTTTTTATCACGATAAATGCTATTGTTTATTTTCCCATGCCATGGTACACTTAAAGCTAGTATCGGACCCAGTATTGGAACTGGAAAAAGCTGGATTGGTGCGTCCCAAACTGAAATGCCCCATACTAGTAATGCTGTGCACGCTCATGTTCCTGTGTAAAGACCTTCTGCAGGATCATGTATCACTCCTCGAGCCCAGAACACCACGGGATTCCCCACTAGGGCTCAGGGAAGCATTAAAAACTGTGCTACGTCTGCTGACTTGCCTTTTTCTCGAATCTTTACAAGCCAGCGCAGCAACTCAACCAGCACAAAAGATGAAGGGAAAAAAGACAGAACTGGAACTGTAATAATATCCTGAAAATATGATTTAATAAAGCTGGTAAAATAGTACAACAATGGTGATGAATGGCAATTAAACAATATGAATGAATCTGGCCGTGTTGTCAATATTTCTGAATCATTTTGCAAAAGTTGTGTTTCTTTTCATAACAATCACAGCACTAAACTTTAATGGGCAATACTCAGCTCACTGACTCTTGTTATAAAATGTCAAAAACAAATCTGCCCGTTTACATATACTTTTTTGTCTGCATAAATGACTGAGAAACTGTGCAGATTTTTACAGAATGAACAATCAGATCATTAAACTGTTACTTATTTCAGGTAAAAGAAGTTGCTGTACTGGAGATGACACGTGATACAAATAAGTGAGTGTGGATGGATCGTCTTAAGTTCAGACAGAGGTTTTTCACGCTCTGTGGTCCGGTTCTAGTCCTTTCTGGATTCACACAGAATGTAGAAGGGACTGGCTGGTCAGGCGAGCAGTGTGAGGGTATGTGTGATGCTGTGGAATAGGACATCTAAACATCTAAATGTCTATCACTCTCCAGCTCGTTTAAAAGGTGCATCGTGTTACTTTTATGGTGGAGGGTCCGTCAAATGCTTTTCTCTATGGAGATGTTATCGCTTTGTCAGGAATAGGGTGACCAGACAGCCCTATTTACCCGGGACAGTCCCACTTTTGAGCCCCGTGTCCCCTGTCCCAGCAGATTTATCCAAAACCAGTGATTTGTCCCAGTTTTAAACAAGAAATAGGCCAGGTGCTATTTTTGACCATTCTGATCCCTGCCCACACTGACCTACAATGGCAAAAGACCTTAACTTACCAGAGTGTGAAACTGAGAAAAATGACTTCAAAGTTTCTGTTTTGTCCAGACAAAGGTATAATAGGCAGGGCTCCCAAAATTTGACAAGTTGCTATAATGAAGAACTATCTGTATGCAAAAAATAGTGAGCTCAAAGTTGACTTTTGACCCATGTAACAGAGCATGTTACTGCCCTTCGCCTCTGCACGACTCCTTATTTTTGCCACATGATACAAAGAGTACTGTAACTGCCAAATAAGGGTCAAAGATCAATTTTGAGCTCACTATTTTTCCAAAAATGTATTCACATGATAAAGTAGGTCTCAAATATCTCCAAAATGACATTAACTAATTTTTGACAAAACATGTCACGGTGCTCTGCCTTTGTAGGGCAGAATAGTAAAGAGAGCCATAAATTATGACTTGTTTAGGTAAAGTACAGAAACGCTGCTTAAAAATGACCAAAACACAACAAAAATGTGACTATATTGACTCACATGTTAGTCATGAATGGGCCGAGTTGAGAACAATTTTCCTTCATTACGCACTCGTTTGTTATTACCAACCCAAACCGAGGGTGTTCCAGTTTTTTATTTTGAAAATCTGGTCACCCTAGTCTAGAGTGTTTCATGGTACAGTATTTAACCTTTCTATCTTCATGGAGACCAAACCAGACCAAGTTACAGTTCAGATCTGTGAAGAGGTGACCCCGCTCACAGTCAGAATACCTGTTTTTCCAGGTATTTTTGAGCGATAAAACCAACTGTAATTTCATAAAATGTACAGTAGACCTGTTTAATGTCATACTGTGGAACATTCCAGGCGTAGCAACAACATATCCATAGAAACAAGCAGGTGACGGACCCCCAACCCCAACCAGAAAAGTTACACGATACACCTTTAAAATGTTACTGTTATTTATTATATTTATGTAGGTGTGTAACAATATCCAAGTCTCACAATACGATATCGTCACGTATGAACCTCACGGTACGATATTTATTGCGATATTGTGGGAAAGCTCACGATATTACAATATTCTACATAATAACAAGACTGACATACAATACTTTGACCAGTCATTTGGTGCAACATTTATTGTCATTAGGGATGGAATGAAATCCAAATCTCTCTGTACCCGATTTTCATGATGTACATCTCACGCTGGAGGGACTGTGTCTGTTGTCTGGCCTGGGGTGAAGGAAGTCTGGGAGCCCCTGCTTAGACTACTGCCCCGTGACCCAGCCCCGGATAAGTGGAAGAAAATGGATGTGCATCTCACGGTACAATATTTATTGCAATAGCTCACGAAACTGTGAATCTGCTACTTTTTCCTCTAAAAATGCTTCACAAGACTTAATCCACAGAATGAATATGTAAAAGTGCTTAGAGCAGTTATTTCTTCATGTCGTCTGCACTGAAACGGAGCAAAGGATCATGGTCTATGTAGTTCCCTCTGTTTTTTTTTTAGCTATTTCTGCATCAGAACTATTCATTTAAGCAAAGAGACTTGGGATTCGATATATTGTGATGGTCCACGATATTATTGTGAGACCTTTGACGATACGATATCACCAGATTTCAGTTATTGTTACATCCCTATATTTACGTTTCGTTTTTTGTAACACCAACCTGCCAGGGGGTCTGCAGACTGAAATTAGACCAAGACTACAATATAATCTGTCACATTTCCGTTTAAAGTCTAAACTAATGCTGATTAATACGCATTGTTCCCATTTTTGTAAATAAATAAATACATTTGATGATTTTGTAATGGATTTTGAGTATTTTTGCTGTCATTTCGTTAGTGTAGGTCAAGCTGAGGTCCACTTCCCCACAGTTCAACATCCACTCGTAAACACGCGATAACAGAATTGCAGTAATAACATTCTAACCCACTTTAGCCGACACGAGAGCACGTTATAAAGGTTAATATGTGATGAAATTAGCCTTCCATTTTCACGCCAGCCTTCAATATTTTGGTTATTACACCTTTTATGTTTTAAGTGCTGATTTCTTCCAGTTTTCTAATTAGTGTTCCTTAAAAAGTAGGCACCACGCTGCGATTCCACCTCACCCGCTATTCGCTCATTTTGCAATCACCAAAGCTCATTTTTCTGCCTCATTAGAAACGCCGTTCACTTCACACTTTGCACCATTTTGCAGAAATATTAGCCTATCCGAGCGGCTTAGAAATAAAAGCACCCAAATTACACAGCACCCGAATTACATCTTGGCTTTTCTTTAATAGAAAAGTCTAAAAGAAATGAATAAATTAGGTTTGTCAAAAGTACTGAAACTCAAATGCTGTGTATTTCCACCTTGTAATGTCATGTGGTAATACAGCAAGTGCTCCACTGTGTTTTTAAACTCCATACACAGTCACTAGAATCATTTGGATGATTTCAGCCCTGAAATTGCCCATCTCTAATGAACTATGAAGGTAAAAGTTAACTGTTAACTTGAAAACTACCACTACATGACATACACAGGGTGACCAGATTTTCAAAATAAAAACTGGGACACCCCTGGTTTGTGGTGGTTGGTAATAATAAAATTGTCAATCGAGTGCGTAATTAAGGAAAACTGTTCTGCACTTTGTGAATTCATGCCTAACACTCAGTCAGTATAATCACATTTTCTGTCTTTTGGTCATTTTTAAGCAGCTTTTCTGTAGTTCACCTAAAAAATGACAATGTATGCAGGGATCAGATTGGTCTAAAAAGAGGAACACCTGGGACCTTTCTTGCACAAAACTAGGACAAATCACTGGTTTTGGATAAATCTGCAGGGACAATGGACACGGGGCTCAAAACTGGGACTGTCCCCGGTAAATAGGGACGTCTGCTCACCCTAGGAACAGAGCATTTTCAGCTTTGGAGATGTAGACAGACTAACAATAAGGGGTTGCGTCCATTTTGAGTAATATAGGACCTTTAAAGTTGAAAATCACATCTATTGTCTAAATAAAGAGTTTCGAGTTTATTCCTTAGTGTTGAAATCGTGTTTGAAATATAAATATCATGACAACACCAGTATGAATGTACCATTGTAAAAAACACAGGGCACGTTAGCGTTAACATCACAGTCGTATAGATCTAAAAGCCAATATGTACGGCCTACTTTTGGAAACTATTATGCAATGAACAGCAGAGTGAAAAGACAGAGAGCTCTAGAAACAAGTTCTACTCTCTGGTAATGTTTTTCTTTTCGAGTTACTGGCTAATCGTTCTGCCAGTTTCAATGGTTAGTGAATAACTTGGAATAAAAACAGATATTCACGTCTGGAGTTGAACGTCCGGCGTTTTGAACCATTAGTGAGGAACATGGTAGAAAAACACTTAACTTAAAGCCACATCGAGTAACTCCTTATCCCAAAAAAAGTATACAAATGGTTGGTTGAATTCATTGCACTGAAAATTCATCCTTATTCATTCCATTCACTGTATCTTCTTTAGTGCACCTTTAAAATGAATTATGTGCCTGGACAGAGCTCATATCTAACTAAAATATGGCTTACACGGTTGAATAAGTTAAGGACATGAGGAAATTCATAAAAGTCAGTTGGTTTTATATATACGGTTATATATCAATGTTTATATGGACTGGACTTTTTATAACATGACAAAATCTGCAGAAGGCAAAGGCGAAATTCAATTTTCCAACTGGAGAAACGTTTATTTTGGCGGAAAATGTTACTGAATAAACAAATACAAAATAAACATTTGTCCAGTTGACAAAATGAATTTCTCCTTGGCCATGGATTCTACCTGGACAACTGAGAAATTATACACAAGATCGGCAGAAGTCTGCCAGTGTTTTAAGTCACAGGCAAGTCATAACATCGGCCTACAATATAGAATAAAACAGTGCACAGAAAATGTAATAAATTACATTAAAATTGCTTATAAACTGGTCCAAAAAGCTTATAGTCTGTCCCAATACCGCAACAACAACTAACAAAGTCAACAACATCAAGTCATAAGCAAATGAAGGTCATATAATATAGAACCACAGTTTGCATTTCAGTGTAAAGATGCACTGTGTAACTTTTCAGGTGGAAGACTATCTGCTTGGCACCATAGAGATGTCATTACATATGGTATGACATTAAACTTATCCAGCTCCATGAAGATAAGATGACACCACAGGGACAAGTTACAAGTTACAGGTCAAATCTACGGAGATTTGAGATCTGCTCACACTAAAATTACACGTTTTAAAGCAGCAGAATCGAACCAGCAGCTCTCCAAGGGATTTCTGAATTTAATGTTAAACAAGTCAAATTGTATTAATTGCCATGTAAATGTATCATTTTGAAGCCTAGATTTGAACATTAATAAATGGATAATGGTTCATGGTTTACATGCTTGCTGTGATTTTTATATAGGTGTGTAACGATATAGCTATTTGCATCAGAACTATTCATGTATGCAAAGAGACTGTATATATTGTGATGGTCCACGATATTATTGAGATCTTTCATGATACGATAGCACGATATTTCATTCAGGTATTGTTACATCCCTACTATATATATATAACTTATGTATTTACTTATATTTATGTACTACATTTCTTGCAAACAGTAAAATGAGTAGCTCTCTCGCATTTGTTTGGTAAAAGTTGGAGACTCCTGTTTTTGAACCTGTAATTCATCTGTAATGGAATAACTACACAACAGATACAGTTATTGCATTGTCATACTGTGGAGCATTCCAGTAAAAGCCATATCACCACCATGGAAACAAGCACAGACAGTGTAACACCTCCACCAGAAAAGTTAAATAGTGCAAAATTGTAAAAATCCACCATGCAAAAAAAACCTACAACCTGTCACTGTTGATGCAACGAGTAGGTGGATCCTCAAAGTATCCCAAAGCTGCCATCACTGCGCCTTCTATTTACAACAACAACACTAAAACACACTGCCAATTCCATCCACATCCCAATAAGACCATCCATAACGCGCACAGCTCCTTCTCCAGCGCGCACCCGGGTCTCCTTACCGTCCAAGTTCTCCCTGTCGCTGATGTGCTGGAGGTTGCAGCCCGTGTCCTCCCTGCTCAGCGCTTGCTCGGGTCCGTACGATTCCAAGCGCGAGTGGTGGTTGTTCCTCCGGTGTTTGGGGCTCGACGCCACGCAACAAGACGTGCTGTTGCCCATGCTGCGCGCGGGTGACCGTCAGTTTAGTTCGTGTCTGGCGCCGCGTCTCGCTTAATGATGCGTAATTATCCCCACGTTGGTCTCGATCAGAAACGTTGCGATGGGGAAATCAGTCAGAAAACGGGGCGGTTACGTGGAAATCGGACGTTGGAGCAGAAATAAATGTAGTTCCAGGGTGTTTTCGCATAAAAAAAACGCACGTATGAAAAGGAGAAGTCGCGCACAGTGGCAAGAAAATGCAATTTAATCTAAAAAAGTAACGCGTTATCCAGATCTTGCAGCCTGGAATCAACTCGCGTCGCCTTTACGCACCGCTCCCCCGGGTTAAAATCCACTCCAGCGCGTCCATTTACGACTCATGTTGGCACGCTGTAAATTCCAACGACAGACATGAAAAAGGACACAAACGCACGTCAGACGGGATCACTTTCGCTCCGTGCGCTACATGGTTGCCCAAATGCACCGAAGACCGCAGCTGCTACATCCGCTGTTGCGCTGCTTTCAATCGCCTCACGTCAACTCGGAAATTTCACACAAAAACGCAAAACTCTCCATTTAAAATATCCACGCGTTGTTTTAAAGCGTAATTTAGTTTTTGTAACTTAAATAACTCTAACATGGAGTAAATTACAATTGTTAAATGTATAAATTTCAAACGATCTCTACAAATTAAAGATATAACCTTTTTACGCGCGGGTTTGCAATACAGATAAAAGAAAATGCGCGTAATTCCCGATGTCACATAAAATCATCAGCATTCTGACAGTAGGGGAACAGGTTCCGGTTCAAAATTGTCAATAAATGGATTTAAAATAGATATTATTATAAATATAACAAGGCGACATATCGCCTATTATTTTATTAAAGGTTATGTTCTAGTAAAGTGAGATTAAGAAACGAATTATACTCGCCTAGGTTTTTTAGCAAATAATACAATATTTTTGCAATGTTTTAGCCATATTTGACGATTTTAGCTAATCACAAAATCCCCTTCGGTTTACCACGAATAAATAGGACTTCTTATAGCCCACTAAATCTTTAAGAAGCCAGGTTGAAGTCAGTTAAATGACATTATAAACAAGCTTGTAACAAAGTCTTAATGGATGAAATAATCCCTTTTGGCAGGCAAGTGAGCAAACGAATGTACGAGCTGGATTATTGCAGTTGAAGTCTGGGATTTGACATATAAACAAAGGCACAAGGTTATAGCGTCGCCTACTGGTGCTTTAGTTGAATTGCACAAAAACTGTTTTCCAACTCTAGACTGTTGCATAGGCCCACAATAAGTAATACTATGAAAAAAAGAAACTTAATATTGTTGTTAATCTGACTGAGACTGGTTTCTTTCAGGCCTATTAATACATGTTAGGGTCATTTTTGTAGATTTGATCTGGATTTGACCTTTTGATCAACTATAAAGGGTGAAGTCCTCAGTATGAAGTTTATGCAGTTACATTTATTTAAAAGAAATTGTACTTTTCTAGCAGCATACTTTTACTCTTGAGTAGAAGTTCTGATTGCTCTGTGAAAACTAAACCGATATGATTTAGTTTTTCTCATTTTTGTGTCCATCCTTTGGAAAGAGAATAATAATAAGAAATAAGAATAATATTGAGAATACTTCAGAAAGACTAGCTGTACCTGAAGACATCCTAATAAATAATAAAAAACAAAACAGACAGATTTTGTACATTATTTAATGCTTCAAATTCCTTATTACATTCTTTCACTTACCCTTACTTGAGTAGTAGTTTTCCCCAAATTTTTTTTTTGTGTTGCTTAAGTAATTTCTCAGACTCCTCTGCACTTTTGCTTGAGTCATATCATTTTGAACTAACGTTACTCTTACTTTGCATTTGGTTACCCACAGGTTTCTTATGAACAGACCTCTGTTCTCAGTTTCAGCAGAACTCCGTATCACATGATGCCACGTGGTCATCTGATTTAAACAGATTTTGGCTCTGTCATTGTACTCGGAGCAGCAGCAGGCCTGAGTTTACACTTGAACAAAAGGCTGCATTTCACCTCATAAAAGTGTGTCCACATTCCAGGCGTGTAAGAGGATGGCACGTAATGGGAGAGTCTTGTTTAGCACCTCTTTAAAACTCTGACGCACCCTCAGTCAGTTTGGTGAAGGACGACAGCGCCATCTGCAGTCCGAATTCTTCAGAAGTGTATCCAGGAATGAGACAATTGTGTTTCCCTCATCTCGATTTACAGTCTGGTGGCCGCGTTTCTGTATCGATTTGCAGGTTAGTGTTATTGGCGCAATGGGCAATCACAACTTCCTGGACCTCTTTTCAGTTTAGAAGCCAGAGCCCAGCCAGAAATATTGAGAACATGGATTCAAGCCTGTGACGTTCTTGCTGTGTGGTGAAAGTGCTAACTAAAAACGACCAAACCAAACCACACCAAACTCTCTCCTATAAATCACATAAATGGTCCTTATTACATTATTTTCTGATCTATCTTCTAGTGTTGTTTCCTTCATTCCATGTTCCTTCATGTTTAACACACAAGCTCTGCATATTTAGGCTGAGTTTCTCTCTCAAACTGCAAACACTCTGCTCCACCTTGTGATGTCATGTGGTAATTCAGGGGATGCTCCACTGAGTTTTAAAACTCCACACACCTTCACTAGAATCAACTTGGATAATTTCAGCCCTGGAACTGCCAATCTCTACTGAACTAAGGGCAAAAGGAGCTGTTAATTTGCAAATGACCACTTCATGACAGGGTAAAGAATATTCCACAGTATGGCATTAAACTACACAACTACATTTGTTGACTTATAGTGTTTTTATTGCTCAAAAACCCTTGAAAAACATGCATTCTTACTGTGAGCAGGGTCGCCTCTCCACAGATCTGACCAGTAAATGTTCCTATTTATCTTATTGCTTGTCTCCATGGAATATACCAGTTTAATGTCATACTGTGGAACATTTTAAGACACTCCAGCAGAAAAGTGTCACAGTGTTCCTTTAATACTAGATCTGAACACGACGCGTGTTCTTTTCTCCTTTTGGCACTGAACAGCAGGAACTGTTTGGACTAAAGAATGTGGAGTCTGATTGCACATACACAGAGGTGTTCAGGTTGAGTCATGAGCGGACGGCACATCGTGTTCTGAGCTCTGGACATGGCTCACTTATGAGAAAACGATAAACACCAAACTGCACTGAATGTTTCCGGTAACAAATACAAGATCATGTTTCACCTCTTGATTAGCTGGGTAAAGTTGTGCTATGTCACTTTTCCGGTTGGGGCTACGGCACCTGTTTGTCTCTGTGGAGATATTATTGCTTTATCGGGGATGTGCTGAATCTGGTTTGCATTTATTCAATTACAGGTTTGCTTCATTATTAAAAACACCTTGAAAAACATGGATTCATGTACTGTGAAGGGGACGCTTCTCCACAGATCTGACCTGTAACTTGGCTTAGTCACTTGCTCCATGGATATTATTATTTGCACTATACAGAATGGACAATATACATTATTTATGTATATAAATAATGGACTTATTCAAAAGATGTGTTTGATGTGGCTTTTCTCTGAGTGTGTGTGTCCCTGTTTTTACCTGAACCCTCGAGAGCCCTGCACAACAGCACCACTGTGTATGAACTTCTGTGTGTGCACAAATGGCAAATACATTTCTTGAATTGTGAAACTCAATTTTGTCCTAGGTACAAACTACATGTTTAAGGAAAAATGCATATTAGAAGACTTTGTGAGGGGCCCCTCCTTGCACTATGGCCCTCGGTAAACATTAAGGCCGCCACACACTACAGGAAAATTTGCCCGATTTTGGCTGCGATTTCTTCTTCCTGAGTTCGGGGAGGCGTGACCCGACTTTTTGTCTTCGTGTGAGATTTTGAAGCTGCTGCTCCTCATGTGTGGAGTCAGTGTTAGATCAGAACCACCAAACATCAGCAACACTACAGTAACAGGCAATAAAACAGAGTGTCAGGGGCAGAGGAGTGACGGACACAGAGACGCAGCATACAAACTCAGGACATAGTGAAAATAAAGACTTTATTACTCACCTCCCATAAAGTGGTAAATTTAAAATGCATCTGATCCACATTATCCATAGAAATTGTCCTCCGCAAATAATGACATCCAGTCCACAAAACCGTGCTATTAATCCAGTTTGAAAGTAAAAAGGTGAAAGTTCTTCCTCGCATGTGTTTGTTTACGTCCACAGAGCGTAAAGCTGCAGATTAGCAACGATGACTCTACTTCCTGTGGACTTTATTGCCAGTGTTTTATGCTTTAAAAATCCCGTATGTGAAGTTTTGCACCACATTTCACAAATAATAATAACACAGTTTGACTTGTGTCTAAACTGGAAATGCAGAGCTCTGATCTTTGAACACTTCAGAGTCTCAGAGCGAGTGGTTTTACTGTAAACAGGAAACAGCTGACGCCATCGCGCTCACAGCTTTGCAGCCTGATTTACACAGACAGATCCTGCTGCAGTCATTGCGATCAGAGATTTTAAGTCTCATAAATTTCTCCTCATGTCTGTGGTTTGCTCATTTTGTCGCATGTTTAAAAATCGCTTAAGACCAAAAGATCTTCTAGTGTGTAGCGGCCTTAACTCTCTCGGTACCTCCAGTTCTCCACTGAGTAAACCCACCTTTAAGAGAGATCAGGGACAGCGGAGGCCGTACAGAAGGCTGAAGTTATTTAAAATCTGCCAGAAGCTCCTGCTGATATTCAACGACAGTCTTCTTCAGTGTTGTATTTGACGCTGTGGTCTGCTGGGGAGGAAGCCTCAAGAAGAAGGATGCCGTGTGGTTCGATAAGCTGGTGAGGAAGGCAGGACCTGTACTGGGTGCAGAGCTTGGCTCACTTGTGGCTGAGAAGAAGGCCCTAAACAAGCTCCTGTCCATCCTGGAGAACGCCCAGAACCCCCTGCACATCACCAGACAGGACAGCACCTTTGGGGACAGGCCATTGTCCCTCCCCTGCTCTATGGACACACTCTGGAAGTCGTTTGTAGCACACTCCATATGTCTGTACAACTCTTCATTGTAATTTGATAAACTGATATAAGTTGATGTTTTGTATTATATTATGTATTGTGTGCTGCCTGAAAAACAAATTTATTTACAATTACAAATTTATCCTTCAGTTCCACACAGCATGACCACCCTGGCGAAGTATCACACACACACACACACACACACACACGCACACACAGACACACACACACATATACAGGAGCTTCTTACTGCGAGTCCAGACACTAATCTTTAACCTAGTTTCTGAGTTACACACAGTCGTACATTATGTGGAACAAAACCTGAGTGGACTTTTGACTTTGTAAGGTAAAACTTTATTGAAAGACACCATTTAAAAAGTTTGCGCAATACATAAACATAACTTGTGCAGAGAACATCTCTTAAAACAACTCATATGACATCCTCTCATAAGCATTTACACGCCAAGTCATTTGAATATTTAAGCACTGAATAGGCCTACTAGCAAAACTGACTTGTCTTGGTTCAGTAGTAGTAGTAGTAGTTGTAGTAGCCTAGTAGTAGCAGACAAATACACAAACTCGACATTCAAAAATACCACTTTTTACATCTTAACTTTCCGCATATACAACATACAACTATCAATAATGACAAAGAACATAAAATAAATAAATTAGAATGCAAAAAAAGTTAAAAGTGTTGCTAATTTGGACTTTAAGGCATTTCTATTTTCAAATTTGTTCACCTACTTGACGACAATACCATCAAAATGAGAAGCAACACCAGAGACAAATTTGATATTTTTGTGGATTATGAATTGTGAAATCATGTGTTTGTGCAGATTCAACCATTGTGCATATATTTTTTGCCTATTCTGTACACATTTTTGTACTTTTTGCAATTATTTTTATTTTATTTCTGACTTTACTTGCTGGTGTGGCGTCACGTAGGCTTACAAACCACTGACATTTCGCACAAGGACAGTTAGTGTGTGCTTGAAAAATTGCCAAAAAAAAAAAAAAAAGAAAATTCCCAGAAAATCCAAATTCTTCAGTGGTGCCGGTACAGCAGTTTTAAGTTTCGTAGTTCATCCATGAGAGCTTTGTTTTGGTTTTCCAACAGGGCAACGCGATTTTCCAGACATCTGACGTACTCCTTTTTCTTACGTCGGCATTGCCTGGCAGCCTCCCTAAACACAAACACACACAAATCACTGTCAGTTAAAGAGCACAGGTCTTCATATTTTTCTCATTATGACTTGGTTTAGAAGGATGTTACTTGTGGTCGATATTTATCACAGTTTCACATCAGTTACGTGTCAGTTTGTGGAACCTGATTGAAAATAAAAGTAGACAAATGCAGGAAATAGCTTTGCTTATGTCATCAACAGAAAATTCCACCCAAAATGAAGAGACGTTTTACGCACAACGAAGGCATTTTTAATTCATTTAACTAAAAAAAGGTTGCACTGTGTAACTTTTCTGGTGGAGCGTCCGTCACCTTGTTCCTATGGAAATGTCATTGCTCTTCTTGGAATGTTCCACAGTATTAACATTGACATTAAACAGCTCTACCTTACGTTTAGTCAATTACAGGTGGTTTTATAGCTCAAAAATACCTAGAAAAACAACATTCTGACTGTGAGCGGCGTCGCCTCTCCACAGATCTGACCTGTAACTTTGTGGAGTTCGGGTTTCATGAAGGTAGAAAGTTTTAATGCCATACTGCCATAAAAGCTACATAGATAGTAGTTGTAGTTAATATTAACTTATATTAACTATTAACTTCAGGAGCAGGACCACGCCTCAACCGCCCTCACCTCCTCTCCAGCCAATCACAGCTCACTTCTACCACACAGCAATTTCCCAGAAGCCTATTTGCAGCAGCCTATCCCGGCAACCCAGTTTGTCCTGAATAACTCCACCCCACCCTCCCAACCCCGATCTGTTCACTTCCAGATATAAGACGCCTACGAGGGGGGGGTCCTGTTCCTGCTGGGCCATGTGAAGATTGAGACTGAGCCCCCACCCTGAGTCTCAACCCAGCCGACCCGCCTCGTCTCAATATAATAAACTCTTTTCTCTTCGTACATGTGTCGTTGCCGTGGTTCTTGCTAGTGAATGTGGCTTTAAAGAAGACACTGTGCTTGTGTCTACTGTATAGTCATAATTTGTTGAATGTTATGTTATAATTTGAAGATTTTAACGCACAATATTGATCTAAAAAGATGTGATAAAAGAAACAAGTTCACTGACTTCCGCGTTAGAAAACTGCGGTGCCCAACAGGAGCTGACGTCACCGCAAATGTCGTAATAAAGAGCTGTACGTTTGTCGGCAACTAAAATGCACAGCTGCAGGTCACACTACACCATAAAATCTAATAGCAGACCTTACTTGGTAAAATCTAGGAAACTGATTGCCTTGAAAAATCTGACTGTGAATCTAAAGCTAAATTCCTCTTTCATCTAATTAGGCACAGCAAGTTAAGTGTACTTTAGTTTTCAATCATAGAACTCATGTTGTGAAGCTGTGCCAACGAATCAGTCATCAAATCTGAAATATGTCGTACTCTTTACTTTAAAAGTAATTTAATCTGACTTGGTAAAACCATGGAAACCGATGCCTTGAATTGAGCAAGTAAATGTTACTTATATACACAAGTGAGAGTAAAAAACGATTCTATCAGGTACACAAGGATTTTAATATTTATTAGTCTTTGAAGAAAAAAAGTAGCAAAACTTTTGTTGAGCTTAAGTTTAAAACAGATCGTGACAATTGTGACAATAAAATAACACAGCTCCATCATTCCACATCAACTCAACCAAGGCCCTGCACTTAAGTGTCAAAAAATACTGGAAGAAACTGAATGAACAGAGGGAGGATATAGAGACTGAGAGAACAGAGGGAGGATATAGAGACTGAGAGAACAGAGGGAGGATATAGAGACTGAGAGAACAGAGGGAGGATGTAGAGACTGAGAGAACAGAGGGAGGATGTAAAGACTGAGAGAACAGAGGGAGGATATAGAGACTGAATGAACAGAGGGAGGATATAGAGACTGAGAACAGAAGGAGGATATAGAGACTGAGTGAACAGAGGGAGGATATAGAGACTGAATGAACAGAGGGAGGATATAGAGACTGAGAGAACAGAGGGAGGATATAGAGACTGAGAGAACAGAGGGAGGATATAGAGACTGAAGGAACAGAGGGAGGATATAGAGACTGAGAGAACAGAGGGAGGATATAGAGACTGAGTGAACAGAGGGAGGATATAGAGACTGAGTGAACAGAGGGAGGATATAGAGACTGAATGAACAGAGGGAGGATATAGAGACTGAGTGAACAGAGGGAGGATATAGAGACTGAATGAACAGAGGGAGGATATAGAGACTGAATGAACAGAGGGAGGATATAGAGACTGAGAGAACAGAGGGAGGATATAGAGACTGAGAGAACAGAGGGAGGATATAGAGACTGAGAGAACAGAGGGAGGATATAGAGACTGAATGAACAGAGGGAGGATATAGAGACTGAATGAACAGAGGGAGGATATAGAGACTGAATGAACAGAGGGAGGATATAGAGACTGAGAGAACAGAGGGAGGATATAGAGACTGAGAGAACAGAGGGAGGATCTAGAGACTGAAGGAACAGAGGGAGGATATAGAGACTGAGAGAACAGAGGGAGGATATAGAGACTGAGAGAACAGAGGGAGGATATAGAGACTGAGAGAACAGAGGGAGGATATAGAGACTGAAGGAACAGAGGGAGGATATAGAGACTGAGAGAACAGAGGGAGGATATAGAGACTGAGTGAACAGAGGGAGGATATAGAGACTGAGTGAACAGAGGGAGGATATAGAGACTGAAGGAACAGAGGGAGGATCTAGAGACTGAAGGAATGAGGGAATGAGTGGCGGTTGTAGGAAAAACAGGGAGGTAGCAAAAGGAGGAGCGGATCTTGGAAATGGAGCTGGACTCTTGGCGATGTAAGGGAGTGACCACTAGGTGTTGCACTTGTATTTTGTGTTCATGATGAGATGCTGTTTTTTGGCCCTTCATGTCCCGTAGTGGCAGCGTGAAGAGGCTGTGTCCTCCACCATCTCTTTTCTCTGCCCTCACTCCATCAGGTTTGCATCGCCCATTGCTGTTAATCTAATCTATTAATATCTTAGTCAATATTTGCCTTCTGCAGGTTTATTGCACCAGATTTGTGTTATGGGAAGTTCTGAATGACCAGCCAGTTAGTTAGGAATTTACGCTAGCAGTTATGAGGCTAGGTGGTGTACAGCGTGCTGTGCTGTATCCTGTTTAAGTGACCTTTTGGTGCGTTGTTGGCTGTACTAAACTAATGTTACCGTAAATGTTTTTATGTTATTATTATTGTATTAAACGACTAATCAGAGCTCTTTTCTCTGCCCTTACACCATAAAATTCCAACTTTGAAACCATCTGTTTCTATTTGAACTCATCAAATAAATGTACTGACAGCCGCTCATTCCACAATCAAAAAGAAGCGCTGTGTCTGCTGTGATCCTGCTCTCCACACCACACCTAACCACCATACAGTATCACCAAACACGACGCAGGGTCCAGAAACTAGTTGTGCTGTTGTGCTGAGACAACTTGGACCACATACAGACCGAGTCCGTCCAGGAGGGTCACAGCAATAATCCGTCACTGTTGACGTTACTTGTTTCATTCAAGTTGACCTTAATCCAGTTGACAAGTGCTGTTACTTTACCGCAGCCATTGAGATCCACAAATTCGTAGCTGTGAGTGAAGTAAACGAACTGAATGCAAGTGAACCCTAGTGTTAGATTTTACTGTGTAGCGAGCAGAGGATTATTTTTTTCATATGTTCCAAAATGACTGTGACCGTGCTGAATAAGAAAACAGAATTGGGAAAGGTGTAAGTACAGAGCAGTGGGGGTGTACGGGCGATTGTGAAAACAGGGGTTGATTGGGGCGGTTGACGTCGTGAACGCGAGAGAATAAAAAGTACTCGACAATGTGCATGAATCACCCTAAATACAACTCCGAGAAGGAAAATGAGAAGCGGAAACAACTGCAACACGGCAAAAAAGCTCTCTGCAGTCAATCTCGCAGAGGAGGCCCGCTTTAATCATAACGACCGTGTAATTTTGACAAGTTTTGAGTTTGAGTTTTCCGTTGTTATAGGCGACAGTAAAACGCAATTACCTCCACGCAACGTCCTCCAAAACTCAAAACGATGTCGACTATGTTTTTGAAGAAGCGACTTGTCTAACCTGTCATGTGCACGTTAAAATCAATCATCAAATCTGACATCATAACGTCATAAAAAGCAAAATAAACAACGTCTGACAGTGTTGCGGCATGTTGGGAGTCGTACTCGGTTGCGGGAGTCGTGTACTTTGATGTTAGGAGCGCAGTATAGCGTAACCGTGGAAAACTGAGCGTATAATAAGTAATGGTCGAACTCATAACACGACACGGTGTTATTACGAGTTAAACGGGCCCGTGTGGCGTCATAATAATCATAGGGGACTTCTCTTTTAATTATGCGCTACTGTTTTAGGATCATTTCAGCGTGTTGCGTAAGGATTTTAATGAAAGGTCGCAGAATGACAGAATGTTTTTTCTAATTACTGTATGACTGGGTTTGGTGGAGAGTATCTGCAGTCAGTATTCATCAGTTAAGTGGAAGCTGGTGTAAAAAAAATTTGAAAAGTACAAAAAGGGAAGACAGAAAATGACAGCAACGGTTTCCAGGACTACCTAAAAGTTCTGTATTTCGTTGAGGAGGCTGAGCGAATGTTTATTTTTGACTTATCATTTCACTATCAGGTTAGATTGAGGTTAGGGTTAAGTTTAGGAACAATTCTTTTAGTTAAATTTAGGTATTTGGGACATGAAATGCTTGTCCCGCTGAACATTTAAGGAACCTCAACAATTTATTTGCAAGGAAGGCGTTTTTCTGATGGCTTAAACATTGATTTAACAAAATAAAGGTGCTGTCATCTATTTTTTAATGGTCTAATTGTGCAATTTAGACAAGTTTTGACCCTTGTTTGCAGTTTGGATCCTTGGTAACAGTTAATTACATCTATATATCATGTCTGCTGCCTGTGTACAACAAGGAAGTCAAACCAAACACAACAAGAGCTCCTCCAGCGGGGCAAAATACGGCCGTACTTTGAATTATTGTATATAGAATTCTAGAATCGGAATTCCACCAATCAGATTGCAGCAACAGAACTTAAAGACACTACAAAACTTTAATGTGTCAAAGCTCAAAGAAGCAGAGAATGTGGGTTGTTCTCGCTTTCAGCAGCAGAACATTTGAGAAGAGAGTTCAGATCTTTCATGAAGACAAAGCTTCAAAGACTTCAAAGCTTTGAAGTGTCCACAGACGGACGGACGGACGGACGGACAGCGCCATACCATAATACGTCCCGTCTTACACAACGGGCGTATAAAAACAACGTGTATTTCTAGGTATACTTTCATTAAACTTCATGGGGAAATTTGTCACTTGCATTGGACTCTGTTTCAAACATGATAAATTCTCATATCTAAATGAATGCAGTGTAACTATTGTGTTGAATCCATGTCTTCAATACTTTTATACTGGTACTGGGAGTTTTTTGCATTCAAAATATGTCATTATGCGCCCGTTTTGAAGACGGGACGTATTATGTTATGGCGCTGTTATGGCGCTATATACAATAATTCAAAGTACGGGCGTATTTTGCCCCGCTGGCGGAGCTCTTGTTACTTTTGAATGCTTGAATTAAGTGTCACGTGTCCTCTGCTGGCAAAAGTGGGAAGAAATATGTTGAATTTACAACGTAGCGGCATAACAACAACTTCATTCTCGCAGACACCGTATCAGTTAATGGTCTGACGCACTGGCACGTCTAGTTTCATTAAAAAAAATTTCTGTAAATGTACATATTTGTATCCTATCTTATTTAAAACGGGTGGTTACGTTGAGATTTGGAATTTTGCGTTCTGGGAGTCCGCTACAGGGAGAACATGCAAACTCCACACAAATCAAACCCAGAACTAAGGCTGGATTAAGATTTTTTCCTCCTCATATTAGTAATTGTGATTTGATATTTAATTTGTCTTAAAATAAATGAAAAAAATAAATCATGTCAATTTGTTTTCCGCCAAAGTCTGAACATCTTTTATTGACCGAGGATTGGCGTAGAGTTCTCCATTAAAAACAGCAAGGAAGGTGTTTTTCTGCCCACTGAAACGCTGATTTGAGTAAAGGCGCTGTCATCTCTGGTTTAATGGTCTGATTATAACTTTTGTGCAATTTAGACAGGTTTTGACGCTTGTTTGACGATAAGAAATGGCTGAATCCTGATTAAAACTCTACGAACACTAGTACAGCCCTATCCGGTACCGTCTTGCTGTGAGGCTAAAGCGCTAACAAATTTGGCACCACATCTGACAGCACTTTTTTGCAGCTGGACAGGAGCAGACCATGTATTCTCTGTGTGAAGTGTGTTCGGTGCACCTGTTCTTCATGAGGCGGATGGCCCTCTTGTGGATGGCGTCCTCGGTGAGCTGTTTGGAGTCGTGTACACTGGTGTCCGCCGCGCTCTGGTAGGTGAAGCTGGTGCTGGGGTTACGTAGGTGATAAGCAGACAGGTCGCTGGCAGTGCCTAGAAATCACGACAAGAGACGACGTTTTATTCGTCTGTTGAATAAAGTCCTCAAAATAAACCAATGAATAGTGATTGTGTCTTTTACTGCCACAAGATCCAATACAGAGGTAGTAGAAATTAGACATATATTAGACAGATATTTGTACTTTTTGGTGCTGGCCTTAGATCTCCAGCAGAGGTATTTAGTAAATGTGACTACACAGCTCTCTTATCTCTAGGTTTATGGTAAAAAAAAGGATGTGGGTGAGTTTGCAGTAAAGGAAAATGACATAATTTGAGGAAGATAATCAAAATCGCACATCTGCCCCATTGGTTGCACTGGGAAAAAATGCACTGGTTATGAAAAAAAAACCTGTATCGTTGAGATCTAGTAAAAACTGATGTCAGCTGTCAGCTTTTCTGCCATTTGCTTGTACGATATTGAATTTATAAAACTGTAATTTATATCATATTGCTAAAAGACAACCTTCCTTTCTATGAGCATATTTGCCTCTCCACAGGTTACATTGAACTTGGCCTTGTAACTGACGTCATCTGCTTGTTACCATGGAGATAGACAAATTTAGTAAGAACATTCTAAAACATCTACACGGTGCAAAAAAAAACAAAAAAAAAACTTCCCCATTGTTGACGCTCTACTAGTAGAACAGAATGCCTTTTATGGTCAATATACACATGCACAATGAGATTAAAAAGTAAAGTTACATAGTGCACGAGACCAAGTTACAGATCAGATCTGTGGAGAAGCTAATATTAACTAGGTTCTGACTTTACTTTTATTTGAGAGGGACTTGTTTAACAGCACAAGCCAGCTCACACTGCAAAAAAGGATTTCCTACCATAGTTAAACTGACTTGAATTAAGCAGATTCATCTTAAAAGATCAATTTTAAGATTTTTTTACTTAATAAAATTAGATTTTTTTTTTTTACTTGTTTCAAGATATTCCATCCTGATTTATCTTATCTAGATATTACAACTTATTCTAAGCCCTTTTTATACGCCCGTTGTAATAAGACGGGACGTATTATGGTATGGCGCTGTCCGTCCGTCCGTCTGTCCGTCCGTCTGTCCGTCCGTCTGTCCGTCCGTCCGTCTGTCTGTGGACACTTCAAAGCATTGAAGTCTTTGAAGCTTTGTCCGCGCTCTAACTCGACAACCGCCTCACCTGTCAAACTTAATGGCTGGACACCCCATGGGTCAAGGATGTTCTCTATTGATTTCAAGGTCACAGGGTCAAAGGTCAAGGTCACGGCCCGACCCTTTGCGAAAACCTGCCCGTCGCTCTTGCTAACTGTGATCGTTTCCATCTCTGTCTTTTTATCTTCCATCTCTGTCCTTTTATGTTACGTGCCGTAGATCTGAACTCTCTTCTCAAATGTTCTGCTGCTGAAAGCGAGAACAACCCACATTCTCTGCTTCTTTGAGCTTTGACACATTAAAGCTTTGTAGTGTCTTTAAGTTCTGTTGCTGCGATCTGATTGGTGGAATTCCGATTCTAGAATGTGATGATGTCATACTCATACTCCTACTGCAAGAGCCAGATTTCCCTATTGATTATCCGTCCGTCTGTCTGTCCGTCTGTCCGTCTGCACCAACAATTCATCTTTAACTAGGTTTGACAAATTCTAACTTAATTCTATATACAATAATTCAAAGTACGGGCGTATTTTGCCCCGCTGGAGGAGCTCTTGTTATATTAAATCAAGCCAGGTTAAGCCTCTTTAACTTCCTTCTCAAACCAATAAGGTGAAAAATCTTGCCATAAATACTTGAAACTAGTGTTTTCTGCTTAGAACAAGATTTGTATTTCATCTTGTTTTAAGAAAACTTTGTAAGTGAAAATTTCTTCCTGCACTGGCAGATAATTTCACTTAAAATAGGGCATTTTTACCTCAAAGTTGGCATTTTTTCCTTCTTTTTGATAGGCCTTTTTTGCTGTGCACCTGCTGTAGTTTGTAGTAGACTGTGCTCAAACAAAGCTCAGATTAAAGCCTAATTTGAGTAACAGAGCTTCAGACAGAACAGCACCTCCAGTTAGCTTCACCCCCCATGTTTGAAAGGTATCAGCTCCAGACCAGCACAGCCTGGATTATCTCCTGTTTAATGAGTTACATGTTCAGCTAATGGATTCAGCAACATGACCAAAGTGGTGGAGAAAGCGCTCGGGCAGCAGTGTGACCGGCTGACGTCAATGTATATCAATCCGGCGAGCACACATTTACATGGAACTGTGTGTGTGTGTGTGTGCTCGACTGTGTGTGTGCTCGAGTGTGTGTGTGTGCGTTCCAGGAAAAGGTCCGTGACGTCAGTGCTGCTGCTATGCGCTGGTGAGTGGGCAGAGATCTCGAGCTTTTCACAGGGAGAGAAAGAAAAAGAAAGGGGAGGGGGGAGGGACAGACAGAGGGAGTGAAAGAGAAAGAGGGAAAGGAGGAGGGTGAGAAATGATTCGATGAAAGGGTACCTGTTGCCGCTGCCAAGTGTGATATTGATTCAAACATGCACCGCAGCGAGTCGGTGTTGGTCATGGCTCTGAGATCAGTCTATCTCGCCAAATAAAATCAGATAAGTTTCAGAAAGGGATGTCAAAAGTATTTAAAATCAAAATAAAGCTGGTATCGAAACTAGATACTCATTTGAGCAGGTATTGATACTAAAAATTCCCATTCACAGGACAGAAATGAACCTTCTGAATAGTTGTAGAATGATCTTGAGTGTAAGTATAAAAACAAATATATCCGTGTACACAGATATAAGACCACATGGGAATAGAAAAGAAAGTACTATGATCTAATGTTGAACATGACATTCTGTTGTCTAAAGAAAGAATCGGTATATTGAGTATCGAGTATTCCTTGAAATTTGCGTATCATGGCAACACTAACAACACTATTTGTGATTTAAAAGTGGATTTTTCATATACTTTTGTAATATTAACAAAAAAAAATTGAAAAGTACAAAAACTTCACTCTAAAACAGACAAAGCAGACTGCTAAGCCAAGTTACAGGTCAGACCAGTGGAAAGGCAAGCCCACTCCTTAAGCAAGAGCACATGCTTTTTATAGAAAGTGGTAAAAACAAGAACTGCAATGGAATAAATGTACAAAAGATAAGTTTAATACCAAACTATGTAACATTCTAGGCAAAGCACACCACTAGGCTAAGTTACAAGTCAGATCAGTGGAAAGGCAAGCCCACTCCTTAAGCAAGAACACATGCTTTTTATAGAAAGCGATGTAAACAAGAACTGTAACGACAGATAAGTTTAACACCAAACTGTGTAACATTCCTGGCAAAGAAATAGCATCACAAGAGATGGACTCCCCCCTCCCACACCAGAAAAGTTCCACAGCGCCGCTTTAATGCCGTAACAAAGCCCGTACCTGTGTCGGTCTCGTCCCCAGTGACAGCCATGCTCCTGTGTGTACTGCCCTGCTGCGCTCTGTGCTCTGTCTGTCTGAACACCAGCACGGGGAGCAGCGCAGCTATGTGTGCAATTTACAATTAGAGCATTGACATCATGATGACATCACCGGGCTCTTGATGTCAACAGTGTGCCGGGCTCTGTCTCACTATGAGTCAGGCAGCCACTGTTTGTCTTTGGGGGGAGCTGCGAACTAGAAGCGCTGCCCAACACGGACACTTTTAGACTGCAGGCTCGAGCAGAGGGTTTGCAAAAGAATGTCATGTTAAAAGTGCACTCTGTCATATTTGTCACTGGGTATGTTATTGCTTTGCCTGGAATGTTTCATAGTATGGCATTTATTTGATCTCTCAGCAAGATGATATACATACATGTTTTTCAATGTATAAAAACACACCTTCAGGGTATCTAAAGTTGGAAGTACACTGCGATTTTGGTCCTTTTTGAGCCAATTTTTAACTCGTGTGACTGTTTTTGGGATCGAGTTTTGGCTTAATTGTGTGTTGTGCTTCATGTATTTTACATGGGGTAACGAGAACTGATTAATGAATGAATGAATGAATGCCTGAATCCCTTTATTTATCAATTCCTTCACATGTACAAGACATACAAAGCAATTGAAATTGGACCTGTCACCCCCTCCGTACATTACAACATACAAAACAAGAGCTCCGCCAGCGGGGCAAAATACGCCCGTACTTTGAATTATTGTATAGAATTCCAGAATCGGAATTCCACCAATCAGATTGCAGCAACAGAACTTAAAGACACTACAAAGCTTTAATATGTCAAACTCAAAGAAGCAGAGAATGTGGGTTGTTCTCGCTTTCAGCAGCAGAACATTTGAGGAAGACAAAGCTTCAAAGACTTCAAAGCTTTGAAGTGTCCACAGACGGACGGACGGACGGACGGACGGACGGACGGACAGACAGACGGACGGACGGCGCCATACCATAATACATCCCGTCTTACACAACGGGCGTATAAAAAAGCAATATTACATGGGGAAGACAACACGGACCGGGCAGGAAGGCAGGTAGCAGATAGAAATAAACAAAAAAAAAAAACAGCATCACATGAGGACAGGGGGAGGAGAAAAAAAAAGAGGACCGCCCCAGACCATGCTCCTAACGGGGCATCGTATGGAATGAGCACACAAAATAAACAAGAGCTCCGCCAGCGGGGCAAAATACGCCCGTACTTTGAATTATTGTATATAGAATTCTAGAATCGGAATTTCACCAATCAGATTGCAGCAACAGAACTTAAAGACACTACAAAGCTTTAATGTGTCAAAGCTCAAAGAAGCAGAGAATGTGGGTTGTTCTCGCTTTCAGCAGCAGAACATTTGAGAAGAGAGTTCAGATCTTTCATGAAGACAAAGCTTCAAAGACTTCAAAGCTTTGAAGTGTCCACAGACGGACGGACGGACAGACGGACGGACGGACGGACAGCGCCATACCATAATACGTCCCGTCTTACACAACGGGCGTATAAAAACACCTCTGAGCATCAGCAACAGTCAATACACAGTACAAACATTCCACAGGACCAGCAGCAGGGTAGGGGAGGAGTGTGGAGGAGGTCCAACGTAGGCAGCAGCATCCAGATCCTGCAGCCCTGACGCCGCTGGATGCAACAGACCCGCCCGCCCGGTCGGAGGTACGAAGCTGCGAGGGGTTAATACCTCACGACCAGCTCCCAATCGGCAATCGTAGGTCACAAGAATATTAAACCTGCTTGAAATTCAGTTGTCACTCGTGAGGGTTTCACACTGTTGAAGTCGTTCATATCGTGTGAGAACATGCATCATGAGCTGTGAACTTTTAAACCCTGTGATTTGGTCAGACAGTCTGAGCTGGATCTGAGAGAAACGATTGAAAATATTGCACAGTGTACGTCTGGTTTTAGTTAAAAGTCCAGAACAGGTGCACTTCAAGGACAAAACACCACATGTGTCGAAACACACTGACTTGTCCCATGTAACCATTAAAGGACTTTTATTCTCATTCCAGTGCCGCAGACTTTTTACTTCATCACAGTAAGTTTTTACATTACTAGCTTGGTCGTCTTCTTCACTGTCTGTTATGTTTGTCATTGTATTTTATAACAATAAGACAGCTGTAATCAAATGAAGGATTAGTAATACAATATTAATACTTTTATGCTAAATGGAGGCTTCGCTTTGACTGTAAAGTACTTTAATCTGTGCTTTATTTTAAAACAATCTAACCCTAAAGAGCTGACTTAGCTGGAACTACAACAGATGAGCTGATTTGTACTGTTAAAGAAGTGAACAGTTTTTCAGTTAGTCACTCGAGTTTAGTTTAGTTTATTTGAGTTATATGACAGGGACACTGTATATATAGGAGCATTAATCACAAAAAACGAAACGATGCTTTATACCAGACTTTATACCAGACCATCTGCAGTCCCTGAGACAAACAACACTGCAGACAATGTTTAAAACAAATACGGGTAACAAAGAAGGTTGGAGTGAACATGAAGCATAAAACAATACAATTCATAATCAGTGTCAGTGATATATTTCATCAGGTAAAAATAATTCAGTCTTGTTTCCTGATACCTGCCCTGTCCCCCCTTCTCATTTCAAGTCTAACTTTAATGCTGACACGTTTGCACTCTTAGAAACTGTTGTTTAATTTACAGGCTAAATTATTTTTAACTCTCACCTTTTGTAGAAATTCATACACAAAAAACAGGGACCAATCAAACATGTATTGCATTATATTGAAAATGTGTCATTTAAATCCATTTTGTGTTGTTTCTCGAGTTTTCATACTATATTAACACTTTTCCGGCTCTGTGTTTACTAATGTGGGCGTTGTCTCCTTGGTAATGGAGATAAATGCAGAAAAACCCAGCGTGATGTCACCACAAATATCAATATAAGAGTAATAGCATCTCCATGGCGACGAGTGCGTGGCAAACCCCCCACTAAGTTATGAAGTGCACTTTTAAAGGGGAACTGTAGCATTTAAGGGAAATATTTAAACGTTTAGGCATAAAGAGTCCTCCTGATCTGAAGGATTTGACTGGGGAATGATCCTCAAGAAATCTTTCGGAATCGTTTTCATAAAAATAGTCACAACTGATTAAATTGTAGGCCTAAGAAAGTAATGAATCTTTAACAAAACCCCATAATCTCTATCACATTAACATGCCAAGTAGAAGTATGGCTCCCTCTGCTGGTGACAAAAAATAATACTGTATGTATTTTACAAGAAGTTTAAGGTACACACCATGTAACTTTTTATTTTATTTTATTTTTTTAATTGCCATTGTGAGTGAACAAAATTACCAGCTGGGAACTTGCTTTGGCTTTGAGGTGCAACATAAAACAATTAATAATAAGTAATAGCAACAGATATGATCAAATGTAAAGAAAATACAAATATGGCGATAGCATTGGAATGTTTCACAATATGGTTTCTATATTTACTATATTTGTTCAGTTACAAATGCTTTATTGTTAAAAAAAATAATACAAAATGTAACCCTACCAGGCCAACCCAGGCAATGTTAGTACATTTGTCCTTGTCCCCTTTTACCCCCTAATGAAGTGTATACACCTTTTTTCAGTACAACCTGTTATTTCACAATCTGCTGCTGTAGTTGTGTCTTATGGCTGTAATAAAAGCTACAGGACCAGAAATACAAATGAAAAAACAAAACAAAACAGAAAATAAAATTCACACTCTTTCATACAAAACACACAGCAAATGTATAAACAACTTTTTGGACATAAAAAAAAGGCTTAATTTAGGGCCTTAGCTACAAAAGTGCAAAAATATCAAGTCTTTAAAGTAAAAATATCCTTATTGCCCTAAAATCAAAAACAAAAAAAGTGTAATGGCCCCATGACTTTCCTGGTGCCAGTCATGGAAACAGCTCCTGTCAGGTCCAGGGCCACAGCACTTCCTGCATTTCCAGGGTGTTTATTACATTTGGATTTGGACATTTTCACTGAAATAAACCTTTCAAATAAAAATAGCAAGGGATGCGCAATTACACAGACCAAGATGCGTAATTTGCCATTTATTTGAGAAATAACTGCACTTAGAGCGACGGTTTCAATTGTTATAACCACCATTTTGACTCACTACACTCTTTGGCAAAGTTTGGGCCAATCAAAATGGATGGAGCGCAAAGTTCTTATTGGACACTTGTTTTCTGTAGGATAACACCACAACCTTCAGCTTTTCAAGGAAAAAAGTAAGTTTCTGTCTTTTATGGTTGGAAAGTTATTGACGTTATATAAAACATGGAAGGATTAAACGTACAGACTCACCTCTCCTCACACCTCTCCAAGTTTAATACTGTGAAACATTCCAGGCAAAGCAGCCCAGAAATATTATGTAGTGCACTTTTACTATGAACACACAGTCATTTAACCTTACCTCTTTCGTTTGTAAGATTAGGCTGTGGTTGGTTGTGGGTTACCATAGCGACGGGAACATTATTCTGCGTCCCATTACGAAGTAACTGAAAATATTGCCGGATAGATGCACCTGAAACATATGAGACAAGGTACTGATTTGTAAAGACCATAGACTGTAAAAAGGAGAAGACTAAGGGAGTGTGACGTCACCCATGATGTCATCCAGGCAAGTGAAGCTCACCAAGGCTAGCGGTGATAGGGACAAATTTGGAGTGGAATAAAACCCCAGGATCATGTAGAGCAGGTTATACGGACATTTTAAGACCAAACTAACGAGGCTCACTGCAGCAGTTACAGAGAGAGGGGTGACAATTTTTCAATGTAAAGTCAATTTGAGCCATGATGGAGCCGGAAGAGCCCCCCATGTTCACTTGGAACACAGCGACTAGTGGGTTGGCTATGTCCCTTTGGACCGTATTTTTTGGACTATAAGTCATGGTTTGGGTGGACTTATATATGAAATATTTCAATTCACATCTAAACGTAAATGTAAACATGGGCAAGGCACAAACCTGAGGCAGCGACTGAATATATTAAAAGTCTTTTATTGCATCGATGAGATAAAATGATGAGATAAAACTGAGCACACTGGCTGCGGAGAGATAACCACCACCGTTCAATATGCTGGTTACCAGTGCTTGGACTTGTAACATTGTCGGTAACTTGACCCTCTGACAAGTGGAGAAACTTCTGCCTTTCAGTCAAACATTTTCTGTCCCCATATCCAACCGTGCTCTTTCAGGGCAGCCTTCAGTCCTAAGGACAGCGTCCATAAAATAGCCGGCAATTACGTCTGGGTCGTTATTGGTTTTGTAGGCTTCCAGCCACATAACCCATCTTGAAACACCATCAGTGCATCCAATGAAAGCAATACCGAAGGTTCATCTTATCATAGCTGTCTATGTGCCAGACATAGCTCAGTCCCCTGCTGTGATAGATTCTACGGCGCAATTGGTGTCTGGTCGCAAATTCCACTCCCTCGCTGTCCTACAATCACATGAGGACGTACACAGTTTCCCTGTCTGTCACAGTGCCATTCATCCAATGATGTCCTTCAATGAAAGCTGCTACCTCTGCCACATGTGCTTTGTTCTTCCTGCTCCACAAGCCTTGCTTTCTCAGCCCTTTCGAGAGTTTGTCGGCTCAGCACTGCGCCGTGCTCCTCAGCTAATACTGCCAAAATTTCATCATTGGAGTCCATTTTTCTGAAATAGTCCACAATGTAGTGAAGCCCCTCCATGTTAAAAGTTTGGATGCCTTAACAACTGAGGCTCAGTGGGGTCAGAGATTCTGATTTAACTGTCTCATAAATGACTTCCTTATCTCATAATTTTGACTTTTTATCTCATAATTTTGACTTTTTATCTCATAATTTTGATGTTTTATCTGATAATTGTGACTTTCTTATCTCATAATTTTGACTTAACATAACTATCTTTTTTTCTTTTACTGGCGGAAATAAGCTTCCATAAAATTCTGCCGAAATCTGTATAAAGATCACTACATTTGAAACTTTATTACACCTCATACTCAAATACTTACTTTCTACTCTTTCAGTACATTTTTAAACAGGTAGTTAATACTTTTACTTGAGTATATTTTTCATGTGATTTTTTTGCTGTCTGTAGTTTTACTTAAGTAACAAAACTGAGTACTTTTTCCACCACTGCATAAAAGTACTTTGCAGTGACTGAGCCCACAGGTGACATGTTTTGAACGGGAAACAGTCCTGAAAATGTTGCATAGGAAGGCGAATGCCACTGATTTAAATTGTACATACCTGCTCCAATTCTGCACACTTGGCACTGGCACTGGGGCTGGTATGGCACAGGGGGTTTATACATGTGTGTGTCTCTGCCAGGGACTTCCACGGGTGTCGGGGGTGTCGGGGGTGGCACTTGAAAAACGAACCAAAAGTGTGTCATAGGCAAGGCAAGGCAAGTTTATTTGCATAACACAATTCGTACACAAAGTGATTCAAATTGCTTTATAGAATAAGAAATATGTTAAAGTCACAATACAAACAAATAAAAGCATAAATAATCGTCATAAAATAAAAAAAGAGAAATGTTGTTACCGTAACAACATAAAAGTGGCAGAACCATAGACCGTATATATATGAGTGGACAGAGCTAACCCATTAGACGCCACGTGCCAAACAGGAAGTGCTCCAGGAGGCTCTTCCGGCTCCTTCTCTCCCCTGTTCCCATTGACTTACATTGAGATCTTATCGTCCATCTCTCTGTAACTCCTGCAGTGAGCCTCGTCATTTTGGTCTTAAAAAGTTCGTATGAACCCACGAACCATGATCCTGAACTTTTTTCCCCCGCTATTTTGTCAAAAAAAAAACCTATTCATAACATAGAGCCTGGCTCTAAATTTGCTTCTGTAACCGTGGCTTCGCGAGCCTCATTTGAGCAGCGCTAAACGCTGTGAGTGACGTCACACTCACTTAGTCCACTTTGTTTATACAGTCTATGGGCAGAACGTAACACAGTAAAAGTAGTCAAGTACTGTGCTTAAGTAAACATTTTAGGTATTTCTACTTCACTTAAGTGCATTTTAAAGTGGACACTTTTTACTCCCCTACATTTGAGACCAGGAATCTGTACTGTGCTGTACTGTGTGAGATCTGCTGAAAACTGTTTTTCATAGTTTGAGAAAAGAAAACAGCTAGAAAAAAAATTGGCAAAAACAAAATTCAGCAGAAATCTGTATAAAATTATATTTTATATTATATTTGAAGCTCTATTAGACCTCATACTCTTTCTACTACTCTTTCAGTACATTTTTAAACAGGTAATTTAATACTTAAGTATATTTTTCATGTGATTTTTTTGCTATCTGTACTTTTACTTAAGTAACAAAATTGAGTACTTTTTCCAGCACTGCATAAGAGTACTTGAGCCTACATCTGACCTGTTTTGAATGGTAAAATGTCCTCAAAATGTTGCATAAGAAGTTGAATGCCACTAATTAAGATTGTACATACCTGCTCCAATTCTGCACACTTGCCACTGGCACTGGGGTTGGTTAAACATGTGTGTGTCTCTGCCAGGGACTTGCACAGGTGTCGGGGGTGTCACGGGTGGCACTTGAAAAAAGTGTGTCATATTTAGGCAAGGCAAGTTTATTTGCATAACACTGTCCATTTTTAGTACATTCAGTACATTTTTAAACAGGTACTTTAATACTTTTACTTGAGTATATTTTTTCATGTGATACTTTTAAACACAGCCTGATTATTTAAAAAAAACAGATTTAAACAACACATTTTTAGGAACGTATGATCATTTATGTGATTAGACGTTTGAGTCTCAACAAAAAAGTGAGAGCAACTGAAAAACTGTTGGTGAATGCTATAGCTACCTTGTGACTGTAATGTTATTTTAAACTGCAAAAAATGAGCTGTCCTGTTATAGTTACAATTAAGCCAATTCTGGTCAGATTGTGTTAAACAAAGCTCTAACTAGAGTAAGAGAGCTTCAGACAGACCAGTCCCTCTGGTTAGCTTCACACTCCAAAAGAAATATTGGTGACATCAGCTGCAAACTATTAACAGGCCACTTGTTTACATTTTTGGCTACTTACTGTATTGACTGTACTGTGATTGAAAACGACTGCGCTGGTGTCGAAAAATGGTTACAACTGGTTTAAATGCACTCTTTATGCAAATATTAGGGTCCATTCTGTAAAACACATCATAAGATCAGTGTGCAGTCCATTTATAGGTGCATTACAAAAACATCTTTGTTATTGATGCAAATAATAAGGTTCTGTGTTCATTTTCTGCAGGATGTCTACCATCAATTTGTCTCCATGGAGATGTTCTTGCTTGACTGTAACCCACAGTATGGCAAAAACCAGGGGTGGCCAAACAGTTTTCACTGAGAGCCACATATGGAAACATTCATATTCAATACAGCTCAACACAGCTCAATACAACCAGTCTTTCAGAGGCATTTTACATAAATAGGTAGAGCCACTGTAACTTTAATAAGGCTTGGAAGTAACATTTTAGGTCTGAATCACAATACAATGTGATGTCATTGTGGTAACAGTGGTAAAATCACGTAAAATTGCAGTATGATTGATACGCCAATTCAGCAGGAGAAGCACAGCTTGGACATCCCTGGCATAAACACTCTTCTCTTGCATTATAAATTGGCCTGCTGGCTTCACTTGCTTGAATCCGACATAGATAGCCTTAACTAACTCCATGTTATGACAAGAAGGAAGCAGACACTCCACCAAAAGGTTTGATTACCATTCATTTTATAGTGATTGTGAAGTGATTTTATACTTCATTTTCTATGTTGGTTATACAGGCCTATGAATATAATACATTTTATGAGTTTTATCAAGCTTTTAAACTGTTTTATACTGTTTAATAATAATAATAATAATAATAATAATAATAATAATAATTTGTTTTAAATGAGAATTTACAGGCCTTACAACTTCTAACAATTTTTACAGACACAAAGGTCTACAAAATATGACTTCAACTGACCATCCTATTCATAATTAATAATTATTAGCCTAGCTCTGATGTAATAATTAGCATTCCGTTAGCTAGATAACGTGTGTTTACTAGACTTAACACTTTAACACGATCACTTGATTTTTCCACTACTAATTGGAAGGAAAACATGATCCACAATTTGTAACTCACCTGTCACTTGCAGATACAACTTGAAATTTTTAATAATTGATCCATACAAAATATTTCACAAAAGCCAAACAGCAAACCAGAAAATGTAACGTTAACTCTTAGAATTACTTTCTGTTGAAAAAACGAACTTATTCGAAAAGTTCCATGGTTACAACGTCAACGGCTGATAAGCCAGCGGGGCAAAATACGGCCGTTCTTTGAATTATTGTATATAGAATTCTAGAATCGGAATTCCACCAATCAGATTGCAGCAACAGAACTTAAAGACACTACAAAACTTTAATGTGTCAAAGCTCAAAGAAGCAGAGAATGTGGGTTGTTCTCGCTTTCAGCAGCAGAACATTTGAGAAGAGAGTTCAGATCTTTCATGAAGACAAAGCTTCAAAGACTTCAAAGCTTTGAAGTGTCCACAGACGGACGGACGGACGGACGGACGGACAGCGCCATACCATAATACGTCCCGTCTTACACAACGGGCGTATAAAAAACGAACTTATTAGAAAAGTTCCATGGTTACAACGTCAATGGCTGATAACTTTAGCATGGTAATTTTCTTTAAATATTTAATTATCATGTAATTAGACTATTAAAATGATATAAAAATAAACAGAGATACAAAATAAGGAAATAGATTTAAAAAAAATATATATATATATATATAAAGATAATAATAACTAACTGGCTTCCGTAGTTTCGACCATACCATTTTGTATGAACAGGGGCCAATATAATTCGTGACGCTTTTATCCACCTTTTTGAAACATTACTATTATTTTCTAACGTGATTTATTATTTGTAATTCCAGCCGTGAAAATGTATGACTTCAACGTGTAGCGTACGTCTTTTCCTAACACGATTACGCGGAACATAATGGTAGGTTCCAAAGACAGGACGGAGCCGTGAGACAAATCAAGCCTGTGACAGCGGACAAACTAGACTTTTATTACAACTCTATTCCACACCAAGGTACGTGGCTCCCAAATGCACACGACCGGCTCGAATGACAGCTCGGGTTCGGACTGCAGCATCACGCCCGCTGTTGCTGTCATCGCCTCAGATCAAACTGCACAGAAGATGATCATTTGCTGAGCTATCGTTAGCCGTCATACAGTTAGCCGCTAGCAGATGCCGGAAAACCAATGCAAAAGAATAGGGAAACCTGTTAGCATGCTAGCCCGCTTAGCCCATTAGCCACACAGCCTATTTTGGGACTGGCATTCCGCTAGCTGATAACTTTGCAGGTTTATATTGTTACAGTAGAAGCTATGTTGAAGCTGTTACATGGTGGCATCCGTTGTTTCTATAGTAAACATGTCGGGTATTGGGTATTGTAGTACCAAATCCATATATTAATACAATGAATGTTTCAATACTTTCTCTGACGTGAAATCAGCTGCTAGAAGTCAGGCCCCATTTCTGATGAGGAAGATCCTTTAATCGGTGTGATGCTATTGTGTACTAGCACAAGGTTGAGCAAATGTCACTATGTAATGTCATAGTTTTGATGTTTGAGTCTTATCTTAAGCATTTCTGTAAAAGCACTAGATGTTCCAGATTTAATCAAACTGTCCTAATCAGTGTAGTTATAAGAAATGATTTAGTTGTTGTAAATTTGTTTAAATAAATTAATGTAATGTTATTTTAGAAATATTAGATATATGGCCTGTGCACTAAAAATTTTTTGTCATATTGCTGCTCATGTAAACACCACATCATCACCATCATTATGATTTTAATTAAAGTTGATTTAGACGTTGAACTTTGGCAAATAAAACATTTTAAATGGTATTATTTGCATGTCTGTATTTGTTACCAAGCACTGTATTTGAATTTGTTTGTCTTTCTTTGTTTAGGTGTGAGGGCAAATTGGACGATGTCCCTAAAGCCACGGGTGGTGGATTTTGATGAGACATGGAACAAGCTTCTAACGACAATCAAGGCTGTGGTGATGCTCGACTACGTGGAGAGAGCCACGTGGAATGACAGATTCTCGTATCCTTTGTTACTGCTTGGCTTATAAGCCTGTATGATACTTTAATAAGATGCCTTGTGATTTGTTTTCACAGTACTGTATGAAAAGTAAACTCATGTATAACAATATCTATTCTTAACCTGACTCCCAGTGACATTTATGCCTTATGTGTTGCATACCCAGAGCCGCTGGGTGAAAGATTATACACAGAGACCAAGATCTTTCTTGAAAATCATGTCCGACAGTTATACAAGGTAACATCACTGTGAGCATATGACACGGTACATTTTGACACTTCAGCTTTAATGTGTTTGTACTGTACCTTTAGAAAGTCCTGGAGTCAGAAGAGAAGGTTTTGGTCATGTACCACAGATACTGGGAGGAGTACAGCAAAGGAGCCGACTACATGGACTGTTTATACAGGTGACCAATATGTGTTTGTTTGTTTTACTAAATTAACTTTTTTTTCTGAAAGTAGCTTGTTGCTTGATAGGTATAGCTTTGTACTATATTGTTAATGGATACATCATTCTGGGTTCACTGGGTACAAGATAACAGTTACACGTAAATGTTGTTAAGAAAAGGTTTGAGATGCCAACAGACACTCCCTGATTTACTCCAAATCAATGGGCTCTTGGAGAGAACTTCTATTTTTACGCTGCTGTCTCTGTATAAATCTCCTTCTGTAATTTACAATGTCAGTATGCCTGCGAGATCCAGATGAAAGCTCTTAGCTTAGTGGCATTGTCTGGCTTGTTTCTTGATATAGATCAAATATTAAGGATGTGTTGACAGAGCTCTGTGCCAAAATAGGTCATTCTGTTTTATTTGAGCATGTTGTAAAAATAAAAAAAAAACAAGTAACCTGTCACAAAGGAAATGCAGCATTTATAGTCCAACGGAGTTTGTGAAAATACAAATGATTTATAAAGGAATGCCCCCATCAGGCAATCACTGACTCCTGGTTTTGTAGAAGTTTTGGTTGCTTGGAAACTTCAAGTTATCCATTACCTCCCGTACAATATAAATTGGGCATTTTGTTTTTTGTTTTTTTACAGGTATCTCAACACTCAGTTTATAAAGAAGAACAAACTAACAGAAGCAGACATACAGTATGGTTATGGCGGAGTGGACATGAATGAACCACTTATGGAGATTGGAGAGGTAACCATGACAACATACATTTAATAATAGAAAATGTACTATACTTTATACTTTTGTCTTTTATAGTTGGCGCTTGATATGTGGAGGAAGCTAATGATTGAGCCCCTTCAAGCCGTCCTCATCCGGATGTTACTGAATGAAATCAAAAAGTATTCTTTTGTCTCAATACTACTTTCCAACTTACTTCAGCCTATACTTTAGCCTAAATCCTAAAATATTATTTTGTTGTCTAGCGATCGTTGTGGTGAGAACCCCAACCAAAAGGTAATCCACGGTGTCATCAACTCCTTTGTTCATGTTGAACAGTACAAAAAGAAATTTCCACTAAAGGTAAGCTTAAATGGCTAGATTTATAAACACATATACAAAGATATAAGACCTGTACGTGCTACTTTTGGTATCTCTTTTTGTTGCAGTTTTACCAGGAAATTTTTGAGGGGCCATTTCTGATAAAAACAGGAGAGTATTACAAACGGGAAGCTTCAAATCTGCTACAAGAATCTAACTGTTCACAGTATATGGAGAAGGTAAAATTACACAAGACATTTTGCATTTGTAGACCATATCCGTGCAGTGACATACGTAAGAGTTTAAATATTGTTCACTAATTGCTGCTTTCATGACGCAAAACTGGTTTTTCATGATCATATTAATCAAAATCAGCTTTCCAGAGGTTTTAACCACATTGTAATGGTTTCACTTCTCCTTTAACTCTCTCTAAGTTCTGTTTTAGTTTGTGTAGTCTATACTGACCTGCACTCCTTTCCTTTACCCTCTATACCCGCCCACTTCTTTCTTCTTTGGCTTCCACATATTTTTTCCCCAAAATGATGAAATGCATCACAAGTTCAACAGTGTCACTTGGCCATTTTGGTTTTAAGCAGATCCTGTAGCATGGTCCGGGAGCGTGGCATTTTGTTGTAATGGCGTTTGGAGTGATGTAGTGCCATTTTTAACAGGAAGTCATGTGACCCATTTCTATTATTAGAGGTTCTATATTACGCAAAATTGACTCCTTCGAGATTTAAGCCATATTACCGCATCACAAACATACCTGGACCTGTATTTTGTTTCATTTGCACACGCTTGAGTAATCCTCTATTATTAGTCTGTTTTTAGCTCCCAAACTCAAAATGCTCTGTTCCACCACATAGACCAGAAAATAGCAGAATATAGTCCCTTAAAGACGTTTTAGTTCAATAGTCTCTGTGTGCCTAATAAATCTCTTCTTTGAGCTCTGACAAAAGGGTGATTTTTTTTTTGTTCTGTGCAGGTTTTGGCCCGGTTGAAAGACGAGGAGGTGAGATGTCGAAAGTACTTACACCCTAGCTCTTATGCCAAAGTCATCCACGAATGCCAGCAGAGGATGGTGGCCGACCACTTGCAGTTTCTCCACGGGGAGTGCCAGAGCATTATCAGACAGGAGAAAAGAGATGGTGAGCAGTCTTTGGCATCTCCTGCTTCTAAACACATGCTGGTCTGGGTACTGGTTTGGTGACACTAGGTACATTTACACAGACCGTAAAATTCAGATAACTAGCATAGGGTGACCAGATGTCCCTATTTACCCGGGACAGTCCCAGTTTTGAGCTCTGAGTCCTCTGTCCCTGCAGATTTATCCAAAAGCAGTGATTTGTCCCAGTTTTATACAAGACATGTCCCAGACGTCCCTATTTTTGACTAATTTGATACCCGCCGACTGTCATATTGTCATTTCTTTACCTAAAATACAGAAAACTGTGCTTGAAATTGCCAAAACAATGCATTGGATGGAAGTCCCTCATATTATAACCTATACCGACCCACAAGTGAAGCGAGAAAGGACAATGTGACGTGCTCTTTTCACGATTTGATTTATTCCAACCATCCCAACCCATGTGTTTCCCAGTTTAGAATCTTTAAAATCTAGTCACCCTAAACTAGAATAACCAGATAACACAATAATAAGATCTTATTTTGTTTTGTCTTTTTGGAGTTTATGTGCAAAAAAGAAATCTGATCTTTTAAATCCACACCTCTGGACGTGTCTGTACCTGATTTTTACTGTCTTAAAAACGTGAAAAACAGAACTAGCTCATTTTAAACTATTTGTAGTGGTCTAGAATTATTCCTCATTTACCTTATGCATTCTGGACATCTTAATTGTTCACAGCGATTAGTTTATAAGCACTTTTCACAACTCTTAAAGACCAGAGCGTAGTTTTGCTGTGACTATTAAACATAAAACTAGCATGCTGACCACATAATTTGGTGTAGTACTTATTTTGACCTCAAGAGCTACTCATGCAATATATCTGTACTGGGGCAAGACAAACTTTGTTCAAATACATGGGAAAAAAATCGGGTACAGTGCCTTAAATTGTGGGATTTTTGGAGTTTATTTGGAAGATAAAGTAGAAAGAAATTTAAGTAAATATTTTCAGTCTTAAAAATGTTTTGTTTATTTTTGTCTTTGTCCGCATTAGTTTGCCATTTTTACATACTTTTACTTCACTTTACTTTCACTTTTACTTCACGTCACTACCTGCATTAGCGGGAATAATCAGAAAGGAATCTGATTTAACTGGGTACTTTAACACTGGCCTGTCCAAATCAGATAACAAGATCAGATTTTTGGTGTGTTTACATTCCCTAAATACATCTAATCATCAAAAATCAGTGGATTTTTAGAGTAATTTGTATTTGGAAGACGAGGTACAATGAATTTAATAAAGTGCCCACATTAGGCTATTTTCTGATTTATGCTCTAATTTTCATCATCACAAACAGACCTGGAGTTGTGTTTTTTTCACTCACACATGCGTATTTAGGCTGGCTTCTTCCCTCAAACTGAAAGCACACACTGTTCCACTTTGTGATGTCATGTGCTAATACTGGAAGTGCTCCGATGTGTTTTTAAACTCCAAACACCTTCACTTGAATCATATGGATAATTTTAGCTCTGGAATTGCCCATCTCTTTTGAAGTAAAGGAAAAAGGAGCTGTTTACTTGAAAACTACAACTACATAACATGGCAAAGTGGAACATTTTGATATTTGAGGATGCAGAGAGCCAGACAATCCAGGATGACTCGGACATGTGTGAATGAAATAAAACACAACTCTAGGTTTGTTTTTGAGGAGGTAACAACATCATAACATGACTAACGCTCGCAATAATCCATTTTGCGTAATATGGGACCTCTAAAATAACCCTTTCAATCTTTTCCTCTTAAATTATGTCACTCTTTTGTAACTCTTTGACACATTAGTTTGCCCTTTTGCACAAGTTTCCATGTCAATACCAGCAAAGGTGTCAACACTCAGAAAGAAATCAGATTACTCACACCGGTAACTGTTTTCATTTCCGTAATCTGATCGTGTAATCTGATAATGAGGAGATTGGGGTTGTGCGCGTAAACCTACCTCTTTTATCCTGTGTTGCAGACATGGCTAACATGTACACTCTGCTGCGCGCCGTGTCAAGCGGACTGCCTCACATGATCCAGGAGCTGCAGGTGCACATCCACAACGAGGGCCTGCGGGGCACCAGTAACCTCTCTCAGGAAAACGTTAGTACAGCTGTCTGATTTCGGATTCTGTCCACACATTTTTGCAGGTGCCGTGGAGTGGTTCAGTTGATACTTTGCAGATAATGTCGATAAAATTCCCTGGAGATCTGAAGCAAACTGAAAGCTCTATTCTGTCAGGAGCTTTGGTGCTCAAATTAGATATAATCTGATCTTTGTTTTAACACAATCTGACCAGAAATCTGAAAGAAAAACGACTGGGCCAGAGCTACAACGTGTGAAATGATTTGTGTGCTTAAACATGTCTCTCACTCTTAAAATTACACTTTGTCAGTTTGTTACTCTCACATTTTTGTTGAAACCAAACACCAAAACAGGACTATCGGCGACCTGCGTGAAGTTGGCCCCCATCAAACGCAAACCTACACAAAAACTATGTCAGTCGTTTGTGCTTCGTTTGTGCTGCTTTAGTTTGGAAGAAATTAACAATTCTTTTATAGGTCAAATTGGGGTCATCCAGCCCCCAGGAAGCTTCAAAATGCTCTAAAACATCCAAACTGGAGTCAGTCGTTTGTGATTTGTTTGTGTTTTGTTTTGTTCAATTCTGGTTCTTAAGATATTTGCAGTTTTATTTTCGGCCATGGTGTCATTCAGCCCCAGCATAAACGAAATACCAAAGTTTTCCATAATTTTCTTCCTGTTTTGAGCTCTATTTCACATTTTGAGACACACAAACCCTGCATATGTAGGCAGAGTTCTTCTCTCAAACAGAAAATACTCTGTTCCTCCTTGTGATGTCATGTGGTAATAAACTAAGCGCTTGTGTTTTTAAACTCAACACATCTTCACTAGAATCATTTCGATCATTTCAGCACTGGAATTACTGAAAATTAGCTGTTAAAAAAGGGTTAAAAACTACCACTCCATGACATCACCAGAGGGAACAGAGCATTTTGAGCTTTGGAGATGTAGAGAGACTGATAATAAAGTGGTACTAAAACAAGAATGAATGAAACAAAACACCACTCCGAGTATGTTTTTGAGGAAGTAACAGGATTATAATATTACTTTAAACTAACAAGAGGCTATTTTGTGTCAAATTGTAATAATAAAAAATCTAAATATGATTAAAGTTCAAGGTTCGTATATTGAAAGCGTTTTGTAGTTGAAAATTTAAAATGAAAATCCTCCAAAAAAAATTGTGGTTAAAATGTTATTGTCATATTTCCCAGATCCAACTCTAAACAATAAAAATTTGCAAGAAACAAATTCAAATTCAAACGTTTCTGACCCACGAGAAAAAACCCTTTAAAGCTCCATTCTGTGCGAAGGCAAATTGATTGTTACACTGAAGTTAATGAATGTGTAAGTGAATGATGCTGTCAGAGTGATAAAGACAACAATTAACTGGCCATTATCCAAGCTCTGTACTGTCAGGCTTCAATCAGCGGGTTTGGCTCTGGCTTCTTTGAGACTTTCTCCCCGTCACTTTGGAAGGTCATTGTTGAGTGATTCATCTCCAAGGAGTTTTTTCTGACCAGCTTTGCGATTGCGTTTACGATTTGTGTTGTAGTAATAGGATTCTCTTGAAAGTTCATGTTTTAATTGACAAGAATTGAGAAAAGGGCTCACATTTCAGAACATGTTTGTACAGATATAAACTACAGATTTTATGCAGAATAAGACCGGAGATTTTGTTTGTGGAGGAAATTAGGCCACTTAAATCACTTTTGGCCTTTGCGATTTGCTAATTGTGTTGTTTCAAATTGCGGTTTTGATTCGATTGTGATTAATCTAGCGGCCTCGCTCCGTAAAGTCTGATTATGGATTATAGAACCTGCTTAAATTGTCGTTTTGGTCTCTTCAAATGAGAGTTGTTAACCTCTTATTGTCCTGCTAATTTTGCTGCTTTTTCCAATGTCCCAGATGCCGACACAGTTCGTGGAGTCTGTGCTTGAAGTCCACAGTAAATTTGTCCAGCTCATAAACACCGTACTGAATGGGGACCAACACTTCATGAGTGCACTTGATAAGGTAAAGTCGCCTACACTCCCTCCTAGTGCCCTTAGACTTTTCTCTAGATCAGTGGTTCTCAAACTTTTTTTTTGTCTTGAGCTGGGATGAGCGATTTATCAGTTTCAGTATCGGTAATGGCCGAGGTCAGTGCAGACTCTTTTCTCGGAGTAATGAGGAAAAATGGATATATGACTTTATGTAACTAATCATTTTAAATTCCTAGTACAGTACATCAGCATGAATTTGTGATGGTTTCTTTAGGTTAATAGGGGTGAGACAAGACACAATTTTCACGACACACCACAAGATTGGGTCCATGAGTACGAGACAAGACGAGCTTTGTACACAATTTGTGGGTATAAGTAGTATTTGTTTTATGTAATACTTTTGCATCATTGTAGTATGGACACATTTTTATACAGCGCTTTTCCACCTTCAAGGCACTAATAGCGCTTTACAACAAGGAACCACTCACCCATTCGCACACACATTCACACACCAGACAGGACACTTCACTTACCTCACCCCCAGTGTGTACGCAGACACTGGAGGTGAGGTAAGTTAAGTGTCTTGCCAAATGACACAACTGTGGGTTAGTGGATCTGACCTCTCACCCAATAATGTTTGTCGAGAGCCTTTGGATCAGTGGACAAACGCTCTGCCAACTGAGCTGCTGCTTTTTGGAACTACAGCTTCTCAACTTGTATAACTCACCAGCTCTTAACTAAAATAAATTTAGGGGGAAAAAAATCTCACAAGATCATTTTTCTCACGTGTGCACAATCTTGTGGCAATTTTGTCTTGCAAGATCTTGCAGCACGATACCTTGTCCCATTCCTACAAGTTAAGATACATATTTGGCCTTATTAAAGATTTTAAAAGATAAATATTGGGATCTGCAAATGTCAGTTATCAGCCACAGGAGCAGGACAAATAAGGGAAATCAATATTGGCTCAAAATAATCCATATCAGCTCATTCCTAGTCTTGAGTATCCCTAAGATTTGTGATTTAAAAATGGGCAAATACATCTCTTTACAAGTATATCATTATTACTCTAATGATTTTTAGTTTTAATATCACTGATGTCCAAAGTGATCCTATAAAACATTCTTGCGGAAGTAAAGAAAATAGTTCTGATGCTTTGCAGACGATGTCATCAACATTCCCTGGGTGTGTGACGATAACTATAGGCTTTACTCTGAGGCTTTAATCTGCGCTTTATTTTAACACAAGCCAATCTCAACTACAACAGGTGAGCTGATTTATGCTCACGTAAATCAGTCACACTCACATTTTTGTTGAAAATCAAACACCTAAACAGGACTCCTGAAAATGTGTTGTTTAAATCCAGTTTATCATTTTTTTTTGGAACTGAAAAACTTGTAACTGCAGTGTTATTTGAGAGGGACTTGTTTAAGAGCACAAATCATCTCACCTGACCTGTTGTAGTCCCAGGTATTCAGTTTCATCAGCTTGTGTTAAAACAAAACTCAGATTAAAGTGTAATTTCAGTGACAGAGCTTCAGACAGAGCAGAGCCTTCAGTTAGCGCCACACCTCCAGGGAATGTTGACAAGCCAGTTCCATCTTCTACAAAAATCTGGTATCTTTCCAAATATTCCCTGGTAAGTGTACCCCAGGTTGGGAACCACTGCTCTAGGTGATTTTATTTTATTACTGTTTATTTTGTTTTTTAGTTTATTTGAAAGTCGTTTAGTGTTTCAACGCCGCATTAAGTACATTTTTGGTAAAGATTTACACCATCTGGTTGTCTGGATGGAGGTGTCTTGATGGAGGTGCCTGAAATGTTCCTTAGTATAGCATTAAACTCATCTAGTTTGCATTTAGTCAAGAAATTGTGCTTTAATTGCTTGAATCTACCTTGATAAACGTGCATTCTTACTGTGAGTGGGGTCCCTTTCCGCAGATCCGACCCATAACTTGGCCTGGTGTCATACTGTGAAACATTCCCGCCAAAGCAATTGCATCTCCGTAGAGACAAGCAGGCGGCTAAACCTTTGCTAGAAAAGTTACTTAGTGAACCTTTAATAAACATATTTCTTTGCTTAGGCCCTGACGTCAGTGGTCAACTACAGGGAGCCCAAGTCCATCTGCAAAGCCCCGGAGTTGGTGAGTACACACACAAAGTACACATGAAGTACTTGTGAGTACTTTTGTCTCTGCGTCCTCCTGACCCATATCCCTGCCCCCCCCCCCGCTATGTCCAGCTTGCAAAATACTGCGACAATCTGCTGAAGAAGTCGGCCAAAGGGATGACGGAGAACGAGGTGGAGGACAAACTCACCAGCTTCATCACCGTCTTCAAGTACATCGACGACAAAGATATTTTTCAAAAGGTGATCACAGGATTACACTACGGCCACATTTAGACTTGTGTCCGGTCTGGAGTTCCATTTGTTTCACTCGTGCTCTAGTCCAGGTTTAGTTATGGCTTTAGTCCCAAGTTTTATATGGTTACACGCTGCTATTCTGACATGCTGCTATTTAGACAGTGACTTTTAATTGCCGGAGTAGCAGCATAAACAGTATTTTTCAGGCATCCCACTATTTTTTGTTGGAGTAGCGGCCCTTTACAATTTTCCAAACATTCCGCTTTTCCGACATGAATAATATTAATGTGATATTATACTTTGCGCTCCCGTATATCATAAGATGCTTGGGCCGTTGCTTGGGCCCTTGATCAGAGAATACTTCAGCCACAGAGGACATCAGGCTGTGGGAAAGTGTCCTAACCGAGAGCCGTGGGAAACAGCTATGCATTTTTTAAAAAGTGCATAGGCCTTTGAGAAAATATCAAATCTAAAACGGAGGCTGCGTGGGCCCTTTGTGCTTCATTCATTTCGTCATGTAGGTTATCTGGGGACAACACCATATGGCCTAAATAAGTCTAGATTAAGAACAGACGTGTCTGGGTGGACTTTCACAACTTTCAAAAAAAAAAAAAGACGTGTCGGAATAGTGATACTAAAACCGCTCGTAATGCCAGCACATCTAAATAAAGGCATCTCATAATGAAGGGATATCTGAAGAGCCAGTGGACCCATAGAGCGTATATATGAGTGGACTAAGTGAGTGTGACATTACCCACAGCGTCAGCGCCGCTCAAGTGAGGCTCCCGATGCCACAGTTACAGGAGCGAATCTGGAGCCAGGTTTCATAATTGGAAACCCGACCGCGAGTATCATAGCAACCACAAGAGCCAATCATGATTGAGGTCGTTAAATGTTCCCGGGGAGTGCCTGCCCTTCTCAGAGCGGCGATACTCTGCTCTGCAACATCCTGCACGAACCGCTGTATTCTAGAGATTCTTGAGAATAATAAGGAAAATTTTAGCTTTTATCATCAAACTTTAAATTGTAAGTTTAAGTCATTGATTTATGCTCTATGTTCTGTTATGTACGAACAACAACGAGCTGTCAATCAAACCTGTTTCTAACGCTAGGGGGAGGGACCTCGGGGAATGAAGGCGTCTGATTGTCCCGTTATTTATGTTCATATCTTGATTTAGGAACAAAATGGCGAAATGAAAAATTCAGGATCATGTGTCGCTGGTTCATACGAACATTTTAAGACCAAAATGACGAGAAGATCTCAATGTAAATCAGTGAGAAAAAGGGAGAGAAGGGAGAGAGCTGGAAGAGCCTCCCGGAGCACTTCCTGATAATGGGTTAGCTATGTCCACTCATAAATACGGTCTATGGGTAGACCCCTTTTTATATAGTGGTAAAATTTGTGCTTGACCAATCGAAAACAAAATTACACACTTCTCTAATACTTTATGAAGATGTGCGTCTGGTCACTGTTGAATCTCCTTGTGTTCAGATGGGCGTGATTGACAGGTGGATTAGCCAATCAGGGACACACATGGTCTTCCCGTATCAAAACAAATGTGGTTGCTTAAGAGGAAAAGATAAAGGCAAAACATATCACAGGGAACTGAAAAACATCACACGCTTCTGTAGAATCAGGGAGCAAAAGTAAACTCGTAAATAATAGGTGACCAATGAGCTCCTTCGTTTCACATGCGTCACTGAAATAAAGAAATCTGATCATGTTTGGTTCTGGCTCAAGATAATGAAGTGAGAACCAAACTGCTCTCAATCTGTATAAAAAAAAAATACAGAGAGAGATCATTCTGGACTTGCCTGGCACATTTAAAACTGATTTGATCCGTGTTTTTTGAAGTTACTTTATTGTGAAACTATAGATTAGGCTCAAAACTCGATACCAGTTTTGATACCACAGTGATAAATAAATTAAAAAAAGAAACACAACTTGTACTAATAATATTTTCCACATCCATTTTCCATTCCTTGCAGTTTTACGCCAGAATGCTAGCAAAGAGATTAATACATGGTTTATCATTGTCTATGGACTCTGAAGAAGCCATGATCAACAAACTAAAGGTATTTACTCCACATTTAAGTCCACATCTCCACCTCTGTACCTATGTATGACTAAATCTTTGTTGTGTTTTTTTTCTGTCCCTTGCAGCAAGCGTGTGGCTACGAGTTCACGAGCAAACTGCACAGAATGTACACAGACATGAGCGTGAGCGCCGACCTCAACAACAAGTTTAACAATTTCATCAAGACGCAAGACACAGTGGTGGACCTGGGCATCAGCTTCCAGATCTATGTATTACAGGTAGGATTATGCAGTTAACGTATATTTGATTAGCTTAAGGCCGCCACACACTACAGGAGAATTTGCCCGATTTTGGCTGCGATTGGCTTCTCCCCGGGTTCGAGGAGGCCTGATTCGACTTTGTGTCTTTGTGTGCGTTTTTGAAGCAACGCTACGGTAACAGCCAATAAAACAGAGCGTCAGGGGCAGAGGAGTGACGGACACAGGGACGACATACAAACGGGATATAGCGAAAATAATGAGAAGACTTTATTACTCACCTCTCATAAAGTGGAAAATTTTAACTGCAGCGTCTCATCCACATTATCCATAGTAATTGTCCTCTACAAATAATGACATCCAGTCCACAAATCCGCGCTATTAATCCAGTTTGAGGCGTTCTTTAGAGTAGCTCCTCACGTGTGTTTGTTTATATCCACACAGCGCACGGACCGGGGTGAAGGTGCAGATTAGCGACAGTGACTCGACTTCTTGTGGACGTTATCGCGAATCTTTTATGCTTTAAAAATCCTGTATCTGAAGTATTCCAGCACATTTCACAAATAATAATAACACAGTTTTGTCTTGGATTTAAACTACAAGTGCAGTGCTCTGATGTCTTGAACACTTCAGAGTCTCAAAGTGACGCCATCGCGCTCACAGCTTTATATCCTGTGGTCCATAGACGGATCCCGCTGCAGTGTTTGTGATCAGAGATTTTAAGTCTCATAAGATTCTCCTCGTGTCTGTGGTGTGCGCTTTTTGTTGCACGTTTAAAAATCCTTTAAGACTGAAAAATCCTGTAGTGTGTGGTGGACTTTTGGTCTAGAAATCTCTTTTAGTGAAAGGTTTGGTTTTAGGGAATAACCTCATCATTACTGCATTAAAAGTTGATATATTGACCACAGTTGTCGCTGAACATGTCATAATGTTACAAAAATGTTTTGTAGTATTGGTAGTTTTTGGGTATTGACAGATACTCAAAATTAGCACCAGTATCAAAACTGAAAAAGCTACCAGGAAAAACCCCCGCACCTAGCATCTGTTACCATATGACTCAGTCACACCCGCAAGCAACAATGAAGCAATAAATTTACTTGAAACATGTCACTACGGAAATTCATTATAAATAGACTTCGAGGTGCATTGTCTAACTCTTCTGGTGGAGGGTCTGTCAAACGCTTTTCTCCCTAGAAATGGCATCACTTTCTCTGGAATGTTGCACATTAAACCTTTTTTCTTCATGGAGGCCAAACCAGACCGCCTGATTTTGAGTTATTTTTGCTCACCTGTATTCGAATAAATGTAAAGTAGAGCTGTTTAATATCATACTGTGGAACACTCCAGGCAGAGCAATGACATCTCCATTGAAACGAGCAGGTGATGGACCCTCAACTAAAAATATTACATAGTGCGTCATTAAATTATAGCTAGTTGAACTTGATTTGCAAAATGATTAAATAACATAACTCCTAAGAAACTCTGCAATAATGCTTCAGATGTTTCAAGTTTTTATGTTAGCTTTAAATATTGAAATGAAAATCTTAAAATAGGTGTGAATTGCAGTTAATGTGATTTTTTTTATTGAGCTTTAAACCTCTATTCTTGTTTCCCATTATTTTTTTTATTATTTTATATTTTATTTTTTACTACCAGATATATTTTCTTTTTGGGTTGACCTGCTTTTAATTTGTATTTAATTTGTTTTTCTAGGCTGGTGCTTGGCCCCTCACACACGTCCCCTCCTCCACGTTCGCCATCCCCCAAGAGTTAGAGAAGAGTGTTCAGATGGTGAGGTCCCTTCACAGACCACGCCGCAGATTCAGTCAGAAAACTACTATTCTAAATGTCATAATAATATAATCTGTCTTTTCTCTCCAGTTTGAGTTGTTCTATAATCAGCACTTCAGTGGGAGGAAGTTGACATGGCTCCACTATCTTTGCACAGGTAAAACTGCAGAGCATGGTTTGTTTGTTTATTTAGATCCCCATTATTCTTCCTATGGTCCATAGCTTTAAAAAAAAAAAACAACAACAACATTTATTCACAATTTGACAATTCTGACCGTTGTTCCGCTTACTAAAACTTTGAATTGTGGCTTTGCTTTTAATTTAACTCTGGATCCAAACAAAATACTTTTCATTTTGGATATATTTAAACCAACTTTTTTGCCTGAGCCAGACTTTAGATCCACATTCAAAATCGTGGACAGTACATCAGGGACATGGTGGTTTCATCTGCATCTAAGTTTTAGGCAGGTCATTGATTAATATTGAAAACAACAAAGGCCCTAAACAGCTGCCTTGAGGAACCCTGCAATTCAATTTTTTCTTTCTCCATTGAAATCCAAGCAGACCTAATATGCAAAATTGACTCTTCAGAGGTTTTAACCATGTTATAGTTGTTTCCTCTTCTCGTTTCCCCTCTCAAAGTTGTATTTGGAGAAATTTGGCCATGTTGGAGTAATATTTTACTTCATTTTCTTAATTGGTGAAGCAGTGTTGTGTAGTAATTTTGGTATAAATGAAAAAAAAGAAAAGAAAATCTGCTGCTTGCGGGTGTGATGCTAACCATCAGAGGTGCCAGCAAGTTGTTTTAGATGAATAGCTATTTAAAATGTGGTTATAACATTCATGGATGTCATATACCGTAAATTCCGGACTACAGAGCGCACCCTATTAAGAGCCGCATGCTCAGATTTATGAAGAAAAATCAATTTTGTAATTATATGAGCCGTACCATATGATAAACCGCTGGCCAAAGACTAGGCGGGGGTTCGCTTCTGCGTCCCCGCCGCCTGGAGCGCCTCCGGGACGGGCCGCGGACGCAGTCCCCCGCTGAACTCTGGGGACGGACTCGCTCACTGGTGACACTTGGGACACACACGCGCCACAGGCACTTACACACCTTCACACACTTGGGACACACACACGCGACATGCACATACACACCTTGGCGCTCTGGGAATAAACCACGGTAGCGATCGCTTTAGCCTTCAGTCTGATTGTACAGCGGAAACATAACACCGCGGCCGCTCTTTGCGTGTTAACCCAGTCCTCCAGAAAGTTTTTAAGCTCAGGCCATCTGCTATGGTTACCTCTGAAAGCTTTGGTTGTCTTTTTACACTGGCTCAGTTCTTCTTGCTGGAGCCTCCACCTTCACATTATCTACTCGTTTATGCCAATTTTACGGGCAGCAGCTCGATTTCCTTCTTTAACTGCCAGAGTGATCGCTTTTAGTTTAAAAGCTGCATCATATGCTTTTTGTCTGGTATTCTCCATGTTGATGAGGGTTAGCAGAAAGACTGAAATAAGGAAGTTGTGATTAATCATACAATTTCATTGGACCTCAGTGAACTACTTATTCATTTTATTGGTCCATGTTTTTCCGCGATGAAAAAAAAAAATAAAAAAGCCGCTTCATATTACACGCCGCAGTGTTGAAAGTGTAGAAAAAGTAGCGGCTTGTGATCCGGAATTTACGGTACATTATTTATAGTACTGTATATATATTATAACTATAGCAGACACAAGCCCTATATGTCCTATATGTATTTTTTAACTATTTCAAATGAGTGGATTTCGATTGATTGAAATTCTATTAATTGCGCAGCTCCACATGTAGGAATAATATGTGTTACATGAAAATGATAACTGATAATGTTCTTGTTGACAATGCCTAAAATGTGGAAAAACACAATCCCATTTGATGAATAATCTAACCTGTCTTTTCTGTACCAGGTGAGGTAAAGATGAACTACCTGTCGAAACCCTACGTTGCCATGGTGACGACGTACCAAATGGCAGTGCTGTTGGCGTTTAACAACAGTCTGACGGTGAGCTATAAAGAGCTCCAGGACGGCACGCAGATGAACGAGAAGGAGCTGCAGAAGACCATCAAGTCTCTGCTGGACGTCAAGATGATCAACCATGACTCTGAAAAGGTCAGGAGCTTAAAGAGAACAATACGAAATATAATGGTGAAGTTCACATGTTTGAATAACTCTGCATTATTGGTGTGTCAGTATCTCCAGAGCTCAAAATGCTCTGTTCCACCCATAGACCGTATATATAAGTGGACATAGCTAACCCGTTAGCCGTCGTGTGCCAAACAGGAAGTGCTCCAGGAGGCTCTTCCGGCTCCTTCTTTCCCTTTTGCCCATTGACTTACATTGAGATCTTATCACTCGTCTCTCTGTACCTGTTGCTGTGGTCTCGTCATTTTGGTCTTAAAATGTTCTTATGAATCCGCTCTACATGATCCTGAAATTTTTTTTTCCGCTATTTTGTTTGTCAAAAAAAGCCCTGTTCATAACATAAAGCCTGGCTCCAGATTCACTCCTGTAACTGTGGCATCACGAGCCTCATTTGAGCGGCGCTGAACGCTGTGGTGACGTCACACTCACTTAGTCCACTTCTTTTATACAGTTTATGGTTCCACTTTGTAATGCCATGAAATGATAGTTTTAAAGCTAACAGCTATAACGGATCACATTGTAGAATAAGAATAAATTGCTGCCTTTAAAAAAAAGAGATTGACTCAGAGAGTCCACAGCATCTTCTGATGCACCTAGAAACAAAGTTACAGTGAGGCCAAAACAAAGCCAGTGATTCTTCTGAAGGTGTATGGAGCCTAAATGCACAGTGCAGCACTTGCTGTATTACCACTTCATGACATCACAAGGTGGAACAGAGCATTTTGAGCTTTGGAGATGTTGACACACCAGTAATGGTGGAACAGAGTGTTTTCAGTCTGAGAAAAGAACTCAGCCTTAATCTGCAGGGTTTGTATGTTAAACATGAATGAATCAAAACACAACTCTGGGTCTGTCTGTGATGAAGAAACATAGAGACAATTTCACCAAATGACATTTTAAGACTTTAAACCTATAATATTTTTTCAATTTTGTTCCTCCAAATGTGTATTGGTACAACTAAAGTGATATAAAACAAATCAATTTAAACGTTTTATATATTAATAACTAGAAAAGTTGTGGACATTAAAATGCCGTCACGTCACAGCACTGACCCATTTATGTGTATGTTTCTTGTACAATTACCATAACTATTTGTCTAATTCAGGTTCTTTTTTGTGTAGTACATTTCCAAATCTTCCAGATCCAGAACTAAAGGATTTTTTTTGGGTCAGGATCTGACCTGTAACTTGACCTGGTGTGTCCTCTGCTTCTCCCTGTTGAGGATAAAACATGAAAACAGATCAACAAAGCATTTGTAGTTAGGGTAGCCATCTACTGAGAGCCATCTGTCAGACATAATAGGCACTGATTAGACTGTAAGAACACGATACAGTTCCTTTAATATGTAGGATTACAAAACATATGTGAACAACACACAAGTCCAGATATCTTTTGATGAGTAAGAAAAGTACATTTTATAGAAGCTTTAACTGATAGAAATCTGTTTTTATTACAGCATTGCCACTTAATGCAGACTGTCCCAGAAACAAACTTATGTCTCTCTCCAATATTAGACTATTAATACACACAGAGATATAACAGGAACACAAGGAGAGGCTGGGAACCCAGGGACATGAGGGTGATGTGAGGCGATGTGAGTGATTGAGGAGCACAGGCCCCAGGGGGCACAGATCTGATGGCTCCTCGTATGTCCTCTCTGTACCACACTCACACATAAAACCTGTTGGTTTAAGATGGGTTAAGCTTAAAATGTCTCTCTGATCTAAATGGGCCCTTCCTAAACTCCAACACACACACACACACACACACACACACACATACACACACACATACACACACACATACACACACACATACACATACACACACACATACACATACACATACACATACACATACACATACACATACATATACACATACACATACACATGATGCACTGACTTCATTCATGTGCTGGAGACTGAGCATAACCTTAACCATTGTCATTACTTTTCTAACCTTAAAGTGCCTATGACAGATTGGACTAAAACACAGTTCAGATCATTATATTTAAGATTTTTCTTAACATTTTACTTTCTTTCCCAGTCTGGCCATTTTTTAGGTTTCAGATTTTACTTCCTGGTTAGAAACCATCACACTAGGGAATTCCATAACTGTTACCTAGCAACCGTGATGTAGTGTAGATCTACACAGAGTATTATTTAAGAAATAAAACTATAAGAAAACATCTTCATTTTGCAGAATTATATAATAATAATGTAATAATATATTAATAATATAATTGAATAAATGTATAGAGTTGTTTAATGTGATACTGTGGAACATTCCAGGCAGAGCAATGACGTATCTACAGAAACAAGCAGGAGAAATTCTCCTTTACCATGGAGTTTACCAGAACGACTGAGGGATTACACGAACAGCCTTTAAGTTTAGACTTTATTCTGCTGTAGTTGATATCGGATTACCAATAATAACCTACTCATAATTTGACTCGATTCTGAACTCAGACATCTGTAATACTGGGGCAGCTCTTTCCATTAGTCTGTAAACATAATTTAATAAAGTTTTTCTCACGTGTTGCAGGAGGACATTGAAACTGAGTCGACGTTTTCACTAAATATGACTTTTACCAGTAAAAGGACAAAGTTTAAGATCACTACATCAATGCAGAAAGACACACCACAGGTATGGACTTCATTTTCCTGGCGTTCCACACTCGGCACAAGGAGCCAAGTCTGAGTTCTGTGGTTTTGTTCCAGGAAATGGAGCAGACGAGGAGTGCAGTAGACGAGGACCGCAAAATGTATTTACAAGCTGCTATAGTGCGAATCATGAAGGCTCGCAAGGTGCTCCGGCACAACGCTCTCATCCAGGAGGTGGGTTATTTTAGTTTAGATTTTTGTATTTTAATTTATGAATTCCTTCTTTCCTTCCCCCGTATGATTAAATGTATTTCATGATACTACTTCCTCCTGAAAGAACGTAAAAACATATTGTGTGTGCCAGATTGTTTTGTTTCCCTAAAGCTGGTTTCCATATAAGTTCTAAATGTGTGTCCAGTGTGTGGATGTAAAGCAGAGGTTCACACACACACGTGACACATGCTCTGAGTTCCCTGGTGGTGAGGTAAGGCTGCTGTGAGAGGCATCAGTATGGGACCATGTCAGAGCACGTCTCTCTATAGGAGCTGCCTCACACACTCACTGTACGGCTCCTTCAGCTGCTGTGCACATGCTCCGGGTCATGGAGTTACACACTACATCCATTTTCTCCTTGAATATTTCACTCTATTTATTGCATTTCACAAAATTCTTGCACATTCAAATGAATCAGAGCACAAAATTTAGCACTTGATTTTTTCTTTTTTGTTAGAAAATTATTACATTTCTCTAGTCAATGGTGCATTTATTTCTACAAGTGAACACATTTTTGGAGTTTCTGTTTTCAAATAATATGATCGATCTCGCCAATTTAAAACCATATACCGTTAGTTCATTTGTGACTAATCAGGGCACTAACTTCAGGCATGTTTTATGTTCTATATAATATTATATTTGTTTGTTTATTGCATTCATAAAGTATAAAAAGACATTAAGTGTCACAGCATCAAACATACAAGAAATGAATGAAAAGGAGCAGAAATAAGAGTCATCTTATGTTCTCTTGCCCCTTTTCCAGACAATACCTCAACACCAATGGTTACACCAATGGTCACTTTAAAACATTTCAAATCAGTTCATTTCATTTCAGTCACAATTATTGATCAATTGCAAACAGAAATCATTACATTTATGCAACTTACTTTTCTTTTTCTTACATATTAGGGGTGTAGCAATAACCGAAATATGGTGATATCGTATCGTCAAAGGTCTCGTGGACCATCACATTATATCGAATCCCAAGTCTCGGCTTAAATGAACAGTTCTGATGCAGAAATAGCTAAAAAAAACAGAGGGAACTACATAGACCATGATCCTTTGCTCCGTTTCAGTGCAGACGACATGAAGAAATAACTGTTCTAAGCACTTTTACATCTTCATTCTGTGGGTTAAGTCTTGTGAAGCATTTTTAGAGAAAAAAAGATGTTTATGGTGAAAATCTGGTACAGAGAGATTTGGATTTCGTTCCATCCCTAATGACAATAAATGTTGCACCAAATGACTGGTTAAAGCATTTTAGAATGTCAGTCTTGTTATTATGTAGAATATCGTAATATTGTGAGGATCCCCACCATGTCGTGAGCTTTCCCACAATATTTTATCATGAGACTTGGATATTGTGACACATTGCAGTGGATATTGTGTATTTTTTGAAATGCTTTTAATGTATTTGATCCTTTGATTTCTTCGTCAAGACTGTTCCTTATATAAACTCCTTTCACATTGACCCTTCGCTCCATCACTTTAGTTCTGAATCTGGGTTTTTTAAACATGCAGGTTTCTTTTAAATTGTAGTGGCTTGTTCTCATCTCAAACAGAATATTTACAGGTAACACTCCGCACTTTGCTTTATACATGACGTTGAGGATACTTAAGTCGACAATAACACACATTTTCAACACGTGTTAATTCTCAAGACCCTTTCCTGTCAAATAAATAATGCGTATTGGGTATTTCAAGAGCTGCTGCAGGTTTTGTATCTATTTTGAGGACATGTTGTTTTACAGAGAAGCTCCCGCCCTCAAACAGGTGCTGTGATGGAAGCCGTGGCATTCGCTTTGTTGGTGGTTTATTTATTGATGAGTACGAGCTGTGATTTCAGTCCCGTCGCTGTAACTGACACCACGACTGTTCTATATACAGGTCTGCGTCGTCCTCCTTTCAGCTGCAACAAACATTTCCTTCATACGTCAAAGTTGAAGCGGCTGTAGATCATTTTTACTGTCTTCAAAACGTGGAAGTGGTTCAGTTTTAACGGTTTGCAGTGGTCCAAAGTTGTTCTTCACTCACCTGATGCGTTCTGTCTCGCATTTGGGTTTTGCTGTGGCGAGAAAGTTGGCAACAGTTAGCGTAGAAGCACATTTCCTGACAATAAAGTACCAAAAAATAAAATGGATGACAGACAGAACATAGCGGTCTCATCTATCTGTGTTGGGGCAAGACTGTTTTCGCTCAAAAACATTTAAAAAAAATAAAAAATATTGTTGTTATTCGCTATTACAAAATGTCCAGTGTTTTTCCGTATTAAAGGGCCCATTTTACGCTATTTTTTGATTTGTTATAATGTTTCCTCATCACAAACAGACCTGGAGTTGTGTTTAGTTTCATCCACAAATTCAGCATATTTTGGCTGAATTCTTCTCTTAAACAAACAAAAAAAATTGCAGATCTCTACTGAACTAAAGGTAAAAGGAGCTGTTAACGTGAAAACTACCACTTCATGACATCACAAGGTGTATTTTTGCATATTTTGAGCGACCGAGATGTCGATGTAGACAATTGTTAGTATAAAGGTTTAATCAAGCGTGTCTGAATGAAATAAAACACAACTCTAGGTATGTTTTTGACATGATTTTATCACAACAGGCAGGTTGACTAAAATTAAATATCATTACAAGTTACTGTTTGTTTTAATTAGTCCAGTGAGAAAATCAATTTGAGCGTCTGGGCAAAATTATTCCCAAAGTTCGGCCCTCTGAACTGCAGTGTCTTATAATATAGGTGCGAACATTTTGATCATGTAAAAATGCCGTAGCATGGCTTAAATCTCACAAAATTAGAATGACCAGACGTCCCTATTCACCCGGGACGGTCTCAGTTTTGAGCCCTATGTCCCCCTGTCCCAGCAGATTTATCCAAAACCACTGATTTGTCCCAGTTTTATACAAGAAATGTCCCTATTTTTGACCAATTTAATCTAAAACAGGACTAAACTAACATTAAACCAGGACTACATCAGGTCTAAAACAGGACTATCACAATTTTTGACTAATCTGATCCCTGCCAACAGTAAAGAGGGGCATAAATTGTCATTTGTTTTGCCAAAATGTAGAAATCTGTGTTTGCGAATGACCTTAATGCAAAAAAAATGCAGCAACAGAATTCACTCAGATTATGACTGACACAAGAATGCATCATTTTACACGCTCCTTTCAGAATTTTAGTTTAAAATTTTGAAAATCTGGTCACACAAGAGTCATTTTCGCGTAATATAGAACTTTTAATGCTTTAACTCCATCTCGTTTTCTTCTTTCTCGCAGGTCATCAACCAGTCCAAAGCCCGGTTCAACCCCAGTATCAGCATGATCAAAAAGTGCATCGAGGTCCTCATAGACAAGCAGTACATCGAGAGGAGCCAGACGTCTGCGGACGAGTACAGCTACGTCGCATAGGCCCCTCCCCCCTTTCACCACAAGCCCCGCCCACTCCAACCAGTACAAACACAGAACCGTAACACCGCCACATACCAGTGACTCTACCGACCAAGCAGGACCGGAGCCTCAACTTTATACAGAAATCGTGTTGTTACCCCGAAGGCCAGTAGCGCCCCCTTAAGCCGCAGTGTAAAATTGAAGTTTACATCACCAGTGCCACGCCCAAAATGCGTCAAGACGATTACAACGAATGCCTGTAGGAAAGAGCGATAAACATACTAGCACAGAGAAATGAAATGATTGAAAAAAGAAGGGGTCTAGGAGCATCGATTAAGACTTTTCTTTACTCACGTTTGCAGTTGTTGTGTGTTTATTTTTCTTTCTTTGTTAAATGTACTCCAGTTAGGAAAAAATATTGTAATAAAACTGGTATACTTAATTATGTATCTACTTTCAAATGTAAAGAGGTGACAAACATCCTGCTGCTTGTCAGAGAAATCAAATAAACACTGAAGATTTTATGTAAAAATTGTCTCATGGGTTTCTTAAAGTTTTAGCCTCTGTATCTTCTGTGCTGTCTGACCCTCTTCTTTGCATCCTCTGCTCCACCTGACCCTTTCCTCTGCTCCACCTGACCCTTTCCTCTGCTCCACCTGACCCTTTCCTCTGCTCCTTTCACATGACAAATGGCCAGTCCAGTCCATATAATGAATGAGAAAAACTTGTGTGTACTTTATATTAAGGTTAAGGCAGGTTCAACTGTGATTATAACAATGTTCTTAAAAAAAGGTTCTACAATCCCGACGGACCCTGTGCCCCCAGAGCCTTAACCTGCAGTCAGAGGACACACCCAGGCCATGGCTCATGTGAAAGCTCAGAACCTGCACTGGTTCATGACTGGTGCAGGTGCTGGGGTTTAGGGAGTGACCATTCAGATCAGAGAGAGGCATTTTGGGTTTAGACCAAATGGATTTCAGCATTGGAAATGAGGCTCAGTCTGCTTTCTAACTGGATAATCATTTTGAGAACCAAACCGCTTTATGACATATAGAATGACATAGTTGAAAGGATCTTAAGAAACACAGATAGCCTGTATAAGTCGGCCTACCTTTTCTGGTGGAGGTATCCACTTGTGTCCATTGAACCCTTTTACCTAGAAGGCTCTAGTACAGTATTACACCACACAACTACACTGGAGACAAGCAAAATTCCAAGTTACAGATCAAATCTGTTGAAGGGTGACCTCACGAGATAATGCATGTTTAATCAAATAAATGCCATATATATTTGAATGCAACACAGTGGAACATTCTAGGCAAAGCAATAACATCTCCATGGATGTTTGGGTAATCCCTGTTATCCAGGCAGGATCCACAGCAATGACAATTCTGTCTGGACAAAAGTTTTTTTTTAATCAAAAAAAGAACTTTTGTCCACTTGACAGAATTGAATTTCTCCTTTGCTACAGCATCTCCCTGGAAACAAACAGATGACAGACCCTCCAAAATGTTTGATGAGGAAGTTAATCTGGAGATATTGTTTTGTGATTAGTTAAATATAGCTAGAGTATTTTTTCATTAACTTGGCTAAATCTAGTGATCAGTTCGTTAGGCTGTCACCATGGATGTGTACGCGCCGCTCCCCCACAGCGCGCCCGCGGCCCCTCCACCTCTGCTGTCCATGGTGCTGATACACGCCTTTCGAACGAACGGTTCTTTCTGCAGCTGAACGAGTCCAAATGATATGATCCAATATTTAACAACTTAACAATACATTTTCATATATTATTCCTCTTATTCTTATTGCTAATATCTCATCCAAACTAGGCACCGACCTCGTGGCGCAACGGTAGCGCGTCTGACTCCAGATCAGAAGGTTGCGTGTTCAAATCACGTCGGGGTCATTGCTTTTGACTTATCGGCAGTTGTGTAAACTTACGTAGACTTAAATTTTCTCAATAAAATACATAGGTTCACAATTTGAATATAATATTATTTAGAAATTATATTTATGAAATTTTCCAACTCAATCATCACACTGTAAGATATACCCGAAATTTAAACCTTGTAGTTGATATGTAATATAGATAGAAAACTAATACTTTATATTTTTGAAATAACTTGTCATAATTACAAAACTTACTTTCCAATTCTAGCCGTAGATTAGGAAATAAAAACAGGCAATACATCATAAACCCAGCAGGTGGTGCTATTTCTCTGCAAATTGTGACTGAATATTCTACAATGAAGCATTCAGATAACAAGTCAAGATTTATGGTTACCAGAGTGATTCACAGGATTGTATCTTCAGTTAACATTCCATTGTGCTCTTTGGCCGGGCTTTGTGTTTTTGTGTTTGGCAAGATTGGAACTAGCAACCAGGCAAATGACAAGAGGAACCATAATAAAATCTAAGATTCACAGACCGGGATCCGTGGGACCCGCTGCCGCCGGCGGGGCACTCGCTGCAGGGGCCAGGGAAGTCGCTCGCTGCTTGATCGTTTCTGGCCATAGTGCAGAGTCTTAAATCCACCCGGTGTCCTGGTGCTAATATGGACTGGTGTGACTTTCAGATTGAAGTGGGAAGTGGGATTAAGATGAGTTTTAGAACCAGCTCGTGCACTCGGCTCCAGAACCTTGTCCTGATGCACTAAGGTTAGAATGTGTGGTGTGTGTTGTATGTATTCGTTTTTATATTGTTTGTGGATTGTGCACGACCAGAAATGTGCAAACTGAATTGCCCTTTGGGATTAATAAAGTTGTTGATTGATGGATTGATTGATTGTCGTTGGGGTTGGGTGTGAGTGGCGGATCAGGTTGTGCCGCTGTGTAAACTTTGCGCTTGGCTGTGCTTTAGATCAGCCAATAGTGACCAAAATGTCTGTTTCTGGCATTTGTTATAATATTATATAGCCTATACATAATACATATATCTATAATTATACCACCAGCCACTACTGGTCATGAGGAATTAATCAGTTCTCATTATCCCATGGATACTACACAAAGCGCGACTCACTCACACTAATCCCGAACACAAAAAATTAAAAATTGACTTAAAAAGGGCCAAAAATCGATCAGTGTCGGCTTAAGAACGCAGACTCCAGACACATCTTTAAGTGGCCTTCATGTGCTGTTAACACTTTGAAAATATAAATTAGTAATACTTGCTCACATTGTGGAGACATGCATTTATTTAGCGCTAAAAAGTACAATTCACTGTAACAATCATGACAAACTATAATATGTGTATGAGTGGTAGAAGTCAAAAAGCCTTAACTCTTTCAGAAAGTAAAAAAAAAAGTTATACAGTCATAATCAATCATAAAACCTAACATGGCATTTCACAACATCATTTTTTACCTTCAGTTTTTATTTTGACCTTACATTATGAGCCATATCCATCCGTCCGTGGAGCAGGCATGTGTTTTTCCCTGTCAACACGACGGCACGTACAGAAGTGCATTCTCAGTTGGTGAGCTAACAGCAGTGACAGACGGGTGTTGACAGTGAACACTTACAAACACAAACATTTTTACGCACACACATATGCAACACACGTATATAAACGCACGCACATACACAGTGACGCACAGGGCTACAGTTGGGGCCATGTCACAGCCTGTCTGGAAATAAAAAGACTCTTGAATGACAGCTCCTCAGCACTGCTCTGGGCACGTTCTCACCACGACAGTGCACAGAGGACGGGAGTCAGGCTATGAAGGGCCCTCCGAACGCAAACTTATGTAATAGGGATTATTATACTGTTTATTTCAGTGACACGGGAAATAAACAAGCTCATTAATCATCTGTCATTCAGAACAAAATCTCTCACTTGACATTAATCTACAGATCCGCTCAGGGTTCTGGGGAGGGTTCTGTATGTATGTATGTGGTGGGATGTTCATCTGTTACCGTGGTGACACAATGCACTCACATGACCAAACCCTGCCAAAAAAGTTTTTCAATATTCTAAAAGTTAAGACAAAACAGAAAATGGATATAGACAGCACATTTTCAGGAGCCTGTGATCATTCCGAGCGTTCATGGTCCTGTTTAGGAGTTTGATTTTCAAAAAAAAGGTGAGAGTGATGAACTGAAAAACCTTTGGCTAGTGCTAGTTAGCTTAGGACAGTAAGCTTATTTGAGGGGAACTTGTTTGTGTGTGTGTTGTGTGTTGTATGTTTTTGTGTGTTGTTTGTATGTTTATTATTGTATTTTGTTAAATGTTACATTATTCTAAATGTTATATTATTCTATTCTGTTGTCTTAAAAAAAATAATTTAATTAAATCAATAAATAAAGGCTGTACTAAAAAATAGAATAGATTACAACAACAAAGAAGCTAATAGCGATAAAGAAGATTAAAAAAAGAAAGAAAGAAGCAGGCGACAACTTGGGAGAAAATGGAGCCTGAATAAAATAAGTCTTCATTTTTCTGTTAAAATGTGGCTTAATTAGTCAAATATAGAGTTTGCGTTAAATGAATAAACTTTAAATTAGTAAACACGTTTATGAGTTCGCGTTGTTGTGATCTGCGCATGCGCGGCGGGTAGCCATAGAAACAGGTGCTGAGGAGAAGCGGGGCGAAGCGAGCGGTAAAAATACAACAAAAACTCTGAATAAAGTTCCTCAAACTCCGGGACAGCAGGACAAGAGCAGGAAAAGTGAGTTTAAGACGTCTAAGTGACACGTTTACATCTATTTATGACTTTGGCTCTGGTCTGTAGTTGTGCTAATCGCGGGTTTTGTGAATATTATAATTCATTCGGCGTTAGCTTAGCTGTTAGTTATTAGCTGTTAGGTTCGTTAGCCAGGTTAGTCACTTAAGTTATTTGCTGGATTTCAGTTGACATCACACACCTGACAGTCCCAGTTTGAGCCCTGTGTCCCCTGTCCCAGCAGATTTATATAAAACCAGTGATTTGTCCCAGTTTAATTCAAGAAATGTCCCTGGTGTCCCTATTTATGACCAATTTAAGATAATCAAGGGCTAAACTAAGATTAAACCAAGATCAGGTCTAAACTAAAACCAAGAGCTCCGCCAGTGGGGCAAAATACGCCCGTACTTTGAATTATTGTATATAGAATTAAGTTAGAATTTGTCAAACCTAATTAAAGATGAATTGTTGGTGCAGTTTGGAAGTTTGACATTCCTAGGTGAGACGGTTGTCGAGTTAGAGCGCGGACAAGAAATTGTCCACAGACAGACAGACAGACAGACAGACCAAAAACCTGAAGTCACATAAAATTGATACCACTGACCTACAGCATGGATCGATACAAAAATATACAATAAAATACACAAATACAGTATACCTTATATATATATCGGCGCATGCCCCACATGTTTTGCCTCTTCATGGGACTGTATTTGATGGATTCCTGGTTGGTTCGTTGACTTTTCTCATGAGGTATTTTGTTTTGTCTAGTTGATGTCTCAGCATTTGATCCCCGAGAACATGCTGCGACCCTGTGGCATTGAGTAAGTACTGCTACTGCAAATATCTTCAGCATTTCTGAATCAAAGATGAGTTGTTCCACTGATTGGTTGATTTATTTTTTCCTCTTGAAGAAATGGAGAAATTATTTATGATGTAGTTCCTCCTCCACCTCGGCCTCTCCCTGACTGCATCACCGAGGCAACACCAAGGTACACAAACCTTCACAGATTTTGTGTAACATCGTATCTAACTGATTCATAATTATGGAGCAACAAATATCTCCTCCTGCCCCCAGGAACCTGCCTGAACCTGGTCCTTCACATGTAGAGGACAGCTCCCCCTCACTAGTGTTTGACCAGGAGGACACCCACGGCTACAGACCAATGTCTACGGGGTCCAAACGGAAAAGGAGCAGCTCTGAATTTCATGTTTCACCCACACAGGTGGAGCAGGGAGCTCCTGCCAGTAAGAGAAAGCCTGAACCTGGCCTTTACTACAATCGGCCAATGACCCAACAGCAGCCGATGTGGGGCCAGTATTATGGGCGCTGTGCACACTGCAATAGTGAGGCAGTGTGCCACGAGGACGTCTGGCACCACCCCTGTGGTCGTGTTAAAGAGGTATGGAAACATGGGCATTATATCAAAGATGATTTTATGTACGTGAGTTGTGGAAAAAAACTTTTCTGATGAGATGTTTCTGTTTAGTTGACCTCACACCATGTGATCAGTGAGGACATGCTGCGTGCAGATGCGATTGTGTAAGTACTGCCACTACAAATGTGGCATTGTTAAGTTGCTGAAATCAAAATGATGAGTTCTTGCATGTGTTCACTTTTATTTATTTTTCCTCTATAGAAATGGGGAATTACTGGTTGAGGTGATACCACCTCCTCCGATACCCCTGTACACCAATGCTCCCAGGCCTAACACGGACTATGCCACAGAGTTAACAAGGTAGACACTTTCACAGATTTTGTGTAACATCTTATCTAGCTGATTCATAATTATAATTGTTCTCTTTAGTGATGGAAACTTGGTGGAAGCGATGGATGTACATGAGCCCCTTTCTCTCAACAATCCTGCTGCATCTACACCAGCCTCCACATCAGCGTAAGACACTGTTATTATATTTGTGCACATTGTTACTTATACTTATCAGATCTAACTGTGCACATACCTGATTTAGGCCAGTTCCAAAGGCGTCCCCACCCCCCAAAAAGCCAAAGCGAACCATCAACCGGGAGACCTTCGAGATACCTACTGGTTTCACCACATTCAGGGACCAGAACTGGTTTAAATTTCGAAAAGCGCTGGGAACCAAAGATTCAAAAATGATCAGTGATGAGCTGCAAAAACAGGTAAGATTTCAGCTTCACTCATCCAAGTTACTACTGACCATGTTCTGAAGATTCTGGACAAATATGCCCAGTAGTAATGCATTTTATTTCTTTACAGTGGGGGGAAATGAAGTCAGCTGACAGAGCCAAGTACGAGCAACAGGCCCAAACAGAAGAGCATGTTGTTTATCAGTTCCACCCTGAACTGTGTCCCGCTGAGCCTCCAGAGGACGAGGACCTAGAGGTCCGTGCAGTAGATGCACTTATACTAATACTATATACTGAATATACTGAGCAGAACAAGAATATGTGCTGATATGACCTGTTCTTCTGTTTATCAGGAGAAAGAAAAAGGAGAAGAAAAAGAAGAAGACGCAGAAGAAAAAACAGAAGAGGCTGGAGGAGATGCCAATGGAGGAGCAGAAGAAAATGTTCATGTCTCAGCTCCGTTTGTTATCGGATGAGGAGGACAGTGTTATTATTGAAGTGCTGTATGTAACGCAGAAGAAGAAAAAGGAGAAGACGCAGGAGAAGAAAAAGAAGTTAGAAGACGCAGGAGAAGGAAAAGGAGAAGACGCAGGAGAAGAAAAAGAAGTAGAAGACGCAGGAGAAGGAAAAGGAGAAGACGCAGGAGAAGAAAAAGAAGTAGAAGATGCAGGAGAAGGAAAAGGAGAAGACGCAGGAGAAGAAAAAGAAGTAGAAGATGCAGGAGAAGGAAAAGGAGAAGAGGCTGGAGGAGATGTCGATGGAGGAGCAGAAGAAAATGTTTATGTCTCAGCTCTGTTTGTCATCGGATGAGGAGGACACCAGTGATTTTATTGAAGACATTTTTAGTGCCATTTAAGAGTTCTTCTTAAACCCATTTGATTACTGTTCAAGTGCAACCTGTATTTGATTCTGTCTGTGATGGTCGGTCCTGTCACTATACAGGCCAGGTGTGCCCAGCTGGGTACAAGATTAAAAGAAAGGCCATTTTCAATAAAGTTTATGAAGCATGAATTTTGGTTAGAATTTAGTATTTGCTTTTTATAAGTACACACTCATGAGGTCGTGTCCCAAAACATCCATCAAAGCAAATCAGATCAAATTGCTGACAGAAACCCAAATAATCTGATTGAGATTAAAACAAATAGTCACTCGTCATTAGCAATTCCAAGTCCATCTTTCAACTTGGCCCTCCTGAACTGTAGATCCATCCAAATAAAGCCCATACTCTAGCTCTGCTCTAGCTCCGCTCTGGCCCCGCACTAGCTCTGCTCTAGCTCTGCTCTAGCTCCGCTCTGGCCCCGCACTAGCTCTGCTCTGGCCCCGCACTAGCCCCGCTCTAGCTCTGCTTTAACTCCGCTCTAGCCGTGCTCTAGCTCTGCTTTAACTCCGCTCTAGCCCCGCTCTAGCTCCGCTCTGGCCCCGCACTAGCCCCGCTCTAGCTCTGCTTTAACTCCGCTCTAGCCGTGCTCTAGCCCTGCTTTAGCTCCGCTCCAGCTCTTGCTCTGATGCAGACATCAGAGCTCCATACACGCTGAGAGCAGACATCAGAGCTCCATACACGCTCCATACACACCTAGTGCTGTGCCTTCATTCACTTTTAATGCCTTCTAAAAATGACGTGTCCAATAGTTGCAGTTTTTACGCTTGCGAAGGGTGAAATACACGTGCAGTGGAGCTGAGGCCTTAGGGAAAACCTGTGTGTGACACAGAGGCTGTGGCCAGTCCTGGAGTCCCTTCCTCACTCAATCACTCACTCCTTCACTCCTTCACTTTTCACTCATCGCAGGAGTCACTAACTCCTTCATGAGTGACTCCTTCATGAGTAAGTGACTCCATTAAAAAATATAATTCACTCGTAAATAAATGGGATTAGAAACGACATTGGCAATCAAGTCTTTTGGGCTTTTGGATGTGCAGTGGGAAATAAACAAAGATAAGGTTAAGGCTCTTTATAAAGTTGTTTTCTAACGTTTCCAGACACTAACCAGGCAGAGCGTTTTGTTTGTTAGACTTGTGGCTGTTGTAAGATGAGTTAGAAAGTGGTTTTAAGTTTCTTCACTGTGAAGCAAATTGGCGTCTTACATGTTTTACATGTCACGGGTCCTCTTCAGAAGAGGACCCCGGCTGAGTCAGGATGCTTGTTTTATTCCACAGTGCAAAACAGGGAAAAACAGGTGCAAAAATGTGTGCAGGAAATATTTACAGTGAACAGTGAAAAAAGGGTCTATTTAGAGGGCATGTACAAAAAGGTCGACTTCTCCTTCAAGTCTCTTCCCTTTGCTCTCTCTCTCACTCTCTCTGTCTCTTCGTCTCTCTATCGTTTGTTCGCTCCCTCACTCTTTCAGCGAAACACCTTCATACTTTCATCATAGCCAAGACACGACCCGACCCGACCAGAGGAGAGTCAAGATAAAACTGCCCTGGTGCTGAGCGGCAGGGCGCACCTTTATACCCCCCTCCCCCTCCCACCTTACGTAACCCCCCTCTAAAAGCTTAATTAACCGAATGAGATCTATTACAGGGGTCAACAGTTTCACATCCATAAATGACCTAAAACAGTTTACATACAAATAAAACACAGTTAATTGTCCAGGCCAGTCACTTGTGGCTCACATGACCCCAGAGCGCAACGGGAGGATTTAAGCTCCCGGCGCTGATGCGGAGGTTTGCCAATACGCACCGGGATGACGCAGCAGGAGCAGGAGGAGTAAAAGGTCGATTATTGCGGCTTTTTGGAAGATAGTTCTGGCGCTTCCAAGTGTGAACCCTTAGTCACGGCCAAGGACAGGTGAGAGCGCGTCTTCCCCGCTTTCCCAGGGACCTGCTCCGTCACAAAGAACTTGCCCCAATCACTACGTTAGTTTGTTGCCTTGACAGGCTCACTACCACAGCGAGATCTCTGCCTAGAAAACACTGATCTGACTTATATTCTTAGATCACATCTTAACCATGGGTTTCAGAATGATGAGAAATTGGGATGGTTGCCATGACAATTAATCATTTAAAATATGTTGCCTATCGCTGGGTTTCAGATAGCATCACGTTGACGTCACCAGAAGCAGATGTCGTCAGGAAGTAAAGACAGACGCACAAAACCCATTTATCTCCACCAAAATGTCTAAATTCTGTGAAGTTTATGGTTGCTGCAGCCGCTCTAACCGAAAGACAAACGTTTTTTTCATGTACTGAAAGTGGTGTCTCACAAAGGAGTTGGTTTTAAAAAATGTACAGAGAAAAGATGACAAAAGTGAACTGAAAATCTCCGGCTAAAAAACAGGAGGTGCAGAAATAGACAATGCTGGAGTTTGCAGAGACCTTCATATCGTACACGTCATAACCAATATGTCGGCTTATTTTTTCCACTGTAGCAGGTCTGTGCCGACCCCTTCAAACCTTTTGCGCACTCGCTGTCACCCATTGTGCTGATTTTTGAAGCAGAGCAAAACACTTCCTGCCCCCATCTGGATTTCGTGTGTCATCAGGGTCACATGAGTGAAACCAGCAATAACAGAATGTTGATCCCCGTGAATAGTTGGACTTTTACTGGATGTGCATGTCTCCATCTACCAGTACTGGTACTGGTACCTTCCACTAGGAAAATGACCTTTAAGTGCACAGATCAAGTAGGTTTTAAAGTAGTAGAACAAACTGATATTTGTAATAAAATAATAAACGTTTTAGTTTTACCTCTAGTTAGTTCTCTCTCATTTAATGTCTCTCTTTCTTTAAATTTTATGATACAATAAAATAATGACATAATAAAGTCATTTTGCTGTATTATATTTATTGTGTGACACATTTCCATTGGGAGAACAAAGTGATGTTGAATTAAAAAGATGCAGAGGCCATGATGTTTCATAATGTGGACATTAAAAACCATGTTAAATATCCAGTGTGTCTTTTGGAATTTTGAGAGTAGCCTAAAATTCTCGTTCTGGGCCTGTAGATTGCCAACTAGTAGTGAAATCATCACAGATCTGTTGATTTTGGTTGGATTTTATAATCTTTTTCATAGGAATAAGTGAATTTTTGGTGAAAAGAATGGCATATTGGCAGAGGTCATAACTTGGGGGAATAGGTGATTGCCAATGAGGTAAAGAAAGTACTGGCAAAAAGTGATAAAATGCCTTATTTTTTGCATTAAATTGAGCCAAAATCATGTAGAAAAATGGATACATACAATAAATTCGTCACAATTTTTTCGCGATATTTCCAGCTGAGCAGACCCTTCACTTATTGCTCCTTAATTCAATATTTGATCCTATTCATTGAAATGAATGAGTAGGTTAAATGTTCTTTGGATTTCTCTCATCGCTGAGTTCTTGAGTCTAGTCAGTACTAGATTTAAAAGATTTAACATTTGTGAATTTACCTTTTCAGTATTTCATGGCTGGAGGTTTATGACATCACATTCTACAATTTTAAATCCACCAATCAGAGAGCGTATATTCGTTACCGTGGTGACAGAAGGTGTATATATACACGTCCATTCCGGAGCTTGTGCCATTTCTCAGCAAACAGCAAACCAGAAGCCACCTTTTCACAACCTCTCCACGTCTCTACACAGATTTCACTCCAAACAAGTCCAAACTTCTACTCAGAACATCTCCCAACCTCTGAGAGCAACTGGTGAGCACTTTCTCCACCTTCATCCTGTGAGATATGACTGATATACAATTTACCAACTTTTACTGGCTTCACCAAAGAAATATTACATTTAATTTTGTAAATATTCATTGAGTGTATGGAAGTTCACTGTGTTAGTTTATGCATTTTACTGCCTCTACTACAAATGCATGTAAAGCTAGCATGACATAAGCAACTGTCCAGTGTTGAAACCTACTAATATGAAATGTTGTGTTACAGGTACTTTTGGAGAACATGGAGCAACAAATATCTCCTCCTGCCCCCAGGAACCTGCCTGAACCTGGTCCTTCACATGTAGAGGACAGCTCCCCTCACTAGTGTTTGACCAGGAGGACACCCACGGCTACAGACCAATGTCTACGGGGTCCAAACGGAAAAGGAGCAGCTCTGAATTTCATGTTTCACCCACACAGGTGGAGCAGGGAGCTCCTGCCAGCAAGCGATAGCCTAAACCTGGCCTATACTACAATCGGCCAATGACCCAAAAGCAGCCGATGTGGGGCCAGTATTATGGGCGCTGTGCACACTGCAATAGTGAGGCAGTGTGCCACGAGGACATCTGGCACCACTCCTGTGGTCGTGTTAAAGAGGTATGGAAACATGGGCATTATATCAAAGATGATTTTATGTACATGAGTTTTGGAAAAACTTTTCTGATGAGATGTTTCTGTTTAGTTCACACCATGTGATCAGAGAGGACATGCTGCGTGCATATGCGATTGTGTAAGTACTGCCACTACAAATGTGGCATTGTTAAGTTGCTGAAATCAAAATGATGAGTTCTTGCATGTGTTCACTTTTATTTATTTTTCCTCTATAGAAATGGGGAATTACTGGTTGAGGTGATACCACCTCCTCCGATACCCCTGTACACCAATGCTCCCAGGCCTAACACGGACTATGCCACAGAGTTAACAAGGTAGACAAACTTTCACAAACTACTAAAATCCTTTCTTCTGACTCAGTCTGGTTGTGTGGTTTCTAATTATTAATTTTCTTCAGGCAAGTGCCAGTAATCCCCACAGGCCCAATCCACAGGGGGCGCTGTACACACTGCGGTGGGCAGGCAGTGTACTATGAGAGTGACTGGCACTACCCCTGTGGTCGGGTAAAAGAGGTATGGAAACATGGGACTGTATTTGATGGATTCCTGGTTGGTTCGTTGACTTTTCTCATGAGGTATTTTGTTTTGTCTAGTTGACGTCTCAGCATTTGATCCCCGAGAACATGCTGCGACCCTGTGGCATTGAGTAAGTACTGCTACTGCAAATGTCTTCAGCATTTCTGAATCAAAGATGAGTTGTTCCACTGATTGGTTGATTTATTTTTTCCTCTTGAAGAAATGGAGAAATTATTTATGATGTAGTTCCTCCTCCACCTCGGCCTCTCCCTGACTGCATCACTGAGGCAACACCAAGGCACACAAACCTTCACAGATTTTATGTAACATCTTATCTAACTGATTCATAATTATAATTGTTCTCTTTAGTGATGGAAACTTGGTGGAAGCGATGGATGTACATGAGCCCTTTTCTCTCAACAATCCTGCTGCATCTACACCAGCCTCCACATCAGCGTAAGACACTGTTATTATATTTGTGCACATTGTTACTTATACTTATCAGATCTAACTGTGCACATACCTGATTTAGGCCAGTTCCAAAGGCGTCCCCACCCCCCAAAAAGCCAAAGCGAACCATCAACCCGGAGACCTTCGAGATACCTACTGGTTTCACCATATTCAGGGACCAGAACTGGTTTAAATTTCGAAAAGCGCTGGGAACCAAAGATTCAAAAATGATCAGTGATGAGCTGCAAAAACAGGTAAGATTTCAGCTTCACTCATCCAAGTTATTACTGACCATGTTCTGAAGATTCTGGACAAATATGCCCAATAGTAATGCATTTTATTTCTTTACAGTGGGGGGAAATGAACTCAGCTGACAGAGCCAAGTACGAGCAACAGGCCCAAACAGCAGAGCATGTTGTTTATCAGCTCCACCCTGAACTGTGTCCCGCTGAGCCTCCAGAGGACGAGGACCTAGAGGTCCGTGCAGTAGATGCACTTATACTAATACTATATACTGAATATACTGAGCAGAACAAGAATATGTGCTGATATGACCTGTTCTTCTGTTTATCAGGAGAAAGAAAAGGAGAAGAAAAAGGAGAAGACGCAGAAGAAAAAACAGAAGAGGCTGGAGGAGATGTCGATGGAGGAGCAGAAGAAAATGTTCATGTCTCAGCTCCATTTGTCATCGGATGAGGAGGACACCAGTGATTTTATTGAAGTGCTGTATGTAACGCAGAAGAAGAAAAAGAAGGAGAAGATGCAGGAGAAGGAAAAGGAGAAGACGCAGGAGAAGAAAAAAGTAGAAGACGCAGGAGAAGGAAAAGGAGAAGACGCAGGAGAAGAAAAAGAAGGAGAAGATGCAGGAGAAGGAAAAGGAGAAGACGCAGGAGAAGAAAAAGAAGGAGAAGATGCAGGAGAAGGAAAAGGAGAAGACGCAGGAGAAGAAAAAGAAGGAGAAGATGCAGGAGAAGGAAAAGGAGAAGACGCAGGAGAAGGAAAAGGAGAAGATGCAGGTGAAGAAAAAGAAGTAGAAGACGCAGGAGAAGGAAAAGGAGAAGACGCAGGAAAAGAAAAAGAAGGAGAAGATGCAGGAGAAGGAAAAGGAGAAGACGCAGGAGAAGAAAAAGAAGTAGAAGACGCAGGAGAAGGAAAAGGAGAAGACGCAGGAGAAGAAAAAACAGAAGAGGCTGGAGGAGATGTCGATGGAGGAGCAGAAGAAAATGTTCATGTCTCAGCTCTGTTTGTCATCGGATGAGGAGGACACCAGTGATTTTATTGAAGTGCTGTAAATAAACACATTTTTAGTGCCATTTAAGAGTTCTTCTTAAACCCATTTGATTACTGTTCAAGTGCAACCTGTATTTGATTCTGTCTGTGATGGTCGGTCCTGTCACTATACAGGCCAGGTGTGCCCAGCTGGGTACAAGATTAAAAGAAAAAATAACCGTGCCCCCCGTACTATCCAGAGGCCATTTTCAATAAAGTTTATGAAGCATGAATTTTGGTTAGAATTTAGTATTTGCTTTTTATAAGTACACACTCATGAGGTCGTGTCCCAAAACATCCATCAAAGCAAATCAGATCAAATTGCTGACAGAAACCCAAATAATCTGATTGAGATTAAAACAAATAGTCACTCGTCATTAGCAATTCCAAGTCCATCTTTCAACTTGGCCCTCCTGAACTGTAGATCCATCCAAATAAAGCCCATACTCTAGCTCTGCTCTAGCCCCACTCTGAGCCCGCTCTAGCTCTGCTCTAGCTCTGCTCTAGCTCCGCTCTAGCCCCGCTGCAGCTCCGCTCTGGCCCCGCACTAGCCCCGCTCTAGCTCTGCTTTAACTCCGCTCTAGCTCTGCTTTAACTCCGCTCTAGCTCTGCTTTAACTCCGCTCTAGCCCCGCTCTAGCTCCGCTCTGGCCCCGCACTAGCCCCGCTCTAGCTCTGCTTTAACTCCGCTCTAGCCGTGCTCTAGCCCTGCTTTAGCTCCGCTCCAGCTCTTGCTCTGATGCAGACATCAGAGCTCCATACACGCTGAGAGCAGGACATCAGAGCTCCATACACGCTCCATACACACCTAGTGCTGTGCCTTCATTCACTTTTAATGCCTTCTAAAAATGACGCGTCCAGTAGTTGCAGTTTTTACGCTTGCGAAGGGTGAAATACACGTGCAGTGGAGCTGAGGCCTTAGGGAAAACCTGTGTGTGACACAGAGGCTGTGGCCAGTCCTGGAGTCCCTTCCTCACTCAATCACTCACTCCTTCACTCCTTCACTTTTCACTCATCGCAGGAGTCACTAACTCCTTCATGAGTGACTCCTTCATGAGTAAGTGACTCCATTAAAAAATATAATTCACTCGTAAATAAATGGGATTAGAAACGACATTGGCAATCAAGTCTTTTGGGCTTTTGGATGTGCAGTGGGAAATAAACAAAGATAAGGTTATGGCTCTTTATAAAGTTGTTTTATAACGTTTCCAGACACTAACCAGGCAGAGCGTTTTGTTTGTTAGACTTGTGGCTGTTGTAAGATGAGTTAGAAAGTGGTTTTAAGTTTCTTCACTGTGAAGCAAATTGGTGTCTTACATGTTTTACATGTCACGGGTCCTCTTCAAAAGAGGACCCCGGCTGAGTCGGGATGCTTGTTTTATTCCACAGTGCAAAACAGGGAAAAACAGGAGCAAAAATGTGTGCAGGAAATATTTACAGTGAACAGTGAAAAAAGGGTCTATTTAGAGGGCGTGTACAAAAAGGTCGACTTCTCCTTCAAGTCTCTTCCCTTTGCTCTCTCTCTCACTCTCTCTGTCTCTTCGTCTCTCTATCGTTTGTTCGCTCCCTCACTCTTTCAGCGAAACACCTTCATACTTTCATCATAGCCAAGACACGACACGACCAGACCAGAGGAGAGTCAAGATAAAACTGCCCTGGTGCTGAGCGGCAGGGCGCACCTTTATACCCCCCTCCCCCTCCCACCTTACGTAACCCCCCTCTAAAAGCTTAATTAACTGAATGAGATCTATTACAGGGGTCAACAGTTTCACATCCATAAATGACCTAAAACAGTTTACATACAAATAAAACACAGTTAATTGTCCAGGCCAGTCACTTGTGGCTCACATGACCCCAGAGCGCAACGGGAGGATTTAAGCTCCCGGCGCTGATGCGGAGGTTTGCCAATACGCACCGGGATGACGCAGCAGGAGCAGGAGGAGTAAAAGGTCGATTATTGCGGCTTTTTGGAAGATAGTTCTGGCGCTTCCAAGTGTGAACCCTTAGTCACGGCCAAGGACAGGTGAGAGCGCGTCTTCCCCGCTTTCCCAGGGACCTGCTCCGTCACAAAGAACTTGCCCCAATCACTACGTTAGTTTGTTGCCTTGACAGGCTCACTACCACAGCGAGATCTCTGCCTAGAAAACACTGATCTGACTTATATTCTTAGATCACATCTTAACCATGGGTTTCAGAATGATGAGAAATTGGGATGGTTGCCATGACAATTAATCATTTAAAATATGTTGCCTATCGCTGGGTTTCAGATAGCATCACGTTGACGTCACCAGAAGCAGATGTCGTCAGGAAGTAAAGACAGACGCACAAAACCCATTTATCTCCACCAAAATGTCTAAATTCTGTGAAGTTTATGGTTGCTGCAGCCGCTCTAACCGAAAGACAAACGTTTTTTTCATGTACTGAAAGTGGTGTCTCACAAAGGAGTTGGTTTTAAAAAATGTACAGAGAAAAGATGACAAAAGTGAACTGAAAATCTCCGGCTAAAAAACAGGAGGTGCAGAAATAGACAATGCTGGAGTTTGCAGAGACCTTCATATCGTACACGTCATAACCAATATGTCGGCTTATTTTTTCCACTGTAGCAGGTCTGTGCCGACCCCTTCAAACCTTTTGCGCACTCGCTGTCACCCATTGTGCTGATTTTTGAAGCAGAGCAAAACACTTCCTGCCCCCATCTGGATTTCGCGTGTCATCAGGGTCACATGAGTGAAACCAGCAATAACAGAATGTTGATCCCCGTGAATAGTTGGACTTTTACTGGATGTGCATGTCTCCATCTACCAGTACTGGTACTGGTACCTTCCACTAGGAAAATGACCTTTAAGTGCACAGATCAAGTAGGTTTTAAAGTAGTAGAACAAACTGATATTTGTAATAAAATAATAAACGTTTTAGTTTTACCTCTAGTTAGTTCTCTCTCATTTAATGTCTCTCTTTCTTTAAATTTTATGATACAATAAAATAATGACATAATAAAGTCATTTTGCTGTATTATATTTATTGTGTGACACATTTCCATTGGGAGAACAAAGTGATGTTGAATTAAAAAGATGCAGAGGCCATGATGTTTCATAATGTGGACATTAAAAACCATGTTAAATATCCAGTGTGTCTTTTGGAATTTTGAGAGTAGCCTAAAATTCTCGTTCTGGGCCTGTAGATTGCCAACTAGTAGTGAAATCATCACAGATCTGTTGATTTTGGTTGGATTTTATAATCTTTTTCATAGGAATAAGTGAATTTTTGGTGAAAAGAATGGCATATTGGCAGAGGTCATAACTTGGGGGAATAGGTGATTGCCAATGAGGTAAAGAAAGTACTGGCAAAAAGTGATAAAATGCCTTATTTTTTGCATTAAATTGAGCCAAAATCATGTAGAAAAATGGATACATACAATAAATTCGTCACAATTTTTTTCGCGATATTTCCAGCTGAGCAGACCCTTCACTTATTGCTCCTTAATTCAATATTTGATCCTATTCATTGAAATGAATGAGTAGGTTAAATGTTCTTTGGATTTCTCTCATCGCTGAGTTCTTGAGTCTAGTCAGTACTAGATTTAAAAGATTTAACATTTGTGAATTTACCTTTTCAGTATTTCATGGCTGGAGGTTTATGACATCACATTCTACAATTTTAAATCCACCAATCAGAGAGCGTATATTCGTTACCGTGGTGACAGAAGGTGTATATATACACGTCCATTCCGGAGCTTGTGCCATTTCTCAGCAAACAGCAAACCAGAAGCCACCTTTTCACAACCTCTCCACGTCTCTACACAGATTTCACTCCAAACAAGTCCAAACTTCTACTCAGAACATCTCCCAACCTCTGAGAGCAACTGGTGAGCACTTTCTCCACCTTCATCCTGTGAGATATGACTGATATACAATTTACCAACTTTTACTGGCTTCACCAAAGAAATATTACATTTAATTTTGTAAATATTCATTGAGTGTATGGAAGTTCACTGTGTTAGTTTATGCATTTTACTGCCTCTACTACAAATGCATGTAAAGCTAGCATGACATAAGCAACTGTCCAGTGTTGAAACCTACTAATATGAAATGTTGTGTTACAGGTACTTTTGGAGAACATGGAGCAACAAATATCTCCTCCTGCCCCCAGGAACCTGCCTGAACCTGGTCCTTCACATGTAGAGGACAGCTCCCCCTCACTAGTGTTTGACCAGGAGGACACCCACGGCTACAGACCAATGTCTACGGGGTCCAAACGGAAAAGGAGCAGCTCTGAATTTCATGTTTCACCCACACAGGTGGAGCAGGGAGCTCCTGCCAGTAAGAGAAAGCCTGAACCTGGCCTTTACTACAATCGGCCAATGACCCAACAGCAGCCGATGTGGGGCCAGTATTATGGGCGCTGTGCACACTGCAATAGTGAGGCAGTGTGCCACGAGGACGTCTGGCACCACTCCTGTGGTCGTGTTAAAGAGGTATGGAAACATGGGCATTATATCAAAGATGATTTTATGTACGTGAGTTGTGGAAAAAAACTTTTCTGATGAGATGTTTCTGTTTAGTTGACCTCACACCATGTGATCAGTGAGGACATGCTGCGTGCATATGCGATTGTGTAAGTACTGCCACTACAAATGTGGCATTGTTAAGTTGCTGAAATCAAAATGATGAGTTCTTGCATGTGTTCACTTTTATTTATTTTTCCTCTATAGAAATGGGGAATTACTGGTTGAGGTGATACCACCTCCTCCGATACCCCTGTACACCAATGCTCCCAGGCCTAACACGGACTATGCCACAGAGTTAACAAGGTAGACAAACTTTCACAAACTACTAAAATCCTTTCTTCTGACTCAGTCTGGTTGTGTGGTTTCTAATTATTAATTTTCTTCAGGCAAGTGCCAGTAATCCCCACAGGCCCAATCCACAGGGGGCGCTGTACACACTGCGGTGGGCAGGCAGTGTACTATGAGAGTGACTGGCACTACCCCTGTGGTCGGGTAAAAGAGGTATGGAAACATGGGACTGTATTTGATGGATTCCTGGTTGGTTCGTTGACTTTTCTCATGAGGTATTTTGTTTTGTCTAGTTGACGTCTCAGCATTTGATCCCCGAGAACATGCTGCGACCCTGTGGCATTGAGTAAGTACTGCTACTGCAAATGTCTTCAGCATTTCTGAATCAAAGATGAGTTGTTCCACTGATTGGTTGATTTATTTTTTCCTCTTGAAGAAATGGAGAAATTATTTATGATGTAGTTCCTCCTCCACCTCGGCCTCTCCCTGACTGCATCACTGAGGCAACACCAAGGCACACAAACCTTCACAGATTTTATGTAACATCTTATCTAACTGATTCATAATTATAATTGTTCTCTTTAGTGATGGAAACTTGGTGGAAGCGATGGATGTACATGAGCCCTTTTCTCTCAACAATCCTGCTGCATCTACACCAGCCTCCACATCAGCGTAAGACACTGTTATTATATTTGTGCACATTGTTACTTATACTTATCAGATCTAACTGTGCACATACCTGATTTAGGCCAGTTCCAAAGGCGTCCCCACCCCCCAAAAAGCCAAAGCGAACCATCAACCCGGAGACCTTCGAGATACCTACTGGTTTCACCATATTCAGGGACCAGAACTGGTTTAAATTTCGAAAAGCGCTGGGAACCAAAGATTCAAAAGTGATCAGTGATGAGCTGCAAGAACAGGTAAGATTTCAGCTTCACTCATCCAAGTTATTACTGACCATGTTCTGAAGATTCTGGACAAATATGCCCAATAGTAATGCATTTTATTTCTTTACAGTGGGGGGAAATGAACTCAGCTGACAGAGCCAAGTACGAGCAACAGGCCCAAACAGCAGAGCATGTTGTTTATCAGCTCCACCCTGAACTGTGTCCCGCTGAGCCTCCAGAGGACGAGGACCTAGAGGTCCGTGCAGTAGATGCACTTATACTAATACTATATACTGAATATACTGAGCAGAACAAGAATATGTGCTGATATGACCTGTTCTTCTGTTTATCAGGAGAAAGAAAAGGAGAAGAAAAAGGAGAAGAAAAAGGAGAAGACGCAGAAGAAAAAACAGAAGAGGCTAGAGGAGATGTCGATGGAGGAGCAGAAGAAAATGTTCATGTCTCAGCTCCATTTGTCATCGGATGAGGAGGACACCAGTGATTTTATTGAAGTGCTGTATGTAACGCAGAAGAAGAAAAAGAAGGAGAAGATGCAGGAGAAGGAAAAGGAGAAGACGCAGGAGAAGAAAAAAGTAGAAGACGCAGGAGAAGGAAAAGGAGAAGACGCAGGAGAAGAAAAAGAAGGAGAAGATGCAGGAGAAGGAAAAGGAGAAGACGCAGGAGAAGAAAAAGAAGGAGAAGATGCAGGAGAAGGAAAAGGAGAAGACGCAGGAGAAGGAAAAGGAGAAGATGCAGGTGAAGAAAAAGAAGTAGAAGACGCAGGAGAAGGAAAAGGAGAAGACGCAGGAAAAGAAAAAGAAGGAGAAGATGCAGGAGAAGGAAAAGGAGAAGATGCAGGAGAAGAAAAAGAAGTAGAAGACGCAGGAGAAGGAAAAGGAGAAGACGCAGGAGAAGAAAAAGAAGGAGAAGATGCAGGAGAAGGAAAAGGAGAAGACGCAGGAGAAGGAAAAGGAGAAGATGCAGGTGAAGAAAAAGAAGTAGAAGACGCAGGAGAAGGAAAAGGAGAAGACGCAGGAGAAGAAAAAGAAGGAGAAGATGCAGGAGAAGGAAAAGGAGAAGACGCAGGAGAAGAAAAAACAGAAGAGGCTGGAGGAGATGTCGATGGAGGAGCAGAAGAAAATGTTCATGTCTCAGCTCTGTTTGTCATCGGATGAGGAGGACACCAGTGATTTTATTGAAGCGCTGTAAATAAACACATTTTTAGTGCCATTTAAGAGTTCTTCTTAAACCCATTTGATTACTGTTCAAGTGCAACCTGTATTTGATTCTGTCTGTGATGGTCGGTCCTGTCACTATACAGGCCAGGTGTGCCCAGCTGGGTACAAGATTAAAAGAAAAAATAACCGTGCCCCCCGTACTATCCAGAGGCCATTTTCAATCAAGTTTATGAAGCATGAATTTTGGTTAGAATTTAGTATTTGCTTTTTATAAGTACACACTCATGAGGTCGTGTCCCAAAACATCCATCAAAGCAAATCAAATCAAATTGCTGACAGAAACCCAAATAATCTGATTGAGATTAAAACAAATAGTCACTCGTCATTAGCAATTCCAAGTCCATCTTTCAACTTGGCCCTCCTGAACTGTAGATCCATCCAAATAAAGCCCATACTCTAGCTCCGCTCTATCCCCGCTCTAGCCTCACTCTAGCCCCACTCTGAGCCCGCTCTAGCTCTGCTCTAGCCCTGCTCTAACCCTGCTCTAGCTCCGCTCTAGCCTCACTCTAGCCCCACTCTGAGCCCGCTCTAGCTCTGCTCTAGCCCTGCTCTAGCTCCGCTCTAGCCCCGCTCTAGCCCCGCTCTAGCTCTGCTTTAACTCCGCTCTAGCCCCGCTCTAGCTCCGCTCTGGCCCCGCACTAGCCCCGCTCTAGCTCTGCTTTAACTCCGCTCTAGCCCCGCTCTAGCTCCGCTCTGGCCCCGCACTAGCCCCGCTCTAGCTCTGCTTTAACTCCGCTCTAGCCGTGCTCTAGCCCTGCTTTAGCTCCGCTCCAGCTCTTGCTCTGATGCAGACATCAGAGCTCCATACACGCTCCATACACACCTAGTGCTGTGCCTTCATTCACTTTTAATGCCTTCTAAAAATGACGCGTCCAGTAGTTGCAGTTTTTACGCTTGCGAAGGGTGAAATACACGTGCAGTGGAGCTGAGGCCTTAGGGAAAACCTGTGTGTGACACAGAGGCTGTGGCCAGTCCTGGAGTCCCTTCCTCACTCAATCACTCACGCCTTCACTCCTTCACTTTTCACTCATCGCAGGAGTCACTAACTCCTTCATGAGTGACTCCTTCATGAGTAAGTGACTCCATTAAAAAATATAATTCACTCGTAAATAAATGGGATTAGAAACGACATTGGCAATCAAGTCTTTTGGGCTTTTGCATGTGCAGTGGGAAATAAACAAAGATAAGGTTAAGGCTCTTTATAAAGTTGTTTTCTAACGTTTCCAGACACTAACCAGGCAGAGCGTTTTGTTTGTTAGACTTGTGGCTGTTGTAAGATGAGTTAGAAAGTGGTTTTAAGTTTCTTCACTGTGAAGCAAATTGGCGTCTTACATGTTTTACATGTCACAGGTCTGTGGTTATTATTAATGACTGTTTTACTTTATGTAAACTATATTGTAAAGATGACCCAGTATGTGTCTGTATATGTGGTGTTGGAAGTGGACTTTGATTTTGCTGAACCTGCTAACTTGAGAATAATGCCAACTGTAAGTGAACTTTGGCTTCTATATGAAGCAGTTTTCATATCTATATGATGTCTGAATGTACACGTGGAACTATCCTTATCAGAAAATGTATGTATAAATAAGAGACTTGTCTGGTGGGCAAGTTAGAGATGAGATGAGAGAGAGACCAGAGACACGTCTCCTAAGAAATCAGATGTAAGGGCCTGTACTCTCTTGAATAAACTCCGGTGTTTGAACACTTCATGCCTTCTGATCTTATTTCAAGGTTCCTCAGCCGGAAAACCGACAGATTTGGTGACCCCGACGTGATTCTTGAGGAAACTGGACCTTACGGGATCATCTCTCCACAGAATCTTCCCGGAAAGCATCGCAGCGAACGCGTTCTATACAACAAACGGTATGACAAGAGCCTTTTTTCTAGAATTCCTGTCAAATTGGTCAAAAGTTTAAAATTGATGTGATGTATACTGGGACTTCTGTGACTTTAATTAAATAGTATAATACAAATCAGTAATTCATTACGCTTTTCGTACTTTCGGCGTAAAATAAATGAGGAAAGACAAAATTAGGACATAAATGCGCTTTTTGGCAATGTTTTTCGGCGTAAAAAGATAAAAAATAATAATAAAAATAAAATCAGGAAAAACCAAGGCGCTTTTTTGCTAAGTTTTCGGCGCCAGACATAAATGAGGAAGAACTTAAGCCAATAAAAATATAATAAATACGGTTTTTGGTTACCTTTTTCGCCGTAAAATAAATCAGGAAGAAAGGAAGAATTAGCCTATTTTTTAAAGAAAGAACAAAAAAAGTACTTTTAATTAAGTTTATATAAAAAGGGCCTATATATAACATAGAAAATTAAAAAGAGAAGAAGAATTTAGAATGTCGAAACTGCTATATTTACTGTTAATAATTGTGGTTAGAAAGGCAGAGAATGTGCAAATAGGACCTATTCAAGTAACTTACACACAACACGGGCATGACCTAGTTTGTAGTTGTAAAATAGATAAAGGATCCATTACACAGATTGGCATTGTATACGAACCCTGTGAAACAGGGTCATTGATAAGTGATATCGAATTAATGGACGTAACGGAGAACAAGCAAGAAATTGCCACTTATTCTCCGTATTACGGAGTTCACTCCAAAGTTTGTGACTCAGTGAACAAAACCGTGGAGCTAAAAGATAATGGAACAGAAATTGTTCTTCAGTGCACATGGTCAACCAGAAATGTACGTTCAAACATGGGATGTATATGTATTTCCTTTCCCCATGGTAATGTAGAAAATAGTACCAATCATTGTGATGACCTGATGCATATTACAGAAATAGAACCTGTTAAAAGAACAGTAGAGATAAAGACAAGGAGAGAAAGAGTACCACCCACCATAGGAGCAGAGGCAGGGGAAGCAGATAAATCATTAACCATAGAACCTGACCTCAGTTTTGACCTCCTCAGTGTAAATTCGCAAGATGAATTTATGGGGCCCCCACAAACTACTGTTATGTCAAAGGGCGAAATTGAAATAATAATTAACAATTCAACAGATGCTGATGATTTAAATGGGGGTTTGTTCGATATCCAATCAATAAAAAATAGAATTAGTACACTCGTGGGGAAGGTCACTTCCACGGTAGGGGCAGTTTCTGAGCCCATCTCCATACAAAGCTCTAATTTACAGCCCATACTTGAAAAACTAAAAACGGAAATAGTGAGGGAAATAGCAGATCAAGCTAGGGCAATTACTGAGAGGTTGTGCCCATCAAATTCATCAAGTATTGCTAAAACGTTAGAAGTTTTAAGGGAGGAGTATGATCTATTGAAAGTCACTTTGAGGGGGAGTTTTCACTACGCTGTAATTTTGCTTATCTTCGTCCTCTTAACATTAACGTGCGCAATAACGGTAGTCGTGTTAATTTATCAGCGTTGGCCACGGGCCTCTAAAGTTATGACGATTATTCCTGATTCCACTTCCATTTCAAGTTCAGAGTTTGAGATGCAGAGAAGGGTAGACTCAGACTCAGATGAGTAAACAGGGTAGAAATTGCATCTGGTTTTGGGGCTGTTCAGAGATCTGTGACTGCTGTTGCTGTTTTAACTAGCGCCGCTGTGCGCCATCCCATGTCTGTGCAAATAATGTTGAATTATGCTCCATTCTGGGACGGGTCGTCTCATTTGCTCTATGCTGTGAATGTGTATTTGAAGCGGGTCTGGGGCACCTGTTAATGATTGGCGAGCGGGAGCGTGATAGCGGATTCGGCTCGTGGCTCGCTGATTATTGAGGTGCTTTAGACTTTGTGCTTTGAGTGCGCGCTTGCGTGCGCGGGTATGAGACGACCTGCTCAGTGATCAGCAGTGTTGGAAATGACACGGATTACATGCAGCGTGTGACGTAAATTATTAAATGTAAATTATTAAATTATTAAATTTTTAAATTGTTAAATTACACAAAATAAGCAATGTAACTTGAGTATTTTGAACTATTCTATACTGTCACGTCTTTGAAGTGACAAGAATGTTGCAAATACTCCCTGCAAAGTAACTGTAATCCAAAATTACTATCCAATGAAGCAGTAACTATGACAAAATACAGTTACTTATAAATGTATTTCAATTATGTAATACCAGTATATGTAATCCACTACTTCCCAGCACTGGTGGCTAAGTGAGCTATTTTTCTTAAATATAAAAGATAATGTCTGGCTTTGCACCTTGAGTTACTTTTGATCTTGATGGGCTGTGCTGTCTGCCAGTGTTAAAGTAGATTAAAAAACGACAGCTAATTTTGTTTTTATTTTGGCCTTTTCTTCTTGCACTGTCTATGCTCCACTTATGACAAAATTGTTAAAACTTCAGTAAAAAAGGGGTAATAAACATATAACCAGTGTGCAGGCATTGTGTATAAAAATAGATTTCACTAATTCAGAAATGACCTGCTTCCTTCCAAAATTTATCATGAGTAAATTATAAATGTAGACAATTTTCAACACTAAACTGGAGCTATATACGTGCAAGAGAAGGGTTAATTACAGAATGACTGTTGTTTTTATTAATAACATAATGTATTTTAATCTTTTGAAAAGTAGATTTCTGCTTATTTTATAAGTTGCACTGGCAGATAATCTAGCTTGTTGGGTGAAGAGGCTTGGGTCGGTGTGAGAACGGACTCTTGTCTAAAGTCACTCAGGGCCTGGCTGGATTCATTTTTGTAAAAGCACAGACTGAGATGGTGATTTAAAGCTGCTGGTTGAGATTTGTAACAAGGGGTTGTTAGATTTCTGTGGCTCACTGGCTAGATGCTCATTCTGTTCAAGTTAGAAGAAGTTACTATTAAAGGGTTAGTATTGAATTAACAAAGTAAGGTTCCGAAAACGTAAATTGTCATAAGTTAGAGGCAGGGTGAAGTCAGATCATGAGGGACACCGCTAAAACTAAATCTCATAATGAAAAAATTAGTTCCATTCCTTAGTTATTAATAGTCGTTCATAAAAACTGATAAAATAAGGTGCCAACAGCTAAATCTACATTGCCAAATTAACAATTGTTAAAATACGTACATGTTTTGCTGGGGCTCTACACTGCAAGGAATGAATTTCCCGTAGAATTAAAATGAGAGGTTTTGTTCTTTTTGGAAAGGCTTTTTGCAGTGTACAAGCTGACTCATCACCATTGTTGTGAAAAAGCAAAATAAAATAAGTAAATGAGTAATGATCCCAGTCAACTCTGTGTTCCAATTAGACTTGACTCTATTTCTGAAATAATAAATTAAGAATAAAATAAAACTACTAAATATTAGGCTAAAATTAAGACGGTTAAAACAACTAATTATAATTAAAGACTAAAAGTAATGTTGACACCTTTAAAAAACAAAACATATCAAGTAAAATCTTCTTTTCATTTCTAGAAATCCCGGCTAAGGATAGGAAGTAAGAAACGAGGGGAGAGGTCCTGCGCGATCAAAAATCCTAGAACACACAAGGTAGATAAAACAACTCATTAAAACAGTGATCTAATCAAAAAATTAAAAAACAATATTTAGTTAACAATAACAGTAAGAGTAAAATTATATGACCACAGATATGTCCCAGTTCATCACATTAGACCAATTGATGGAGTTCTGGAATGGCAAGGCGCTTGAAGAAGAACCAGACCCAAAAAAGGCGATTGAGACCCAATCCACCATTCAAAGCATTATCAAGAAGTACATTAAGAAAAAGATGATCCATAAAAACATGGCAATAACGGAAGATCAATGGAGAAACATAAAAAAGTACTACAAGGAGAAAATTAAACAATGCAAACTGGAGCCAAACCAAACTGCTACGACAAGGAAAATAAACGTATTAAAAATAAAGAGCTACAAGAATGACATGAGACGCCGATTGAAGATACAAAAGTATGAGAAAGAGATGGCCATGGCAAAACTACTACACCAATGGGCAAGGGAGCTGAAAGTGACACAAGAAACGAGAGAACTGTCCTCCATTCTAGTTCTTAAGCCAAAGGAGAAGCAAGTAATCTCAGAGGACGAGCTGGAAAATGAAACATCAAAGGAAGCTACTGCTAAAATATATCCAATAATTACAGATGACGATAAACCATCACACAGATATAGTACACGCTCTAAAGCTAGAAACTCTTCAGAGGAATCTGAGAAATCTGATGAAGATGAAGACCTTAAAAGAAAATCAAAAAATCGGAAGATGAAATTTAAAACGAAAGTAAACATAGACAATGTTCCCCCACTGGACAGTACATTACGATACCAGGCCAGCCCACTCTCAGAAGAAGAAAGATATAATCAAGTGTTAACAAAACCTGCCCCACCGCCATACACAGGAACCGTCAAGAAAAAACAGGAATTTCAATTACCTTTTGCTGCCATGACACCATCAGATTCACATGAACATCTGATTCCACAGATAACACATAAGGTAGTTGGTGGCGAGTTGGCCTTAACATCTGTCGAAACACCCCCAAGAGAACTACAAGAACAAATCAGATCAGTTCAGAACCAAATGACTTCTTTGGCCGAAATGGTAAAAATCAACCAACACATGATGAAAAGAAAGATAGAAGAACATACGAAAAGACAAGAAATGGACTCTGATCGAGAAAGTATGATAGAAGCAAGCCAAGGCAAATCAACAGGATGCACAGAAAGAGAACAAAGGGGTGCCGGAGCCGAAAATCAAACAAAACAAAGTGATGAGATTATATTTGTTGAAGGACTATTCAATGGTGAGGTCGATGCTGAAGCATATGAAGACGCACCCATCAAGGGAACTGTCAGTCCTAAGTCACAAGAACAAGAAGAACCAACAAATGTCTATCCAATAAGAACGGACGGTCAACAGATAGTCTACCAGCCATTCTCACTTAAAGACTGGGACTCTCTAATGCTCACTCTTCCCAGGCTAACAAGAGGGGGCTTACCATGGATGAGAGCTCTGCTAAAACAGACAGCTGGAGACAAACTGGGCTGGGGAGACATACATGCTGCCTTAATCAAAGCTGCCGATGAAACAGTTGCTGGAAACATCAAAAGGGCTATAGAGAGGAGACAAAGGCAAGAGTTACGAAACAATCATGCTCTTCATGTCTTTCGTGAAACACTTCAAGAAGAACTCAGAAGAAGATTCCCATGTGTTGTCACTGATGAACTGTTGACTATACAAATGAAAGATGAGGAGGATTACTTCAGTTATAAACAACGTGTCAAAGATCTGTATCAAGACTTCACGGGAGAACTCATTGAGGCCGGAGGTGGAATAACGGCAATGTTTCGGACAACATTAATTAAGGGTAGTCCGACCCCTGTTCAAAAGGCTCTCCAAGAAATCATGGGCTTGTATAACAAGACCGAAGAAGATTTTGACTCACATTGCAACTATCAAATAAATAAGTGGCAAAAAGAGAGAAAAGCAATTAAAGAAAACAAGGAAGAACTGGAGCTGGCTGCTGTGAAACTAACATTGCAGAAAAATCAAGCTGAACTCAAAGAAAAAAAGAAAGAAAAACATGTGAAAGTGATGAATGTACACTCAGACTCTTCTGCAGAAGACATGTCGCATATCACTAACCAGCTGGCAACTGCAATAAAGATGGTGATGAATGCTCAACAACCACAGGATACCACAGCAAAAGCACCGAACGCTCAACCAGTTCAACATATACCTACACCAAATGTGCCTGTCATGATTTATAATGGCCCCCAACCAAGAAATCAAGGAGGTTTCAGATACACTAGAGGAAACAGAGGGCCGAATAATGCAAACTATACAGTATCATCCAACCAATGCCGCTTATGCAAAGAAGTTGGACACTGGAGAAAAGATTGTCCCAAGGCATTTCAAAGACCAAGACAAGGACCAAACAATTTTCAACAATATATGCAACCTATACGGGGCTACAACCAACAACAACACATGCAACCAACTATGCTGACATACAATGCACAAGTTGGAATGCCACAACAAATGATTCCGATGCCTCCAGCCCCAAATGGAAGAATTATGAATGTTGGAAATGAATATCAAGGAGGAAGAGACACTCATGGGTGCTTCAATGAATTTGGTGATTGCTGAAGGGGCCTACAGCCAGACCATTCGCTGAAGCCATGGAAAAGCGAACCAATGGTGGTCTTAAAAGTAAATGGACAGAAGATTACATTTTTGGTGGATTCAGGAGCCACCGTATCCTGTATACGACAAAAATATCCACTTTCATCAAAGACTATGTCCATAACTGGCTGTGTAGGAGAACCAGAAGTGAAAACATTTACTGAACCATTGGCAGTAACAATGAATGATCAAACGGTGAAACAAGAATTCTTATATTTACCCGAGTGCAGTATTTCCATATGCGGAAGAGACTTGATGTGCAAATTATCATTATCAGTGGTGTTTTGCCCAGAAGGTCACAAAATACTTGACAGATGTGAGACACTCAAGATGCTGAGAAATGTGACTGCATACAAAACCACTGCTATACTGTACCTCTCTCCAGACACTGCAAAAGATGTGAAAACGCAAGTTACAATCTACTGGACACAAATACTCACGGATCCAGAAAAAGGAAATACTGCGTCAGCACTGTGGCAAAACTATAAGACATGGGCAAGATCACTATATCCACTCAGCGAACCTTTTGACCCCCTACACGTCACGCTGTACTACTCTGTACTTGATGACGACGTCTATGATGAGCTGTGGCAAAAGGTCAATGGACAAACTTTTCAAGTGGGCTACTCGTACCTCTACTTGGGCCCTCAAGGAATGGCACTCGCAGTCTCCCTTCCAGAAGAACTGAAACCATATTTCACGGGGAGTGAAGAAAGTGCCCCTCATGTGTCGCTGGCCATCTCTAAACATCACTCACCAAGACAACTTGGTCCAATGGTCAAGCTAGCCTCAAGTCTTCAGTACGACGCCACAGGAGCTGACAATGTATTCTACAATGCAGAGCACCAAATATTCCGAATTGTGTTGCCCCAAGGCTCTGAAGACAACACCAGAGCATCTAAGCAAACAAGACAACAGATTTTTGAGAACCATCCAGATACGGAGATGTATCTTGCTCAAGTACCACCCAATATATGGATGACACACCCTAATGATGTGGGCCAAACAAAGCATACTGTGGAAGTGCAACTCACCACAAGCAAACCAATATATCATCCCCAATATCCACTCAAAGAAGACCAAGAAAAGGGGATACAAGAGACTATTAATGGATTGCTGGAATCCGGAGTGATATATGAAACAAGGTCAGAATATAACACACCACTTTTTCCAGTGAAGAAATCAGATCTGCAAAACTGGAGGATGGTCCAAGACTTTCGGCCAATAAATGAGGTCACAGCTGGAGAGTCATATCCAGTGCCAGATCCATACATTGCATTGAATAATCTGTCACCAGAGCACAAGTTTTATACTGTGATTGATTTGGCCAATGCATTTTTCACAATCAACTTGGAGCCCTCCTCGCAGAAGTACTTTGCCTTCAGACACAGAAACAAGGTCTATTCATACAGAAGAATGCCCATGGGATGGAAACATAGTCCTGGATTTTTCAGCCACTTCTTAAGACAAGACCTTGCAGATCTGATATTTCCAGAGACATGTACTTTAATCACTTATGTGGATGACATTCTCATTGCTGGGAGGACGGCAAAAGACGTCTTAGAAGCCACAGTACACTTGCTCACACATCTGTCAAAGAAAGGATACAAAGTCAAGAAACAAAAATGCAAGTGGCAAGACAAACTGTACATTTCCTCGGAAGAGAAGTATCCAATGGTACACAAGGAGTTTCAGACAGTAACAAAGACGCCATCTTGAATACTCCAAAACCAATCACGGTACGTCAAATGCTCAGTTTCTTGGGACTCTGCAACTATTCTCGAGAATACATTCCTGGCTACGCTGAACTCACAGCACCCCTTCGAGAACTCATTAAACCTCATGGTATGCACAATCTCTCAGCTGAACTAGTCTGGACGTCAGAAACAGAAGAAGCGTTCATCAAAACTAAACAAGCTATTTGTGCAGCATGTAATCTGTGTGCTCCAAACTATGACATTCCTTTCCATCTGGATGTGACAGAGAAGCAAGCATTCGTTCAAGCTGTTCTTTATCAGAAACATCATCAGAACAGAAGGGTGCTGAAACATTACTCTTGTAAGCTTGATCTACACGAGCAAACTCAACCTGGCTGTGCACGTTACCTGGCAGCTCTGACAAAAACAATTGAGAAGACTTCTCACATTGTGCAAAATCATCCACTGGTGATTCACACTCAACATGGAATACTTGCTTATCTCAATTCTCGCTTGTTCATCACTACTGCACGAAGATCCAGTAATATCTCAAAAACGCTGAGACAGCCTCACATCACTTATGAAGGAGGGCATATCAATATGGCAACGAATATGGAGACTGAAGGAACTCCACATGTGTGTGAAGAAAAAGTCAAAACTGAGTTGTATGTAAGAGCAGACTTGCACACTACGCCACTTCCAGATCCAGACATGACCATTTTCTGTGACGGCTGTTCATACAGAGCAAGAGGAGGTCATGTTGTGTCATCATATGCAGTAGTGGAACAACTTCCCTCCAATCAATATCGTGTGATGGAAGCTCAACAGATACCAAAAGGATCTGCACAAGTAGCCGAAATAACAGCAATGTTACGAGCACTACAACTCTCAGTAGACAAAGCAGTAAACATCTACACCGACTCAGTCTACGCCTACAAAACTGTCACGATGTCACTAGCTGGTTGGATCAGAAATGGTTTCAGACTTTTGACCGGCCTTCCGATAAAACATGAACAATTGATTAAACAACTTATAGATGCTGTCCAACTGCCCTCAAGACTTGCTATCATGAAATGCAAAGCTCATACCAAGGGAACTGATTCTATATCTCGAGGAAATCATGCAGCAGATCAAGCCGCAAAGAAGGCTGCAGATTATGATGTCAGAAATATGCTTGTTCACACCGGTGAAGACATTGAAATGCTACCAGATGCAAATGTGATGGATACAACATATGTAAAAGAGATTCAAGAAGCAGCTGGAGCGTATGAGCATAGTGCCTGGAAACAACGTGGTGCTACGAAAGACGCTACAGGAATTTGGAGAAACCATGAAGGAAAAATTGTAGCTCCAGTTGCATTGCTTCAAATGTTATATGATGAATACCACACTCCTACTCATAGGAGTTACAAAGCTATCTCGAAACACATCGACTTGTGGTGGCATCCACACATGCAGTCTATAATACAACATTGGATTGATAACTGCCATGTTTGTCAAACGATGAATCCAAAAAAGGCCTACAAACCACCTCCAGGAACTTATACTCTTCCAAACAAGCCTTTTGAAAGAATTGTTATGGACTTTACAGACATGGGCCCAGAAATGAGAGTTCGTGGATATCGCTATCTGTTGGTGATAGTCTGTGAATACACAAGATGGGTCGAAGCATTTCCCTGCAAAACAGAAACGGCTAAAGAAGTAGTCAAACACTTAACTACAGAAGTTTTTCCACGTTTTGGCATTCCACATGTCATAAGATCTGATAACGGGACACACTTCACTGCCAAAATAGTCCGAGATGTGCTGAAAGCTCTAAACATTACTCAACGCTTTGGAACTGTCTATCATGCCGCCAGTCAAGGGGTCTGTGAACGAATGAACGCTACTGTCAAAAGAAAACTTGCAAAGGTCTGGAAAACAACAAAACTTGATTGGGTCTCCGCCTTGCCTTTTGTTCTAATGGACATTAGAAACAGTGTGAACAAAACTACGTCGTATTCTCCCCATCTACTATTGACTGGTAGAGAAATGCAGAAGCCAAAAGGTTTGTTCACAGAAGATGCGCCATTTATACAATGGGACAAACAACATCATGCATATGTACAAGAACTCCAAGAAATAGTGATGCAGTTGCATAAATGCAGACAAAGAACTCATGAACAAGAAGATGGAGTTAATCCAGATGCAAATATCTCTCCGGGATCGTGGGTGTATGTAAAAGTACACAAAAGAAACAACTGGACTCAACCGTATCAAACTGGACCATATCAAGTTCTACAGTCTACTGGAAGATCAGTACAAGTTCAAAAGGATACATCCAAAGTGTGGTATCACCTGTCCCACTGCTTCAAGTCACCAGTGGACCCAAGTGAGCGGGGACTAGCCGAAATCCAAACTGACATGTCTGTCACATCTACCACCCAGGATGAAGAAAGCCAACCAACTCTGGACAATGCTGATGTCCGAGTACCAGAGGAGCGACCCGACCACCCTCTGCCACTGGGGCTCCAGGAGGAGAGGAGGAGAAAAAGGGGAGGAGAAAAAGAAGAAATAAAAGGAGAGTATAGGCCATATTGTTTAAAAAATTTAAATTTTAAATGTGTAATTTTGACCATGCTAATCACAGTGCTTTTTATTTTCCTAGTATACACCCCACAAACAAATGAGAAAATTCAGACTGATCTCGGACAGCAGCCGACAATCAAAACTACAGCCTACGACACGGCCGGCTCAACCGATGCAGGTAAGAAACAGAGAATGCTAAAAAGGAACACTAGGGACACTAGGGAAACCCCAAAAATTGTAAAGTATTGCTACGAAGGACAAACATGCAATATAGTATTTGATGTATGTGAAGTGCTGGATTGTATGTTGGGTGTGCCTGCCATAGATCATGCACTAAACATACAAATTGTTTGTAAGGATACTTGTTTGTCAATAAATTCGTATGGACAAAAAGTTGTAGACATTGCCAGAGTTATAACAAGTACTGACGGACAACATAATGATGAAGTAAATAAAGTTATTTTAACCAAAAACAGAAAAGACGATGCATTTTTTCAAGCTGACTTGAAACATTGTAGGGGTCGCAAATCAATTACTCAACGGTGTAATCCTTTAATATTATCCATTAAAAATCCAACGGCTGATGATTCTGGAATATATTCCATAGGGTTCCAGTGCTCCAAAATGACTTCTGTACCATGCAACAGAAAAGCAAACTTGAATTTTGAAGGTTATATCCAAACAACAATCTTAAAAGCTAACAAACCAGTTCCAGAAAGTGATTTAATTTCTTTGACTGAAGCCATAAGAATTGAAACAGGGCTTGAAATGAATGAGAATACTTGGCTGAAATGGGTCCAATACACTGCACACACTTTAACAACGGAAGACTGCATTGTGTGTTCTGCAGCCAGACCAAGGTTAACTACTGCATCCATACCGTACTCTGATAACAAAGATCTGACCTGTATACTTAAACTCTTCACTAAGAAGGAGTTTGATAAAGCTGATGCATGTTACCACCTTCACCTTAAATTGCCAGTGGTTTCCTCCAAAGATGTACCTACGTCTTGGATGTTGGGAACAGCTAAATATACTTGTTTCCTTAAAGATACTGTTATACAAACAGATGTACAAAGTAATGATAGAAATGAAATAGAAAGTTTTGCAGACAACTTCTGTAATCAGACTTTGTCTTCAGACAATTATAAAGACTTTTCCCTTCTGATTAATCATTCTATTGCACGCGCCGACATTTGGTGGTTATGTGCAGATTTCCGTATCTATGCTGTTTTATCAAAAACATGGTCAGGCATTTGTGCACCAATTATGCTAATTATTCCATTCACTATAGGCCCAGCTAATTCATTAAGTTTGAAATCAACTCAATTGCCATACAGAGCTAACTCAAAGCATAATTATGTAAACAAGAGGTCATTGTCACAACGGCCTAAGCCCAAACCTCAAGGATCCTTTAACGAAGATATTTACCTCAGTGCTATTGGTACACCTGTTGGGGTTCCGGATGAATTCAAGGCACAAAATGTAATTGCAGCAGGGTTTACCTCAGCTCTATTTGCAGGGATAACCGCTACTAAGAATGTTGTTTGGATAAATTATCTCTATTATAATCAGCAGAGATTTATAAACTATACAATTGAGGCACTAGAAGGTATTGTGGAGCAACTGGGTCCTACATCACTCATGGCTTGGCAAAATAGGATTGCCCTTGATATGTTACTTGCCAAAGAATCATCAGTGTGCAGCATGTTTGGAGCAGAATGTTGCACATACATTCCAAACAACACCTCTCCAGATGGGAGTATTGCTAAAGCTCTGAATAAGTTAAAGTCCTTGTCCGCAGAATTTGTCAGAAACTCTGGCGTATCTGAAAACACTTGGTCCAGTTGGCTTTATGGTGTTTTTGGGCCTTGGACTGATGCTATAATCTCTATAGTTACCACAGTATTAACAGTAATTGTGATTCTAATTATAATTGGATGCTGTGTTGTTCCCTGTCTTCGATCATTAGTAGAACGTTTGATTTCCACTGCCTTGTTGCAGAAAACTCCTACGTCCCAAATCTTATTACTCTCGTTAGAATCCCAGAGTCCCTAAGTATCGATTGAAATTGTTCCTGTGAGCATTCATTGTTTCTTACTTTGCTGTCCGAGAAGTCATGTATTGATTTATACTCTAAAAGGGGGTTATGAACAAAGAAATCAGCTAATGCTAAACTGATGCTTTATTCACATATAAGTTTAAGTTGTGATAAAATGTTCTATAAAGGTAGCGTCTTGCTCCTTTAATTTTGTTTGATTTTACTTTTGATTTGTTTGACTTTGTTTTTATTTTTGGTTCTACTTAATTTTGTTTTTGATTTAATTTTTGTTTGGTGAGCACATGTGTATGTGCTCAAAAAGGGGAATTGTGGTTATTATTAATGATTGTTTTACTTTATGTAAACTATATTGTAAAGATGACCCAGTATGTGTCTGTATATGTGGTGTTGGAAGTGGACTTTGATTTTGCTGAACCTGCTAACTTGAGAATAATGCCAACTGTAAGTGAACTTTGGCTTCTATATGAAGCAGTTTTCATATCTATATGATGTCTGAATGTACACGTGGAACTATCCTTATCAGAAAATGTATGTATAAATAAGAGACTTGTCTGGTGGGCAAGTCAGAGATGAGATGAGAGAGAGACCAGAGACACGTCTCCTAAGAAATCAGATGTAAGGGCCTGTACTCTCTTGAATAAACTCCGGTGTTTGAACACTTCATGCCTTCTGATCTTATTTCAAGGTTCCTCAGCCGGAAAACCGACAGGTCCTCTTCAAAAGAGGACCCCGGCTGAGTCGGGATGCTTGTTTTATTCCACAGTGCAAAACAGGGAAAAACAGGAGCAAAAAATGTGTGCAGGAAATATTTACAGTGAACAGTGAAAAAAGGGTCTATTTAGAGGGCATGTACAAAAAGGTCGACTTCTCCTTCAAGTCTCTTGGTTTAGCTCTCTCTCTCACTCTCTCTGTCTCTTAGTCTCTCTATCGTTTGTTTGCTCCCTCACTCTTTCAGCGAAACACCTTCATACTTTCATCATAGCCAAGACACGACCCGACCCGACCAGACCAGAGGAGAGTCAAGATAAAACTGCCCTGGTGCTGAGCGGCAGGGCGCACCTTTATACCCCCTCCCCTCCCACCTTACGTAACCCCCTCTAAAAGCTTAATTAACCAAATGAGATCTATTACAGGGGTCAACAGTTTCACATCCATAAATGACCTAAACAGTTTACATACAAATAAAATACAGTTAATTGTCCAGGCCAGTCACTTGTGGCCCCGGAGCGCAACTGGAGGATTTAAGCTCCCGGCGCTGATGCGGAGGTTTGCCAATACGCACCGGGATGACGCAGCAGGAGCAGGAGGAGTAAAAGGTCGATTATTGTGGCTTTTTTCCCAGGGACCTGCTCAGTCACAAAGAACTTGCCCCAATCACTACGTTAGTTTGTTGCCTTGACAGGCTCACTACCACAGCGAGATCTCTGCCTAGAAAACACTGATCTGACTTATATTCTTAGATCACATCTTAACCATGGGTTTCAGAATGATGAGAAATTGGGATGGTTGCCATGACAATTAATCATTTAAAATATGTTGCCTATTGCTGGGTTTCAGATAGCATCACGTTGACGTCACCAGAAGCAGATGTCGTCAGGAAGTAAAGACAGACGCACAAAACCCATTTATCTCCACCAAAATGTCTAAATTCTGTGAAGTTTATGGTTGCTGCAGCCGCTCTAACCGAAAGACAAACGTTTTTTTCATGTACTGAAAGTGGTGTCTCACAAAGGAGTTGGTTTTAAAAACCGTACAGAGAAAAGATGACAAAAGTGAACTGAAAATCTCTGGCTAAAAAACAGGAGGTGCAGAAACAGACAATGCTGGAGTTTGCAGAGACCTTCATATCGTACACGTCATAACCAATATGTCGGCTTATTTTTATACGCCCGTTGTGTAAGACGGGACGTATTATGGTATGGCGCTGTCCGTCCGTCTGTCCGTCTGTCCGTCCGTCTGTCCGTCTGTCCGTCCGTCCGTCTGTCCGTCCGTCCGTCCGTCTGTCCGTCTGTGGACACTTCAAAGCTTTGAAGTCTTTGAAGCTTTGTCTTCATGAAAGATCTGAACTCTCTTCTCAAATGTTCTGCTGCTGAAAGCGAGAACAACCCACATTCTCTGCTTCTTTGAGCTTTGACACATTAAAGCTTTGTAGTGTCTTTAAGTTCTGTTGCTGCAATCTGATTGGTGGAATTCCGATTCTAGAATTCTATATACAATAATTCTAGAATCGGCACGGTGGCTGAGTAGCAACACTCAGGCCTCACAGCAAGAAGGTTGCGGGTTCGATCCCCGGCCTTTCTGTGTGGAGTTTGCATGTTCCTCCCCGTGTCTGGATGGGTTTCCTCCGGGTGCTCCGGTTTCCCCATCAACCTAAAACATGCCCGGACCCCTATGAACTAACATCAAGGACCATAATGTCCACCCTCCTGTGGGCTCACCACCTGCAGAGGGGTTCATAGGGGGTCAGGTGCTATGAGGATTGGGCAGCAAACTGCCCCCGCGACCCAGCCGGATTAAGCGGGAGAAGATGGATGGATGGATGGATAATTCAAAGTACGGGCGTATTTTGCCCCGCTGGAGGAGCTCTTGTTTCCACTGTAGCAGGTCTGTGCCGACCCCTTCAAACCTTTTGCGCACTCGCTGTCACCCATTGTGCTGATTTTTGAAGCAGAGCAAAACACTTCCTGCCCCCATCTGGATTTCGTGTGTCATCAGGGTCACATGAGTGAAACCAGCAATAACAGAATGTTGATCCCCGTGAATAGTTGGACTTTTACTGGATGTGCATGTCTCCATCTACCAGTACTGGTACTGGTACCTTCCACTAGGAAAATGACCTTTAAGTGCACAGATCAAGTAGGTTTTAAAGTAGTAGAACAAACTGATATTTGTAATAAAATAATAAATGTTTTAGTTTTACCTCTAGTTAGTTCTCTCTCATTTAATGTCTCTCTTTTTATACGCCCGTTGTAAGACGGGACATATTATGGTACGGCGCTGTCCGTCCGTCCGTCCGTCTGTCTGTGGACACTTCAAAGCTTTGAAGTCTTTGAAGCTTTGTCTTCATGAAGAGGCAAAACATGTGGGGCATGCGCCGATATATATATAAGGTATACTGTATTTGTGTATTTTATTGTATATTTTTGTATCGATCCATGCTGTAGGTCAGTGGTATCAATTTTATGTGACTTCAGGTTTTTTCACACTTGTTCATCTTGTTTTCGTCTCTGTGCTTTAATGTCTCTGTACTTTAACGTCTGTACTTTAACGTCTGTACTTTAACGTCTGTACTTTAACGTCTCTGTACTTTAACGTCTCTGTACTTTAACGTCTCTGTACTTTGACGTCTCTGTACTTTGACGTCTCTGTACTTTAACGTCTGTACTTTAACGTCTGTACTTTAACGTCTCTGTACTTTGACGTCTCTGTACTTTAACGTCTCTGTACTTTGACGTCTCTGTACTTTAACGTCTCTGTACTTTAACGTCTGTTCTTTAACGTCTGTACTTTAACGTCTCTGTACTTTAACGTCTCTGTACTTTAACGTCTGTACTTTAACGTCTCTGTACTTTAACGTCTCTGTACTTTAACGTCTCTGTGCTTTAACGTCTCTGTGCTTTAACGTCTCTGTACTTTAACGTCTGTACTTTAACGTCTCTGTGCTTTAACGTCTCTGTGCTTTAACGTCTCTGTGCTTTAACGTCTGTACTTTAACGTCTGTACTTTAACGTCTCTGTGCTTTAACATCTGTGCTTTAACGTCTCTGTGCTTTAACGTCTGTACTTTAACGTCTGTACTTTAACGTCTCTGTGCTTTAACGTCTCTGTACTTTAACGTCTCTGTACTTTAACGTCTGTACTTTAACGTCTCTGTGCTTTAACGTCTCTGTGCTTTAACGTCTCTGTGCTTTAACGTCTCTGTGCTTTAACGTCTCTGTGCTTTAACGTCTCTGTGCTTTAACGTCTCTGTGCTTTAACGTCTCTGTGCTTTAACGTCTCTGTACTTTAACGTCTCTGTGCTTTAACGTCTCTGTGCTTTAACGTCTCTGTGCTTTAACGTCAGGTCTGTTCCTGTTTCTGTTTCAGGCCAAAGAGCTTCAGACTCTGATGAACCTGAGAAAACAGTTTGTGACGGACTTCAGCTCCAGGATCAACAGTGTAAGAACCAGAACTGAACCAGGACTAAACCAGGACTGAACCAGGTCTAAACCAGGACTGAACCAGGACTAAACCAGGACTGAACCAGGTCTAAACCAGGACTGAACCAGGACTAAACCAGGACTGAACCAGGACTAAACCAGGACTGAACCAGGTCTAAACCAGAACTGAACCAGGACTAAACCAGGACTGAACCAGGTCTAAACCAGGACTGAACCAGGACTAAACCAGGACTGAACCAGGACTGAACCAGGACTAAACCAGGACTGAACCAGGTCTAAACCAGGACTGAACCAGGACTAAACCAGGACTGAACCAGGACTGAACCAGGACTGAACCAGGACTGAACCAGGACTGAACCAGGACTGAACCAGGACTAAACCAGGACTAAACCAGGACTAAAACAGGACTAGACCAGGACTAAACCGGGACTAAACCAGGTCTAAACCAGGTCTAAAACCAGGACTAAACCAGGACTAAACCAGGTCTAAACCAGGACAAAACCAGGTCTAAACCAGGACTAAACCAGGTCTAAACCAGGTGTAACTCTAACTCATTAACTATGGTCACAGGTCTGTTCTTAAAGGTGATCTCTGATCTGACCAAGATTTTAAAAAGCACTTCAGGTTTTTATACGCCCGTTGTAAGACGGGACGTATTATGGTATGGCGCTGTCCGTCCGTCCGTCTGTCCGTCTGTCTGTGGACACTTCAAAGCTTTGTGGACAATTTCTTGTCCGCGCTCTAACTCGACAACCGTCTCACCTAGGAATGTCAAACTTCATGGCTGGACACCCCATGGGTCAAGGATGTTCCCTATTGATTTCAAGGTCACAGGGTCAAAGGTCAAGGTCACGGCACGACCCTTTGCGAAAACCTGCCCGTCGCTCTTGCTAACTGTTATCGTTTCCATCTGTCTTTTATCTTCCATCTCTGTCCTTTTATGTTACGTGCCGTAGATCTGAACTCTCTTCTCAAATGTTCTGCTGCTGAAAGCGAGAACAACCCACATTCTCTGCTTCTTTGAGCTTTGACACATTAAAGCTTTGTAGTGTCTTTAAGTTCTGTTGCTGCAATCTGATTGGTGGAATTCCGATTCTAGAATGTGATGATGTCATACTCATACTCATACTGCAAGAGCTAGATTTCACTATTGATTATCCGTCCATCTGTGTCCGTCCGTCCGTCTGTCTGTGGACAATTTCTTGTCCGCGCTCTAACTCGACAACCGTCTCACTTAGGAATGTCAAACTTCCAAACTGCACCAACAATTCATCTTTAACTAGTTTTGACAAATTCTAACTTAATTCTATATACAATAATTCAAAGTACGGGCGTATTTTGCCCGCTGGCGAAGCTCTTGTTCATCTTGTTTTCGTCTCTGTGCTTTAACATCTCTGTACTTTAACGTCTGTACTTTAACGTCTCTGTACTTTAACGTCTGTACTTTATCGTCTGTACTTTATCGTCTGTACTTTAACGTCTGTATTTTAACATCTCTGTGGTTTAACGTCTTTGTGCTTTAACGTCTGTACTTTAACGTCTCTGTGCTTTAACATCTCTGTACTTTAACGTCTGTACTTTAACGTCTCTGTGCTTTAACGTCTGTACTTTAACGTCTCTGTGCTTTAACGTCTCTGTGCTTTAACGTCTCTGTGCTTTAACGTCTCTGTGCTTTAACGTCTCTGTGCTTTAACGTCAGGTCTGTTCCTGTTTCTGTTTCAGGCCAAAGAGCTTCAGACTCTGATGAACCTGAGAAAACAGTTTGTGACGGACTTCAGCTCCAGGATCAACAGTGTAAGAACCAGAACTGAACCAGGACTAAACCAGGACTGAACCAGGTCTAAACCACGACTGAACCAGGTCTAAACCACGACTGAACCAGGACTAAACCAGGACTGAACCAGGACTAAACCAGGACTGAACTGAACCTCAACTTCATCTATCAGAAAACGACTTAAAAGCAGTGAAATGATCTGTCCAAGCAGCAGGTCTAAACCAGGCCTAAAACCAGGACTAAACCAGGTCTAAACCAGGCCTAAAACCAGGTGTTAAACATGACTAAACCAGGTCTAAACCAGGCCTAAAACCAGGTCTAAACCAGGACTAAACCAGGTCTAAACCAGGTGTAACTCTAACTCATTAACTATGGTCACAGGTCTGTTCTTAAAGGTGATCTCTGATCTGGCCAAGATTTTAAAAAGCACTTCAGGTTTTTATACGCCCGTTGTAAGACAGGACGTATTATGGTATGGCGCTGTCCGTCCGTCCGTCTGTCCGTCTGTCTGTGGACAATTTCTTGTCCGCGCTCTAACTCGACAACCGTCTCACCTAGGAATGTCAAACTTCATGGCTGGACACCCCATGGGTCAAGGATGTTCCCTATTGATTTCAAGGTCACAGGGTCAAAGGTCAAGGTCACGGCCCGACCCTTTGCGAAAACCTTGTCCGCGCTCTAGCTCCACAACCGTCTCCCTAGCAATGTCAAACTTCCAAACTGCACCAACAATTCATCTTTAACTAGGTTTGACAAATTCTAACTTAATTCTATATACAACAAGAGCTCCGCCAGCGGGGCAAAATACGCCCGTACTTTGAATTATTGTATATAGAATTAAGTTAGAATTTGTCAAACCTAGTTAAAGATGAATTGTTGGTGCAGTTTGGAAGTTTGACATTCCTAGGTAAGACGGGACGTCTTACAACGGGCGTATAAAAATACAGTATACCTTATATATATATCGGCGCATGCCCCACATATTTTGCCTCTTCATGAAGACGAAGCTTCAAAGACTTCAAAGCTTTGAAGTGTCCACAGACGGACGGACAGACGGACGGACGGACAGACAGATGGACGGACAGCGCCATACCATAATACGTCCCGTATTGAAACGGGTGTATAACAACTGGAATCTTCTCTCTCCCGTTGCCTAGCAACCGCTGCAGCTGGAACTGTGTGTCACCTTTGAACTTTAAACTTCAAAGCTTTGAAGTCTTTGAAGCTTTGTCTTCAAAGACAAAGAGGCAAAACATGTGGGGCATGCGCCGATATATATATAAGGTATACTGTATTTGTCATTGAGATATGAGTGTAAATCGTTGTAGAGAAAGATAAATTGGTTTTCAGTTCAAGCATGGAACCAGAAAAATCCAGAAAATCCTTTTCAAGTTTGAGAAGACAGTGGTCTAGACGTTGTAAGCTTCTGGTTCTTTAAGACACCTCAGAACAAAAACGTAGAAGGTGTGGAGCAGTTTCAATAAGATCTTTATTCGGGCTACAACAGGATACAGGCCTTTATGGTGGGTCTTCCCTCCTCGTCTCTGAAGGGCCTCCTTCTGCAAGACCTCTTTTATAGTTAAACTCAAACATTATCCCACCTGTTGATGCATGCAGCTGCTATTCTATCCTTGTTGTTTATGTATAGATCCTATATGTTAAGCTTCTAGCTCACCATATAAGGTAACACACAAGTCTTTACAGAGCCATCTCACTTCTTTGAATAGCCAACTTCAAGGGTCACAAGGTCAACAGGTTAAACTCCATTTGTCATAGGGTCCATATGTTCAAGTTAAAATAGAATCAAAGCACCTATGTGTTTCCTTCAATCATTCCTTAATATTAACACAAGAAAAGAATTCACAGTTTGAAGAAAATAGTTCACAGTTTCCCCCTTTTGATCATTTATGATCACAGAAATGAAAACAGAGGACTACCTTCACATAAAATTCCTATAATATGAGTAAAGAAATAAAAATAATAATAAAGTAATAGTAGTAAAAGTAGTAATAAAAAGTATGTTTTTTTTTTTGTTTTTTGTTTTTTCCCCCAATTATAACACAACCCCACACTCATGCAAATATAACACACAAATGAAAATATATGACTCTCGGACAGCAAAATAAGAAACAAGGAACGCTTACTGGGACTTTTAGAATTATGAATTTTACCTCCTTCAAGTCAGAAGGTCAAACGGTGCAGTTTAATCAATAGTTAGGGACTTTAAGACTCTACAGAGAGTAGTAAAATCTGAGACGTAGGAGTTTTCTGTGTTATGGCAGTAGCAATTAATTGTTGTACCAGTGATCGAAGGCAAGGGATAATGCAACATCCGATTACTACTAATATAGTGATGACAGTTAATATTGTAATAACTACAGACATTATGGCATCAGTCCAAGGTCCAAATATTCCGTAGAGCCAATTTGACCAAGTGTTTTCAGACACACCAGAGTTCCTAACAAATTCTGTGGACAACAACTTAAGTTTGTTCAAAGCTTTAGCAATACTTCCATCAGGGGAAGTATTATTCGGAATGTAAGTACAACATTCTGTTCCGAACATGCTGCATACTGATGACTCTTTGGCGAGTAACATGTCAAGGGCGATCCGATTTTGCCAAGCCATGAGCGACGTAGGGCCCAATTGCTCAACAATGCCTTCTATTGCCTCAATTGTATAATTGATAAATCTCTGCTGATTTTTAATAGATAATATCAAAGGATTACATCGTTGAGTAATTGATTTGGGCTCTCTACAATGTTTTAGATCTGCTTGATAGGATCCATCATCCTTTCTGAGTTTTGTTAAGGTAATTCTCTGCTGTAGATCAGTTTTAAAAGTGTTTTCCTCATTTTGTTGTCCATCAGTACTAGTTATAACTGGCAGTCTCTATAACTGTGTGTCCATAGGCATCTGTTTTTGACAGACAAGTATCCTTACAGACAATTTGTACATTTAGCACATGATCTATAGCGGGTATATCTAGCATACAGTCTAGCACTTCACATACATCAAAAAGTATGTTACAAGTTTGTCCCTCATAGAAATATTTTACAATCTTTGGGGTGTGTCTAGTGTCCCTTTTTTTCTTTTCAGCGTTACTTGTTTCTTACCTTTAATTTTTGTTGTCAAGTTGGTTGCATCGTGGCTCATCGTTTTGATTGTTGGCTGTCCGAGGCCAGTCTCAATACTTCTATGGGTATGTGAAATGTACCAATACACTAGAACAATAGAAAGTATACCAATTAGCATTGTCAAAAATACACATCGAGAATTTTCCAAACAAACATGGCCTATACTCTCCTTTTCCTTCTAATCCCTTCTCCCCCTTTTGTCCTCCTCTTCCCCTGGAGCTCCTGTGGTGAAGGATGGTCAACTTTCTTCACCCCGGATGGCAGATATGATGGCAACTTCAATTCCAAATCATTGAGTGATATTTAAAGCCTTCAGCACATCTTCTTTTCCTTAAGTTCACCTTGGTATTTCTGCAATCGCAATTTCATAGCAGCCAGTTCCAACGCTTGTTTGTTTTCTTCAATCTCCTTCTTATTTTTCTGCCACTTGTTTATTTGGTGATTGCAATGTGCATCGAATTCTTCCTCAGGTATATTATACAGTCCCATTACATTCTGGAGCGCCTCCTGAACCGGCTTAGGCATAGCTTTAACCAAAGCTGACCGAAAGATGATTGCCATACCAGTCCCTGTCTCAATTGCATCACCCGTGACATCATGGTACAGATTTGTGGCACGTTGTTTGTAGCTGTAATAATCTTCTTTGTCTCCCATCTGCATAGACAATAATTCATCAGTGATAATACATGGAAATCTTGTCCTGAGTTCTCCCTCTAGAGCATCACGGAAAATATGAAGAGCGTGATTGTTTCGTAGCTGTATCCTTAGTTTCCTGTCCACAGCTCTTTTGATATTTTCAGCAATTGTTTCATCAATAGCTTTGGTTATGGCAGCTTGTATGTCTCCCCAACACAATTTATCTCCGGCAGTCTGTTTTATCAGGGCTCTCATCCATGGGACACCACCTTTAGTTAGCCTTGGAAGTGTGAGCATTAAAGCACTCCAGTCCTTCAGTGAAAATGGCTGGTATACTACTTGTTGGCCATCCATTCTTATTGGGTAAACAGTTGCATGGTCTTCTTGATCAAAGTCTATTTCTTGCCTCCTCATGTGTCTCCCCATATCACTTTTCCTCATCTTTTTCTCCGTTTCCACGATATGAGTCAGAATAGTCACTTGGTTTTGGACTGCTTCTATTTTTTCTTCTAGTTCACTCGGCCGTGTTTCAACAGATTTTAACGCCAACTCTCCTCCAATTATCTTATGAGTTATCTTTGGGGTTGGACATACATCCAGATCTGGTAACAGCAGAGAATCAGGGGTGTGCTGTATTTCTGACCTTTACTGGTGACACCGGAATATGGAGGAGGATCATCTTTCCTTGACACATCATAGCCGTATTCTTCATCTTCTGGGGATGGATTTGTTGCATATCGTAATGTACTCTCTAGTCGGGGAACATCTTCTTCTGATTTTTCAGATTCTTCCCAGAAATTTCTGTCTTTAGAGCGTGTGAAATATTTGTGTGGTAGTTTATCTTCTCCAAGCTTTGGAAGCTTTGGATATATTGGATATATTTTCACAGCAGGTTCTCTTAAAGTGTCTCTCTGAAGCTCCTCCTTTAAAATCACACCCTCCTCTTTTTGTTTGAGAACTAAAATGGAGGACAAACTTCTCGTCTCTTGCATTACATTCATTTCTTTTGCCCATTGGTACATCTTTTTGGCCATATTCATCTCATTCTCATACTTCTGTATTTTTGATTGGTTCATCTTCCTCATTATAGCATTTCTGGTGGACTTCAGTTTATATTGCTTAATTTTTTCCTTGTAATAACTTCTTATATTCCTCCACTGCTCTTCTGTTGGGGCGACTGTCTTTTTTCCTCCATGTATAATCTTTTTCTTGACATATTTCTTGACCATATCTTGAATCGCAGTTTGATTTTCTTGCGCCTTTTTCGGATCTGCCTCTTCTTCAAGTGCCTTGCCATTCCAAAACTCCATCAATTGACTTAATGTGGTGAATTGGGACATTTGTGGTATATTAATATTTACCCTCTCAGCTACTATTTATTATAAATTGGATACTATTTTGATTTGATTGGGTCACTGTTTAAATGAACTGTCTATTTCCTGCAATCTACCTGTAGGCACTAAGAGTTTTTAATCCCAAAAGCTTCTCTCCTGTTCCCACTTCCTGTCCTTAGACTGATTTCTAAAAAGGAGCAGAAATGTAACTTTAGACAGTATTTGAAATCTATTTAAGAGGCAACATTAAATTAGTTTGACCAATTTTAATATTCTCCCTTAATAACAGTTTTATTTTACATTAATTAATTAATTACTCATAGGGTAAAGTCAGATTGAGTGGGACATCAGGTTGACTAAGACACAAGCTTATCTGTTATATAAAAATATTTTATTGGCCAATCACAACAATTGTCACTGTTTTATTGCTGAATGTCTACTGGATATGAAACAAGGATTGTGATTGGTCAAGTTGACCTCTGGAACTATGGTATGTGTAGAATAACTCTGTTCATTATATTATAGCAATATATATTTTAGCTTTTTAACACATTATACTGTCAGTGTCTTTATAAATGACTTTTAATGAATTGAATGAAATATACATTATACATTTATGAAGATTTGATTTTTAGCACTGTCCCACTTTACCTGATTTCAGCCTATACCTTCTACTATCATTTAACAACAACTACTGTTTTCTAAATTCTTATCTAGTTAATTCATTATACTAACACTTAATAATGTCTACACTCCACCTAACCTCATGAACAAACACCCAACCAGGAGCCATACAAAACCCAGTAACCACCGCGCTATCCCAACCAGTACTCAACGCTCACCTAGCCCACGTACTGCAACGCCACAAATATTTAAACATGATCATTTTACACCCAGCTACCCTGAACAGGCCATTCCCCCCTTGTGCTCGTACCCGCAAGCACACAAAGTACAAAACTATCTCGAGCGTCTACAGCACAGACCAGACAGGTGCACGTTTAAGCACTAATTTAAGACCACAACCACGCAGCCACTGGTCTCTGAACGGCTCCTGACCAGACTCACTACTCCTGTCTCCTGCTTCGCAGGTTTATCTTATGTTTATGTTGCGCAACTCACAGGTTCTATCTCTTGGAGCTCCCTTCGTTTCTAAAAACACTAATAGAAATACATATAGTATTTTCTAGGGTTACATTCTAGATCTGTTTTTTCTTTTTTTTTTTATATGTATATGTAGGGCCTGTATTTTTATATAAACTTAATTAAAAGTTGTTTATTTTTATATTTTTATATAAAACCTGCTTTCTTTTTCCTCTTGTGACAAAAGCATAAACACGCAAATAAATAAATTTACTATAAAACCTGCTTTCCCCTTTTTCTCACGTGCAAAAGCATAAAACACGGCTTTAACTAATTTACATAATTTAAAATTATCACTTAATATTACACAAAGTCCCCAAAAATTCACCACATTTTAAATTTAGCATTAAGTCAATTGACAGGATTTTTAGAACAAAAGGCTACTGTCATACCGTATCGTTTCTGGAGCGCTCGTCTGTGATGTCTTCTCAGGGGGTTTGCGGAGAGACGATAAGAGATGATAAGGCCTGGCTTCCACGATTACGTATCACTGATCACGTCAGGGTCACCATCTGTAAGCTTCTGGTTCTTTAAGACACCTCAGAACAAAAACGTAGAAGGCGTGGAGCAGTTTCAAAAAGATCTTTATTTGGGCTACAACAGGATACAGGCCTTTATGGTGGGTCTTCCCTCCTCGTCTCTGAAGGGCCTCCTTCTGCGAGACCTCTTTTATAGTTAAACTCAAACATTATCCCACCTGTTGATGCAGCTGCTATTCTATCCTTGTTGTTTATGTATAGATCCTATATGTTAAGCTTCTAGCTCACCATATAAGGTAACACACAAGTCTTTACAGAGCCATCTCACTTCTTTGAATAGCCAACTTCAAGGGTCACAAGGTCAACAGGTTAAACTCCATTTGTCATAGGGTCCATATGTTCAAGTTAAAATAGAATCAAAGCACCTATGTGTTTCCTTCAATCATTCCTTAATATTAACACAAGAAAAGAATTCACAGTTTGAAGAAAATAGTTCACAACGTTCTGGATTATCATTGTCTGGATCAAGTGAGGCAAGTTCACCTGAGCTCACCCCGCCCAAACCAAAGTTCTTTCGCACCCCTTGCTCCTGGATCAAATGGTTTTGCGAAGACAGATGGGAAAAGTTTAAGAAATGGAAACTCTATGGAACTCTAAGACGATCGATATGGAACTCTGAGATGATCGATAGTACTATCGATTTCTTCTCCATGCTTGTCCTTGTAATTTTTTGGATGTCCCCAGATTTTTATCTTTGAGCACAGAACAGGACGACAGCAGTGTTGTTTAGGTTTCACATCTGGTCACTGTTTTTTTTTTTACTTCCGGCGCAGGCGCGAGTCAGCAGCTGGTTTGCAATGCTCCACTCTTTTCGTACTTTTCTTTACTTTTTGCTGTCTATACTGCTAGTTTTGTGAACACTTTTGTAAATATAGGAGTGTAAAAAATAGGGCGCACGAATGCAGCAGTTTGCACTTTAATTGGACACCTTTGTGGACTTTACGGGACATTTTTGCGACAATGTGCGTGGGTCTGAGAGCGCCCATTGTCTACACTAAGGATCAGCTGATCGCCCTTTTTGCAAATGCCAAGGAGGCTTACTCTGCATCTGCACTGCCCCCCCTGGGAAGAGCGGACCACAACATTGTCCATCTGCGACCTGTGTACGTTCCTATTGTACACAGGCAGCCTGTTGTGCCACGTGTGGTGAAAAGGTGGACTCCTGAGAGCGAGGAGGCTCTGAGAGACTTCTTTGACACCACTGTGTGGGCAGAGCTCTGTGACCCGCATGGGGAGGACATTAATGCAATGACAGAGTGCATCACGGACTACATCAACTTCTGCTACGAGAACACTGTACCATCTCGCACGGTGCGGTGTTTTCCTAACAACAAGCCATGGATTAACGCTGACATAAAAGCCCTGCTAAAGGACAAGAAGAGGGCTTTTAGGTCAGGGAACAAAGAGGAGCTGAGGTCTGCACAGAAGAGGCTGAGGAGGAAGATCAGGAAAGCCAAGGCCCAGTATCGGAGGAAGATGGAGCTGCAGCTCCAGAATCAGAACATCCAGGGGGTGTGGAGAAGCCTGAAAACCATCTCAGGCTTCAAAACGCCCCCTGTCCAGGCGGAGGGTGACCTGCAGTGGGCCAATGATCTGAACCAACACTTCCTGAGGTTTGATCAAGCACCCACCCCTCCCCCCGCACAGTTGCACACCACCACCTCCATGAATGGACAGACAGCTGCTACTGTTCACACCTCTGCACCTCTTCACACCTCTGCTCCAGCTCTGAGACTCTCCACTACTGCAGAGGGAGGCACCCCTCCCCCCAGCACATCACCCCCCTGCCCAGCTCTGTCCTTCACTACAGCCCAGGTGAGGGGAGAGCTGAAGAAGATCAAGGCGAGGAAGGCAGCGGGACCAGACAACATTAGCTCCAGGCTCCTGAGATCCTGCGCAGATGAGCTGTGTGGAGTCATGGGGCATGTCTTCAACATGAGTCTAAGGCTGAGGACGGTACCACAGCTGTGGAAGACCTCCTGTGTGGTACTGGTGCCAAAGACACCGCATGCCAAGGACCTCAGCAGCTTCAGGCCGGTGGCTCTCACATCACATCTGATGAAGACACTGGAGAGACTGGTCCTGGGCCACCTCCGCTCCACCGTGAGCTCAGCAATGGACCCGCTGCAGTTTGCATACCGGCCTGGCATCGGAGTGGAGGACGCCGTCATCTTCCTGCTACACCGCTCCCTCTCTCACCTGGTGAAGCCCGGCAGCATTGTGAGGATTCTGTTCTTTGACTTCTCCAGTGCCTTCAACACCATCCAGCCGCTGCTTCTGAGGGACAAGCTGGAGGCAGCCAGGGTGGACTGCGACCTGGCAGACTGGATCCTGGACTACCTCACAAACCGGCCCCAGTTTGTGAGGACCCGGGACTGTGTGTCTGATGTTCAGACCTGCAGTGTAGGTGCGCCCCAGGGCACTGTCCTGGCGCCCTTCCTCTTCACCCTCTACACTGCAGATTTCAGGCACAACACGGATAGCTGCGTCCTGCAGAAGTTCTCTGATGACTCTGCCATTATCGGACTCATCACGGACGACGATGACGCAGAGTACAGGGGACTAACGCAGGACTTTGTGGACTGGTGTCAGCGGAACCACCTTCTCATCAACGCCGGGAAGACCAAGGAGATGGTGGTGGACGTCCGCAGACGCCGCTCCACTGCCCCCCCACCAGTGAACATCCAGGGAAGGGACATTGAGAGAGTGGACGCATACAAGTACCTGGGTGTTCATCTGAACAACAAACTGGACTGGACTCACCACACAGATGCACTGTACAGGAAGGGCCAGAGCAGGCTCTACCTCCTGAGGAGACTCAGGTCGTTTGGAGTGAAGGGGCCCCTCCTGAGGACCTTCTACGACTCTGTGGTGGCATCAGCCATCCTGTACGGTGTGGTCTGCTGGAGCAGCAGCATCACAGAGAGGGACAAGAGGAGACTGGACAAAGTCATCAGGAAGTCCAGCTCTGTCCTGGGCTGTGCCTTGGATTCGGTGCAGGAGGTGGGGGACAGAAGGGTTCTGGCCAGATTCACTTCTATGCTGGACCTGGAGTCTCACCCTCTTCAGGGCGCCCTGTCTGCTCTGGAGAGCAGCTTCAGTGACAGACTGATCCACCCTCGCTGTGTGAAGGAGAGGTTCCGCAGGTCTTTCCTTCCTGCTGCTGTCAGACTTTACAATGAACACTGCTAACTCTGCTGCCTGTGCAATACTGGGACCCTGTGCAATAATGTAAGATAGTAATTTATTGTATATATAGTTTTTAGATTGCAATTTATTGTATATATTGTCTTAAGATAGCAATTTATATGATATATAGTTTTATAATCCTTATCTTTAAAGATCCTTATAGTGTTTGTCTATTTTTAACTTAACTGTACTTCTATTGCTGCTACTGTTTCTTGCTGTTCTCTTTACTGTGCGTTGCAACACTGAAATTTCCCCATTGTGGGACAAATAAAGGATATCTTATCTTATTTTACATTTCCTTTGCTAGGGAATATATATAATATATATAATATATGTATATGTAGTGTATATATATGTATATATATATATAGAATATGTGTATGTATATGTGTGTGTGTGTATATATATATATATATATATATATATATATATATATATATGTATGTATACCAGAGAAATGGACTTGAGCTTCAAACGTGCCAGAGTTCCCCTTCAAAAGATCGATCTTTTTAAATAGTTTTGGTTGAATCCAAAGAATCTTTATCAACAAGAGCTCCGCCAGCGGGGCAAAATACGCCCGTACTTTGAATTATTGTATATAGAATTAAGTTAGAATTTGTCAAACCTAGTTAAAGATGAATTGTTGGTGCAGTTTGGAAGTTTGACATTCCTAGGTGAGACGGTTGTCGAGTTAGAGCGCGGACAAGAAATTGTCCACAGACGGACAGACAGACGGACGGATAATCAATAGGGAAATCTGGCTCTTGCAGTAGGAGTATGAGTATGACATCATCACATTCTAGAATCGGAATTCCACCAATCAGATTGCAGCAACAGAACTTAAAGACACTACAAAGCTTTAATGTGTCAAAGCTCAAAGAAGCAGAGAATGTGGGTTGTTCTCGCTTTCAGCAGCAGAACATTTGAGAAGAGAGTTCAGATCTACGGCCTGAACCTGGCCTTTACTACAATTGGCCAATGACCAAACAGCAGCCCATGTGGGGCCAGTATTATGGGCGCTGTGCACACTGCAATAGTGAGGCAGTGTGCCACGAGGACGTCTGGCACCACTCCTGTGGTCGTGTTAAAGAGGTATGGAAACATGGGCATTATATCAAAGATGATTTTATGTATGTGAGTTGTAGGGCTGCAACAACTAATCGATTAAATCGATTAAAATCGACTATTAAAATAGTTGGCAACTAATTTAGTAGTCGATTAGTTGACTAGTTCACGTGACAAAGTCCAAGCGGGAGAATCGGGTGTTGTGAGATGTGTCTATATTGTGTCTATAGCTCAGTGCAGGAGAGAGAGAGAGGGTGAGTGATTGCGTGCGCGCTCCGGGGCGCGCTGGATGTACGGAGCAGTGGAGCCGGGTCTCGCTCCGTGTGTGTGTCCACGTTTGCTCTCAGGGATCGGGCACGGCGATCGGGCACGTAGAGGGTAAAAGGTGCTACTCCTACAGTGTAGTGAGCTAATAAAGCCCCACTCTGCAGCGAAACTGCCTCCTTTTATTTACATTTTCATACACCGCAAACGCACGAGGTCCTCAAGGGAGTTAACCCCGGAGGAAGCAATCCCGGCCCTGGAGAAGACGATCTCCCCTGTGCTCCCCAACCACGGTTAGGGGCGAGAACAGGAAAGGTTAACACGGGGAAAAAAGAGGACAATTGAGAAATGGCGTCTCCCCTTTAAAATCAGTAGGACTCTGGTGAGATTTCACAAACATATTGGCAACCTTTTTTGACATGAAAAGTAGTTGGGTTGCATTACTGGTACAAGTTAATAGGAACGTTTTAATCACAACGTATTGTTTGACACTATACAAGTTAAACCGAAGTTGCTTGGTGTTAGCTAGTTAGCACATATTAGCCGCGATTGCATTGGAACAATGTGTTTCTAAGCCATTAACTAGTCCAGTTAACCTCTTAAACCCTCTGTGATTCGCTGGTGCTCCTGTCCATCACAGAGTGTGCGGTACAAGCCCACGAACACCGTGATTGGTCAAAGCTTTGTTGATCTGACCGCGTTCGTAATAGAGAGAGGGGTTGGCAGAGCGAGCACAGCTTCTGTGCGTAAACCCAGGACGCACGGCTAACTTACTTTTAGCACAGTTTTGGAGCACTTTCCTTATTTTTATCCGATTAATAATCGATTAGTTGAAAAATAATCGCCAGATTAATCGATTATGAAAATAATCGTTAGTTGCAGCCCTAGTGAGTTGTGGAAAAAAACTTTTCCGATGAGATGTTTCTGTTTAGTTGACCTCACACCATGTGATCAGTGAGGACATGCTGCGTGCATATGCGATTGTGTAAGTACTGCCACTACAAATGTGGCATTGTTAAGTTGCTGAAATCAAAATGATGAGTTCTTGCATGTGTTCACTTTTATTTATTTTTCCTCTATAGAAATGGGGAATTACTGGTTGAGGTGATACCACCTCCTCCGATACCCCTGTACACCAATGCTCCCAGGCCTAACACAGACTATGCCACAGAGTTAACAAGGTAGACAAACTTTCACAAACTACTAACAAGAGCTCCGCCAGCAGGGCAAAATACGCCCGTACTTTGAATTATTGTATATAGAATTAAGTTAGAATTTGTCAAACCTAGTTATATATATATCGGCGCATGCCCCACATGTTTTGCCTCTTCATGAAGACAAAGCTTCAAAGACTTCAGAGACAGGACGGACAGACGGACAGACGGACGGACAGCGCCATACCATTATTACAACGGGCGTATAAAAACCTTTCTTCTGACTCAGTCTGGTTGTGTGGTTTCTAATTATTAATTTTCTTCAGGCAAGTGCCAGTAATCCCCACAGGCCCAATCCACAGGGGGCGCTGTACACACTGCGGTGGTCAGGCAGTGTACTATGAGAGTGACTGGCACTACCCCTGTGGTCGGGTAAAAGAGGTATGGAAACATGGGACTGTATTTGATGGATTCCTGGTTGGTTCGTTGACTTTTCTCATGAGGTATTTTGTTTTGTCTAGTTGACGTCTCAGCATTTGATCCCCGAGAACATGCTGCGACCCTGTGGCATTGAGTAAGTACTGCTACTGCAAATGTCTTCAGCATTTCTGAATCAAAGATGAGTTGTTCCACTGATTGGTTGATTTATTTTTTCCTTTTGAAGAAATGGAGAAATTATTTATGATGTAGTTCCTCCTCCACCTCGTCCTCTCCCTGACTGCAAGACCGAGGCAACACCAAGGTACACAAACCTTCACAGATTTTGTGTAACATCTTATCTAACTGATTCATAATTATAATTGTTCTCTTTAGTGATGGAAACTTGGTGGAAGCGATGGATGTACATAAGCCCTTTTCTCTCAACAATCCTGCTGCATCTACACCAGCCTCCACATCAGCGTAAGACACTGTTATTATATTTGTGCACATTGTTACTTATACTTATCAGATCTAACTGTGCACATACCTGATTTAGGCCAGTTCCAAAGGCGTCCCCACCCCCCAAAAAGCCAAAGCGAACCATCAACCCGGAGACCTTCGAGATACCTACTGGTTTCACCATATTCAGGGACCAGAACTGGTTTAAATTTCGAAAAGCGCTGGGAACCAAAGATTCAAAAGTGGTCAGTGATGAGCTGCAAGAACAGGTAAGATTTCAGCTTCACTCATCCAAGTTATTACTTTTTTTTTTATCATTTATTTTATTAGGAAAGCATTTCGATATACACATCCCAGAAGAAGAATATACATGTCCAGTTTTTCATAAACCATCTTTCCAAAAAATTATCATAACAATAATAATAATAACAATAATAGCAATAACAACAATGAAACAAAAAAAAAAAAAAAAAAAAGAAAGAAAAACCCTACCCACCCTCCCCACCCACATTGGTCTATTCCTGTAAACATACTAAGGCAAAGAGTATAAAACATGTTACTGTCTAGAGCACATGTGTCAAACATGCGGCCCGGGGGCCAGATCCGGCCCTCCAAGACCTTTAATCTGGCCCTCGGCTGATTTTTCTATTAAAATACTTAAAATTTTCTGATTTTTCTGTTAATTTTCTGCACCGTTTAGCATAGCAGCGTCTCCGGCGTTTCTGTACGTTGCGACTCCCACCAGAGCAGCACAAATGAAGACTTTCCTCTTTCCAAACGCTCTTAAAGGACGATCGTTTTGACTGTCGACCGTGACCCTCATCAGCAAAATGTCAAAAAATGAGAAAAGCAGATGCTGAGTTCAGGATTTCCCAAGAAAAATAGTCTAATTCTTATTTGTTGACAGAGGTGAATGGGAAATCTGTGCTCAGTGTGTTTGGAACAAGTGGCGTTGCTCGAGGAATATAATCTTAAACACCACTACGAGACACGGAGAAAAATACGATAACTTGAAGAAAGAACGGAGTTTTCTGATCCGGCCCTTTTGGGATCAAAGTAGGTTGCATACGGCCCCCGGACCAAAATGAGTTTGACACCCCTGGTCTAGAGTTTGTTCTGGATTAATGCTTTCTAGTTGAAATTAAGCATTAAAAGCTATAGACACTTTGTCAAAGTAAGAAAGGAAAGGCTGCCATGTCGTGTAAAACTTCCCGATAGATCCTTTTAGAGAAAATTTTATCTTTTCCAATTTCAGGAAAGACATCACATCAACTATCCAAGTGTGTTGTCCTGGGGCAGTTGGTGATTTCCAGTGTAGGAGAATACGTCTACGGGCAATTAGAGAGGCAAATGATAGCACGTTTAAGTTTCGTTTGCTGAACCTGGGATAGTTCAAAGGGACTCCAAAAATAGCAATAAATGGGCAGGGTTCTACATCAATCTCCAGAACTTCAGACATAATTTTGAAAAAGTTCTTCCAAAAGCCCTTTAACTTTGAGCAAAGCCAGAATGTGTGGGCAAGATGTGAGGGAACAGAGGCACATCTATCACAGGCAGCACAAGCACCAGGAAAGTATTTTGCCAATTTGGCTTTACTTAAGTGCATCCTATGTAGCACTCTGAATTGTATTAGGTTGAGACGGGCACAGGACGTAGAATGATTGACTTGTCGTTTGACTTCATCCCACCATTCATCCTGAAACTGAACCTCCAGCTCAGTCTCCCATTCCTGTTTGATTTTGTTAAGTGGTGAAGGGTCAGATCTCAGAATGAAAGTATATAACTTGGATATTAGCCCCTTATGAGTAAGTGGTTTGTCTAGTATTTGTGGTGATGTATTATCTGGCAGATGTGGGAATGTAGTGCAGTTGTCCTTAACAAAACTACGAAGCTGAAGATAACGAAAAAAATGGTTTTGTGGGAGATCATATTGGCTTGAAAGGGTTTTGAAATCTACAAATGTACCATTGAGGAATAATTCTTGGAATGACCTGATGCCTTTAGAATTCCAGAGTGCAAATGCAGAATCAAGCTTGGAGGGCAAGAAGTAGTGATTATTGCACAATGGCCCAAAGAGGGCAAGATCATATAATTTGAAGTATTTACGAAACTGTGTCCATATTTTCAAAGTTGACAAAACAACTGGATTAGAAGTATAATTTCTTGCTTGGATAGGTAAAGCGGAGCATGTCAAAGCTACAAGTGATGTTGTGTGACAAGAAGACGACTCCATTGTACACCATACTGAGTCCCCCTCATATCTCCAACTAAGTATTTTATGTATGTTTGCTGCCCAGTAATAAAAAATAAAATTAGGGAGACCAAGTCCCCCCTCCCATCTCACTGCCTGTAAAGCACCCCTCTTTATTCTTGCTACCCCCCCTGCCCATATAAATTGGAGAATAATTTTGTCAATTTGATGATGATTAAAACGAGGTCAGTGACGTCGCCCGGAAAGGCGGTACCGGGGCCCCACCCTGGAGCCAGGCCTGGGGTGGGTGCACGTGGGCGAGCGCCTGGTGGCCGGGCCTTTCCCCACGGGGCCCGGCCGGGCACAGCCCGAAGGAGCGACGTGGGACCGCCCTCCCCTGGACCCACCATCCGCGGGAGGAGCCATAGGGGCCGGGTGCAAAGAGATCTGGGCGGCAGTCGAAGGCGGGGGCCTCGGCGACCAGATCTCCGGACATGGAGACTAGCTCTGGGGACATGGAATGTCACCTCGCTGGGGGGGAAGGAGCCTGAGCTTGTGCGGGAGGTCGAGCGTTACCGGCTAGATATAGTCGGCCTCACCTCCACGCACAGCTTGGGCTCTGGAACCCAACTCCTTGAGAGGGGTTGGACTCTCCATTTCTCTGGCGTTGGCCGCGGGGAGCGGCGGCGAGCTGGCGTGGGCTTGCTTATAGCCCCACAGCTCAGCCACTGCGTGTTGGAGTTTACCCCGGTGAACGAGAGGGTCGCGTCCCTGCGCCTTCGGGTCGGGGACAGGTCTCTCACTGTGGTGTCGGCCTATGGGCCGAACAGCAGTGCAGAGTACCCGGCCTTCTTGGAGTCTCTGGGAGGGGTACTGGACAGTGCACCGACCGGGGACTCCGTTGTTCTACTGGGGGACTTCAACGCCCATGTGGGCAACGACAGTGACACTTGGAGAGGGGTGATTGGGAGGAACGGCCTCCCTGATCTGAACCCGAGCGGTGTTCTGTTATTGGACTTCTGTGCTAGTCACAGTTTGTCCATAACGAACACCATGTTCGAGCACAAGGGGTCCATCGGTGCACGTGGCACCAGGACTCCCTAGGCCGGAGGTCGATGATCGACTTTGTTGTCGTGTCATCTGACCTCCGGCCGTGTGTCTTGGACACTCGGGTGAAGAGAGGGGCAGAGCTGTCAACTGATCACCACCTGGTGGTGAGTTGGGTCCGCTGGCGGAGGAGGAAGCCGGAAAGACCTGGCAGGCCCAAGCGTATCGTGAGGGTCTGCTGGGAACGTCTGGCGGAACCTTCTGTCAGTGTGGCCTTCAACTCACACCTCCGGGAGAGTTTCTCCCGGATCCCGGGGGAGGCTGGGGACATGGAGCCCGAGTGGGCTTCATTCTCGGCCTCCATTGTCGATGCGGCCGTTCGTAGCTGTGGCCGTAAGGTCTGCGGTGCCTGTCGCGGCGGCAATCCCCGAACCCGGTGGTGGACACCGGAAGTAAGGGATGCCGTCAAGCTGAAGAAGGAGTCCTACCGGGCCTTACTGGCCCGGTGGACTCCTGAGGCAGCTGACAGGTACCATCGGGCCAAGCGTGCTGCAGCCCGGGCGGTTGCAGAGGCAAAAACACGGGTCTGGGAGGAGTTCGGGGAGGCCATGGAGGAGGACTATCGGACGGCCCCAAGGAAATTCTGGCAAACCATCCGGCGCCTCAGGAGGGGGAAGCAGTTCTTCACCAACACTGTTTACAGTGCGGGGGGAGAACTGCTGACCTCGACTGAGGATGTTGTCGGGCAGTGGAAGGAATACTTTGGGGATCTCCTCAATCCCACCGTCACGTCCTCCGAAGAGGAGGCCGAGGCTGGGGACCCAGAGGCGGACTCATCCATCACCCTGGCCGAAGTCACTGAGGTGGTCAGAAAGCTCCTCGGTGGCAAGGCTCCGGGGGTGGATGAGATCCGTCCTGAGTACCTTAAGTCTCTGGGTGTTGTGGGGCTGTCTTGGCTGACACGTCTCTACAACATCGCGTGGCGGTCGGGAACAGTACCTCTGGACTGGCAGACCGGGGTGGTGGTCCCCCTGTATAAAAGGGGACCGGAGGGTGTGTTCCAAGTACAGGGGAATCACACTCCTCAGCCTCCCCGGTAAAGTCTATGCCAGGGTGCTGGAGAGGAGAGTTCGGCCGATAGTCGAACCTCGGATTCAAGAGGAGCAGTGTGGTTTTTGGCCTGGTCGTGGAACACTGGACCAGCTCTACGCCCTCCATCGGGTGCTCGAGGGTTCATGGGAGTTTGCCCAACCAGTCCACATGTGTTTTGTGGACTTGGAGAAGGCATTCGACCGTGTCCCTCGTGGTGCCCTGTGGGGGGTGCTCCGGGAGTATGGGGTCCGGGGCCCTTTGCTAAGGGCTGTCCGGTCCCTGTATGACCGGAGCAGGAGCTGTGTTTGCATTGCCGGCAGTAAGTCAGACCTGTTCCCGGTGCATGTTGGACTCCGCCAGGGCTGCCCTTTGTCACCGGTTCTGTTCATTGTATTTATGGACAGAATTTCTAGGCGCAGCCAGGGGCCGGAGGGGTCCAGTTCGGGGACCACAGGATTTCCTCGCTGCTTTTTGCGGATGATGTTGTCCTGTTGGCTCCATCGAACCAGGACCTGCAGCGTGCACTGGGGCGGTTTGCAGCAGAGTGTGAAGCGGCTGGGATGAGAATCAGCTGTTCCAAATCCGAGGCCATGGTTCTCGACCGGAAAAAGGTGGATTGCCCTCTCCGGGTGGGTGGGGAGTCTCTGCCTCAAGTGGAGGAGTTCAAGTATCTCGGGGTCTTGTTCACGAGTGAGGGGAGGATGGAGCGCGAGATTGACAGGCGGATCGGTGCGGCGTCGGCAGTGATGCAGTCGCTGTATCGGACCGTTGTGGTGAAGAGGGAGCTGAGCCGAAAGGCGAAGCTCTCGATTTACTGGTCAATCTACGTTCCTACCCTCACCTATGGTCATGAGCTCTGGGTAATGACCGAAAGAACGAGATCGCGGATACAAGCGGCCGAAATGAGTTTCCTCCGCAGAGTGGCCGGGCGCTCCCTTAGAGATAGGGTGAGGAGCTCGGTCACACGGGAGGAGCTCGGAGTAGAGTCGCTGCTCCTCCACGTCGAGAGGAGCCAGCTGAGGTGGTTCGGGCATCTGGTCCGGATGCCTCCTGGACGCCTCCCTCGGGAGGTGTTCTGGGCATGTCCCACCGGTAGGAGGCCCCGGGGAAGACCCAGGACACGCTGGAGGGACTATGTCGCTCGGCTGGCCTGGGAACGCCTCGGGGTCTGTCCGGAGGAGCTGGAGGAAGTGGCTGGGGAGAAGGAAGCTTGGGAGCCCCTGCTTAGACTGCTGCCCCCACGACCCGGCCCCGGATAAGCGGAAGAAGATGGATGGATGGATGGATAATTTTGTCAAGTCGTTGGAAGAATGCTTTGGTCAGGAAAAGAGGAAGACATTGAAAAAGGAACAAAAACCTGGGCAGTATATTCATTTTTATGGTTTGCACTCTACCTGCCAACGACAGTGGCAATTTGGTCCATTTTTGTAAGTCCGCTTTCACCTTGGCTAGAAGTTTGTCAAAGTTAAGTTTATGCAGATCCTGTAATGAATGGGCAATGTTAATCCCCAAATATCTGAAGCTGTCTGAGGTGAGATGGAAGGGAATCTGTCCCTGTTTAGACTGTTTTGCTAACGCATTAAGTGGGAAACATACAGTTTTTTGAAAATTAATTTTGTACCCTGAAAAAGTACCAAATTCATCCAAGATCTGAATTATTCTATTAGCATAAATAACTGGGTCCGTAATATAAATTAAAAGATCATCTGCATACAGGGAGACATAATGTTCCACGTTTCCCCTCTGTATACCCTGCAGATGTGCTGATGTTCTCAATGTAATGGCTAAAGGTTCAATAACTAGCGCGAATAACAAAGGTGATAGCGGACAGCCTTGACGGGTTCCGCGAGAAAGTGAAAAATAGGATGAATACTGATTGTTTGTATGAACGCGAGCTTGAGGCGCTGTAAAAAGCAAGCGCACCCAAGAGATGAACTTATGACCAAACCCAAACCTTCCCAGCAATTTGAACAAGTACCCCCATTCAACCCTGTCGAAGGCTTTTTCCGCATCTAGTGAAAGTACTACTTCAGGCTTTGTTGCTGCGGATGGTGTAGAAATTATATTTACCAGGCGGCGTATATTTGAGAACAAATTACGCCCTCTAATGAAACCAGACTGATCCTCAGAAATGATGGAGGGAAGGCATGATTCTAATCTTTTTGCCAGAATTTTTGCAAGTATTTTAACATCAACCTTTAAAAGAGAGATGGGTCTGTAGGAGCTGCATTCTGCAGGATTTTTATCTGTTTTGAGAATGACTGAAATAGTGGCTTCTGTTAACGTTTTCGGCAAAATCCCCAGGAACAACGAATGATTAAACATATCTAATAGTAATGGAGCTAATTGTACTGAGAATTTTTTATAAAATTCAGACGGGAACCCGTCTGGTCCAGGGGATTTACCATTATTCATTTCCTTTATACTACTATACATTTCTCCCAGTGTAATTGGCTGATCCAGTGTTGTTTGTGTCAGTGTATCAATGGTTGGGATAGCTATGCTATTTAGAAATGTATCCATGTTTATATCCGTCTGGGGGGGCTCAGATGTATAGAGTTTGGAGTAGTATGACTTGAAAGTGGCATTGATTTTTAAGGGGCATGTGGTAAGACTGTTGGCATCATCATAGATCTGTGGGATATGGCGTGATGCTGCTTGTTGTTTAAGTTGAAAAGCCAGCAAGCGGCTTGCTTAACGCCGTATTCGTAACATTTTCCTTTCGACCTCAGTATTGTTTGTTCTGCCTTTTCTGTAGATGAAAGATCAATCTGTGTTTTCAGGTTCACTTTTTGTTGGTATAACTCTGGAGTGGGAGCTGTAGCATATTGTCTGTCAGTTTCAGATATTTTTTCAATTATATCAGTTTGTGTTTTTCTGCGCTGTCTATTATGATAAGAAGAATAAGAAATTATTCTTCCTCTGAGGGTATCCAAGTTATTACTGACCATGTTCTGAAGATTCTGGACAAATATGCCCAATAGTAATGCATTTTATTTCTTTACAGTGGGGGGAAATGAACTCAGCTGACAGAGCCAAGTACGAGCAACAGGCCCAAACAGCAGAGCATGTTGTTTATCAGCTCCACCCTGAACTGTGTCCCGCTGAGCCTCCAGAGGATGAGGACCTAGAGGTCCGTGCAGTAGATGCACTTATACTAATACTATATACTGAATATACTGAGCAGAACAAGAATATGTGCTGTGCTGATATGACCTGTTCTTCTGTTTATCAGGGGAAAGGAAAGGAGAAGAAAAAGGAGAAGAAAAAGGAGAAGACGCAGAAGAAAAAACAGAAGAGGCTGGAGGAGATGTCGATGGAGGAGCAGAAGAAAATGTTCATGTCTCAGCTCCATTTGTCATCGGATGAGGAGGACACCAGTGATTTTATTGAAGTGCTGTATGTAACGCAGAAGAAGAAAAAGAAGGAGAAGATGCAGGAGAAGGAAAAGGAGAAGACGCAGGAGAAGAAAAAAGTAGAAGACGCAGGAGAAGGAAAAGGAGAAGACGCAGGAGAAGAAAAAGAAGGAGAAGATGCAGGAGAAGGAAAAGGAGAAGACGCAGGAGAAGAAAAAGAAGGAGAAGATGCAGGAGAAGGAAAAGGAGAAGACGCAGGAGAAGAAAAAGAAGGAGAAGACGCAGGAGAAGGAAAAGGAGAAGACGCAGGAGAAGAAAAAGGAGAAGATGCAGGAGAAGAAAAAGAAGGAGAAGATGCAGGAGAAGGAAAAGGAGAAGACGCAGGAGAAGAAAAAACAGAAGAGGCTGGAGGAGATGTCGATGGAGGAGCAGAAGAAAATGTTCATGTCTCAGCTCTGTTTGTCATTGGATGAGGAGGACACCAGTGATTTTATTGAAGCGCTGTAAATAAATACATTTTTAGTGCCATTTAAGAGTTCTTCTTAAACCCATTTGATTACTGTTCAAGTGCAACCTGTATTTGATTCTGTCTGTGATGGTCGGTCCTGTCACTATACAGGCCAGGTGTGCCCAGCTGGGTACAAGATTAAAAGAAAAAATAACCGTGCCCCCCGTACTATCCAGAGGCCATTTTCAATAAAGTTTATGAAGCATGAATTTTGGTTAGAATTTAGTATTTGCTTTTTATAAGTACACACTCATGAGGTCGTGTCCCAAAACATCCATCAAAGCAAATCAGATCAAATTGCTGACAGAAACCCAAATAATCTGATTGAGATTAAAACAAATAGTCACTCGTCATTAGCAATTCCAAGTCCATCTTTCAACTTGGCCCTCCTGAACTGTAGATCCATCCAAATAAAGCCCATACTCTGAACTCCACTTTTTCCATGCCATGATCTCTGTCCATCGCAGTGTAGTTTTATAAATACTCCAAGGTCCTCCGGCCGTGGAGGCGGTCTAGCTACTGTTTTTAAAGACGCTCTCAAATGCAAACTGGTACAGACTGAGCCCTACCGATCTTGTTAAGGTCAGATCATACTTTGTGTTCTTTGAATTGTGCTAAACAAATAAACTTGCCTCACCTTACCTAGTCACTAACACTGGCCCCTAACACTGGCTCCTAACACATACTTGGCCCCTCCTCACTGCATTCCACATGTGCACTGGACACAATTGAATCACCAGACCTCACATCTATAGGTTCAGCACATAAACCGTAACATTCTTTACCCCTGTAGAATTTCAGCGTATTGTCGCACATCATCACCATTTACCATATCACATCATTAATCGTATTTGGATTAACCTGTGTGATGGAGGCAGTTCATCATTTTTTCCTAGAGGGGGCGCCAGAGATGTGCAAAAGTCAGTGCGGGAAAGCAAAACTGTAACTAAAATCTGCAAATTACACTTACTTTGCTCATGATTAGGAGAGACTGGGCCATGCTGTCACTCATGGACGGTCCTGGCTCTGTCTCTGAACTGAAACGCGAGAGAAACGTGAAATGTACCGATGTAAAAGCAACGTCTCGGCTTTGTTTGGTCTTCCTTTCTGTCTCTCCGTCTTGTACACACCCAGAGTTATAAGTGCTAAGAAAACACATGGTTGGACAGCTGTGACAACATGACTCATATATATTTGAATAGGTAATTAACATAATTTATAACAACACAATAATTGCATGTAAAGGGATCCCAAATTAACAGTTGAGATCTTGAGATTTTGCATTCGAAAAAACTCATATTACGCTATTTTCTGATTTATTTTCTAATGTTTCCTCATCATGAACAAAGCTGGAGTTGTGTTTTGTTTCATTCACACGTGTTTAACACACAAATCCTGCACATTTAGGCTGAGTTCTTCTCTCAAACTGAAAACGCTCTGTTGCACTTTGTGATGTCATGCGGTAATACGGAAAAAAAAGCAGTGCTCCACAATGTTTTTAAACTCCAATTATTTTAGACCAGAAATAGATATGAATGAATTAATGAAACATAAAATCACATTGTTATTTTCTGATCAGTGTTATAATGTTATTTCCTCATCACAAACAGACATGAAGTTGTGTTTTGTTTCTGTTCCACCTTGTGATGTCATGTGGTGGTACAGGAAGTGCTCCACAGTGTTTTTAAACTCCAAACACACCTTCACTGGAATAATTTGGATGATTTCAGAACTAGAATTACCCATCTCGACTGAACTAAAGATAAGAAGTAGCTGTGAACTTGAAAACTATCACTTCATGACATCACAAGGTGGAATTTTGGGCTTTAAAGGTTCATTGTAACTTTTCTGGTGGAGGGTCCGTCAAATTCTTTTCTCCATATAGATGTTGTTGCTTTGTGTGTAATGTTTCACAGTTATAAATGTTATTAAACCTTTCTATCTCCATGGAGACCAAACCAGACTAAGTTACAGGTCAGATTTGTGGAGAGGCGTCCCTGCTCACAGTCAGATTGTCTGTTTTTCTAGGTATTTTTGAGCTATGAAACCACCTATAATTTAATAAATGTAAAGCAGGCACAACAATGACATGTCCATAGAAATAAGAAGGTGCCTCCAAAAGAAAAGTTACACAATCCAGCTTTAAGGAACCAAACAGCCTCATATGTGTAAATGAAGCAAAACACAACTCCAGGTGGGTTTTCGAGTAGGTAAAAACATTATAACATGACTTAAAGTTCACAACAGTCAATTTTACATAATATAGGACCTTTAATTTATGGAATGTAAATGGTAATGTGTGTTCATCTTATGCAGCTCTAGCTTGCAGCACGCCAAACTGTTACATAATATTACTGCACATAGATATCGATCTAGTACTTGCTTCACTGCACTCTGATGAGAAGCTTAAGTACATTTCATTGCACTGTACTTAACAAGTATGAGGATAATAAGGGGTCTAATTTAGTCTTATACACAGTTTTAAAGGCCTTGTATTAAACAAATTTGACTCTTGTGAGCTTTAAGTCATGTAAGAATGTTTTTACCTCCTCAACAACAGACCTGGAGTTGTGTTTGTTTCATTCATGTTTGAGCAACCCTTGATTATTATATATGACTTTATTACAGTCAGTCCAATTCACATACAATAAAAGAGAAGTATAAGAGTATAAAAGAGTGCAGGTGCAAAATGTATACAGTTATAAGAGGTACAAACTATTACAGCAATGCCGTCTCAGTTTAGATACATATTTATAGCAGCTCTTCAGAGGGCCGACCAAAGCTGCTATTACTTGGTTTTCTGAGTTGTCCAGGTGACACATAAAACTAAACATTAAAAGTCTTAAAAGTGCCTCACAAGCTGGTAATCTTGTGAATACAAACAGTTGAGTTGCACCGTGCCACCGAGGGACTCGAAGGAGCATTCTCAAGGCATCATTGTAGGCCACCTTTAACCTCTGCAAACTTGATTTCTTATAATTTGACCACAATTGTGCGATATAGAATGGTGTGATATAGGTTTTAAACAGGGAACACGTCACATAATCAGAGCAAGAATTGTGGGCATAGGGCCTCATTTCCTAGTGAGCCAGAGTGTTGGAGACGTGTGGAGACACTTTTAAATCTTCCATCCAGTCTTTGTATTTGCAGAGGGTGCTGGTGCTAGGCTAGTGCATGTCAATGGCCATAGTTGTCCTGCCACTAAAAACAGACTTACCCACTCCACAGACCCGAGGAAAAACTATTAGAACTCCAGACTGTCCATGTGAACGTCTGTGTTGATCTGTGTGAAATTAAGACCAAAAGCAATTTTTGCTCTGCATTGTGCAAGGACAGAGATAAAATCTCAAAGAGAACAAAATCATTAGGACTGTCAACGTTAGCACACGTTAACACATGCCATTAATCACAAAAAAATAGCAAAAATAGTTTTTTTTGACGCAGATTAATTGCACAGTTTATTTTGAGCGCACAGGCTCCTCTGTGGAAAGTGCGATGGTGACCTGAAAGGCGGTGCAGGTTATTAGGTCAGTGATCAGGTCTGTCCATACGGGACATTGGATAAAACTAAGGTAGTTTGCAGATGTTGATGAACTCTCTTTCCACAGAAGCACAAGTTTAAAATACCGTCTTAAAGCAAAACACGTGTTCGATTCAGCAGCAGCAAAGACGCTACTTGTCGCAACAAGCCGAGCGCGACAAATCACGTTGGCGGAGTGCACCCGCGGCAATGTTGTCAACAAAACTACCAGCGATAGAAAAATGTCAATAATATAACTTTTTGATAATAAATGCATATTTGTCAAAATGTTTTGGTCTTTTTTTGAAGAATAATTAACTGCGATTAATCGTGATTAGTCAAAATTCTAAAGTGTGATAAAAAATTCATCGTTTGACAGCACTAAAAATCATACATTCAGTTTAGTGTTTGAATGGTTCTAATGTTCTAATACATGGAGCATAAGTATAAGGAGACTGAGAGATTATTAATGAGCAGACTTATCTTTCTATTGTTCATCTTCGTACACACATTCTTATGTAGAACACTAAAAATTGTGAAAAAGTGTGCCACGCTTCATGGCATCCTATTTGCTCAATTTTTGGTACAGATGTTTACAATGTCAATAGGAACAAGGCAAAATGCGATCGAGTAAAATTTGGAAAACTTTTCCTTATCCCATCATATTGTGAACTACCCTGTTGAACATATATTTTACAGCGCTGTCGATGAATGCCCTCATCATCCGTCCAATCATTAGATAAGACGTGACCTAAGTATTTCATTTCTTCTCTTCACACACGGAGAAGTTATTAAACTAAAGTTAAAGTATTAGTCTGTTTACATCTCCAAAGCTCAAAACACTCTATTCCACCTTGTGATGTCATGAAGCGATGAACACTTTAACCTTTAGTTCAGCAAAGATTGGCAATTTCAGGGCTGAAATTAATCGAATAATTCTAGTGAAGGTTATTTAAAATGTATTGCATATATTATAATGGATATATACATACATACAAATAGGCAAGTTTATTTGTACAGCACAATTCGTACACAAAGTCATTCAAAGTGCTTTACAGAATAAGAAATACATTAAAATCACAATACAAACAAATCAATACATAAATAATCATCATAACATTTTAAAATAGAGAGAGAGATTAAATTAGCTAATAAATATAATATATTTTAAACATACACGCAAACATATGCACAGTATAAACAAAGATTACAAGACATAGGGGTAATTAATCGATTCAGATTGAAGTTCTTTATAAACTGATAACATTTGTGTTTGTATTTTTTGCATTTATTACACTTCCATTAGCTGTACTTTCACATAACTATTCCTCCTGGAGCCAGTGACCTATGGTGCATGTTTTTTGGGTTGATGGGGGAACCCGGAGTGCCTGAGGGAAACCCACCCAGACACGAGGAGAACATGCAAACTCCACACAGATCAAACCCGGTGTAACCCTAACCCACTCAGGCACTGCGCCACCACCATGTAATGAGCTGGTTTATTTGGAAGGTTTTCTTATCTTCATATTATTCCTGTTATCAAAATAATAAAATAAAATATCCTCAAGCTTTTCCCACACCACATAAAGATTTAAAAATGTTCACACCAAAAAAACAACATAACATATATTTTCTGTATTACAAAACAGACATGGGTTGCATTTACTAATGTTTTTTTCCATAAAAGAATTTGTTAAATAGATCAAGTGTATAATTTTAAAACTAACCTCTGTGATTTTATTGTTTCCTAAATATCTATTGATATAAACCCAAATTTTATCCCAGTCAATATTTGAAAAAAATATTATCCCAATTTATTTATTTATTTATTTTTGCTGACACATATATAATGACAATAATAATGAATGACAAAAAGTTAAATTGTATGGTTAAGAAAAGAACAAGATGAGTCCTGGGGAATTTCACATATGAAGGAATTCACTTTTTGAGCTTTAGGTCCTTTCATATGTTCCAGAGATTTTATGTATAATTTGAGTTCATTTTTAAAACAAGTAAAGTTAGAGAGACACTTCTGAATTTTACATTTGTGGAAGTAAAATTTGGCAAGACATAATATTAACCCTATAACGCCAAACGTATCATATTTGATACATGAGTTTTTCAGCCCTCCACATGAGCAGTGTGACATTTTTTCCCCTGAAAAACCTGATGTAAACAATCAGATACATGCAGTGCACAAATAATCCAACAGTGGGTGTGATTCACTGATTAGAGGTGCTTCAGTGACAATACAAGATTGCCATAAATAATAATATATGGAAAATGATATTTGAATTTTTTTGTTTGTTTGTTTAGAGGGACCAATAAAGGCTCCAAGTTCAAAGAATTGGAATTTTCTGCCAATTATTTAATGGTGTGGGCTTTACAGGGTTAAATATTAAAGAGTTCTTCTTTTTTTAATTTTGAATTAGTATACCAAAAATTATACCATCTCTATTTAACAAGACTGGTAAGGAAGGAAATAAGGAATGTATTCAGTGTTGCATTAAAGACCAAACAGTAGCCCAGAAAAAAAAGATAATCTGCGATTTCAATCTCCATTTACAAAAAAGTGCAAATGTTTTCTTAAATTTTAAAACGCAATTAAAGTAATTCTTCAGATGGATATATGTTATTCATCATTTTGTCATGTGTTTCTGTTTGAGAGAAGAACTTAAATTTGCAGGTTTGTGTGTCAAACATGTGCGAATGAAACAAAACCCAACTCCAGGTCTGTTTGTGATGAGGAAACAACATTAGAACCTGGATCAGAAAACAGCGACATATGAGCCCTCTCAGTATTCCTCCTTGAAGCAGATTTCTACCGTCCGCCTCCGGCTTCTCTTGATGTCCTTGACCGTCTCACGCCCGCCGTATCCCTCCACCCCTCACATACAAAGGGCCATTGAAGCTCATGTTATCTCACAGAATGGACGATGCGCCGCTTTATCACAAGTGGGTCACAGCACATCCAGCCCAGGGCGAAAACCCTCCACCGCTCAGCAACTTAGCCTAAATATCCATACGCCGTGAGCACAAGCAAACATGAGACAGCCTGGTGCTGGTGGAGAACATGTGTGGACTCATTTATTTTAATTACACCATTAACGATTGGAATATAGTGTGTAAATGGGCCTCGGTAAGTGGAGTTGCAGAGTGGTTTGTCCATGTTATTTCATATGTTTCAGCTTTCTTTTATAAACACACTACGAGGATTTTTCACCATTTAAAGAGTTTATATTTAAATGTCTAATTACTAAGGTTAAACGTTTTAGAATTCAGTCCAGGCCCATGCATTTGTTACAGGGAAATAGGTCACCCCAGCCACTGTGGGCCCCTCAAAGTTAATGGGGTAAACAGTGTTCTATGTTTGGATTTTTCTGTGACAAAAATACAGTGGTGATAGGAACCTTTTCAAACATGTTTGTAACTCAGTGTTTGTCCTCGGTGGTCCAGGCACAGGTCATGTTAGAACACTGATGTCAAATAACACAAATAAACACTGTGTTGTGTAGTGTTTCTGTGGCATGTTGAGAGGAATACTTTGAAAGCTGTTCAGTTACTACAGTAAAATGTATACTTGTAACTTCAAAATGAGTATTCTGAATACTTTGTTTTAGAATAGCCTACAGTACATGTCGGCTATTTAGTTACTCCACACGGTTATGAGTAGAGTTTGCGTATATCCTGGTGGGAGTCCTGTGGGTGCTCCAGTTTCCCCAGTAGGAGCACTTCAGATAAGTGGCCTTATCGGCTCGTCAAAGCCCGATCCCGTCAGATCTCAGAAGCTCAGCAGGGCCTGGTTAGTACTTGGATGGGAGACACTGGGAATTCCAGGTGCCACAGGGGGGCGCCAGTGGTAAAAAAAAACTGTTGTTGTGTCCTTAGGCAAGACACTGCACCCACATTGTCGAGTATGAAAGTATGAAAGTGATGTGTGCATGGCAGGACTCCCTTGAAAAAGAGATTAGTGATCTCAATGAGACTTTCCTGGGTAAATAAAAGGTTAAAAAAAAGGTGCTCTGAACAAGATCATGGCCCAAGATCTGGAGATTACAGATGACTGGTGTCAGGTGTCAGGTGTCAGGTGTCAGGTGGCCCCCGTGGACTGGGTCAAATGCAGTACTGGAAAAAAAACAATATCTAGGTAAGTTAAAAATGACTTAAATTAAGAACATTTTACTTTATTTGACTTGATTCATCTTGACAAGTAAAATGATCTGCCAGTGGAAAAAGTGTTTTTCTCTTAATTCAAGCAACATTTGATTTTATTTCTTATTTTAAGGGCAAAAAGTTGTTGTTTTTCTTATTTTAAGTGTAGCAAGATGTATTTTCATATTTTAAGTACAAAAATCTTATTGCACAAGGTGAAATTGACTCAAATCATGGGAAAACTTTCTTAATCCAAGTCATTTTAGCTCGACTAGATTTTGTCTTTTGCAGTGAGAGCACGTACATCCCTAAGGACAAATGAGTGTAAAACAAAACAAAAAAACAACAACATTTTGACCTTGTTTTATATTATTTATAGTTCACTGGTTGGACTGCTCACCTAACCCAGAGGTCGCTAGTTCAATCCCAGCACCATGTGTTTAGTTGTGTCCATGGGCAAGACACTTCATTAAGCCTGAACACGGGTTATGATTGAGTGAGTGTTGATGTTAGTGAGAAGAGCTGATGGAGAAGTTTGGCATTTCTGTCAGTCTGCCCCGGGCAGGTATGGCGACCCTCACATGGGAATGGGAATATGGGAACTGGATAAATGATGCAGGAAATCACAGAGCAACTTTGAGACTGTATGACTTATTCATTATTAGGCTATTGTGCAAAAGTCAAAGTAGCCTATAATTCATGGCATCCATTGTCTACTCCAAATGACATTGTAACTTCCCCTTCATTCATTGTTACTTCATTTTAGGAGTTAATCATTTTCGATGACATTTTCTTTTCTTTTTTTTAACTCGTAGATTTTAACATTTCCCATAAATCACAATTCAGCACATTTATTCTATTACTTCTGACGCACCAAACCATGAATCAAACTTTCCCTTTGTGTCCACTTGGCACCTTGCTCTTCCTCGTTAACACCGCGTAACAATGCCACGATTCATTCACTCGTTTACCCTACAACACCCTGCCATTAATCACACGTCAACACCCAGATCCCCGAACTTTCCTCCGAACTCCCCAAACTCCCAAAACGTAAACAACAAACTTCTCCGACAGCCGCGTTTTCCTCTTTCCGCGGCTTAACCTGTCCAACCCTCCTGCTCTTTGTGCCGCCGGCGGATCGTCAGACAGGCACAGGCGGCATTCTTTCAGCCTGCTTCAACATGCACCCATCTCTGCGCGCTCTCTCCTCTGCAGCCCCGTGAATCTCTCGCTCTCCCGCTCCCACGATCCACTTGGCAACTCTGTCAGAGCGAGCCAACGTCGCCAAAACTAACGACAACCAGACGAGACGGGACGGGACGCCACCCTATTGCCGCGCGCGTCCACTGGATCTTACCCATTTCGGATTTTTTTGATTATTATTACGCGCCGGAGACGCTACGATGACTCGCGTCGCCTCCTAAGTGGATTTACAACCGACTTTTTCGCGCTACGAGGATGTCTACCGTCGCTTTTGTCGCGTTTCGTGGAGTAACCTTTTGAGAATGAAAGTTACGGTGTGCTTTGGGAGGACGCGAGTGGTGGTCCCGTGCGGGAATGGGGACATCAAAGTGCAAAGCCTCATCGAACAAGCCGCGATGAGGTACAAGAAGGCGATCGCGAAGGTAAGACCGCTTTTCAACTGTCCCCGTCTCGCAACGCAGCCTAAACATGGCGCTTTTCATCCCCGGTAAAGAACACGGGGAACGCGCGGGGAGGTTTGTGCCAACGGTGCGCCCCGGGACTTGGGTGACACTTACAGGGGGGTAGGGATGGAGGGATAGATGGAGGGGGTGTAGGAACTTTTCTTTGTTGTTGGAAAAGAGAGGAAGAGAATGGAGAGAGACAAGGAAAGAGAGAGAGAGAGGGAGAGTGTGGTTGCGTAACGTTAGTCAGCAGTTCTCGCTGTCAAAAGTCGTGTGTGCGTTTGGAAGTAGAAGTAAAAGGAGGTTATGCTGGAATGAGAGAGAGAAAGAGAAAGAGGGAAGAGAGAAGGGGGCTGTAAAGGGAGCGTACACGTGCTGGAGGGACCGCAAACTAGAATTGTGCGTAAAGAGACGATTTAAAGTTCCTGCTGCTATAAGGATAACAGCTACTATACTATTCAGTTTTCGTTTTCATTTTCTACTACTACTACTACTACTACTACTACTACTACTACTACTACTACTACTACTACTATTCCTTGGAGTGGACACAGACAATAATTTACCTAGACAAACTTTATTGATCCACAAGGGAAATTCTTTGGACACAGGAGCTCACACATCACAATATAATATAATAACAAAGAGAGAGAGAAAAAATGGTAATAAATTCCAAATAAGTAGCAAAACGAGCAAGAGACTGGTGTTAAATAAGGTATAATTATATAAATGTATATGCACAAGTCAAATAAAATAATATAATAATATAAATATGTATTTCAATTACATCATAGGCCTTCAAATGCAAACAACACTCTAGGTGTGCAACAACAACTACTGCTACTACTACTGCTACTACTACTGCTAGACCTACCACTACTGCTATTATTACTAATGCTACTGTTACACTGCAGACTGTAAAAGACGACACATTCAAAACTGTGTGTAGAGACATTTTAAAGTTCCTACTATTGGGTGAAAACTATAGTTTTAATTTTCAGTTTTAGTACTACTACTACTGCTACTGCTACTACTACTACTGCAACTACTATTACTACTACTGCTACTACTACTACTGCAACTACTATTACTACTACTACTACTGCTACTACTGCTACTGCTACTACTACTACTGCAACTACTATTACTACTACTGCTACTACTACTACTGCAACTACTATTACTACTACTACTACTGCTACTACTGCTACTGCTACTACTACTACTGCTGCAACTACTACTACTGCTACTGCTACTACTACTACTGCAACTACTATTACTACTACTACTACTGCTACTACTATTACTGTGATTTTGCAAGTGTAGCTCATGTGTTGTAGTGGATACAGACTGTACAAAGGATTATTAGGCCAAATACTAGGTTAATACTAGGAGTATTACTACTAATAGATGTGATGGGGTGCAGAGTATAAAAAGGACATATCCTGAACTCTTTAAAGAAACATTTTAAAGCTCCTAAAGTAAATATTATGGCTGTGCATTGCCTTGAGCCTGACAATACGATTCATATCATGATATGCACGTCACGATTCAATATATTACGATATATCACGATACTAAAACAATGGATGATATATTATGATTTATCAGTATTTACTTCCAATAATATTGTCAACTGCACCTTCAGGAGAACCAAATTGTATGAAATATAATTTATTACCTTTTTCAAATCATGAGGACAGTGAATGCAACTAATGAATTTTAGTGAAAAATATTATTTTAAAAAATCGATTCAGAAGCATTTTGAATCGATTCGAGAATTGTGCAATGAAGTATCATGATATATCACTGAATCCATTTGTTCTTACACGCCTAGTAAATACTAGTTTTCAGTTTCAGTTTTTATACTACAACTATAACTACAACTACAACTACTACAGCTACTACTACTACTACTACTACTACTACTACTACTACCACTACACCTTTAGTAGTAGTGTCAGGTGTCAGGTGAGTATAAAAAGGACATATCTAGAATTGTGTGCAAAGAAACATTTTAAAGCTCCTACTATAGGGTAAATACTAGTTTTCATTTTCAGTTTTGGTACTACTACTACTGCTACTACTACTACTGCAATTTTAGTAGTAGTGTAGCTACACTGGGCTCAGACCATTAAAAGGACATATGTGGAATTGTGTGTATAAAGACATTTTAAAGTTCCTACTACTATAGTGTAAATACTATACTGTACTGTTTGAGTTTTAGTGCTGCTACTACTACCCACTACTACAACAAATATACTACTACATGCCAACTGTAAGGCCTGCTACCACTCCTGTTACCTACTGCCTACAAAACCAACAGTACCTAAGCCTACTACAAATGAAAGTATTAGGCGTTAAGTATTGTTATAACGTGACTCATGGTATTACCAACTGTTATTATCCATTAGGCCACTCTACTTTTACTTCCTGTACAAATTACTACAGAATACCTTGTTGCAGTAAGGCTAATTAATATCAATACTTCAATTAAGTAGAGTAGTAGCTGTAGTAGTAGGCCTATAGTAGTAGTAGTAATAATGCATTAGTCCTATAGCTGCAGAAGTGGTAGTAGATGCAGAAGTACACAACTTTTCACTTCTATTTGCATCTGGTCCATGTGCTAATGTAGTTTCCTCATCACAAACAAATCAGTTGAGTTTTGTTTCATTCACGCACGTTTACCGCACAAACCTGCACATTTAGTTAGTTTTTTCATCTTTTATGAGTACAGAAAAGAAGACGGAAGTATATCTTTTGGTATACACACACATAGGAACACATATACAGACACACAATCCCATACACGGCAATATTCATACACGCACACTGATCCATGGACATGTAGGTATGTGTAAATATTGGTATACATACACATACCCAGGCACTTTGCATAATACTTTGTTGTAGTTATTTTAATTTCCGTATAAGCTACATGGTTTATTGTATTTCTGTATTTCTGTATTTCACTGCAAATTTCTCTGATCTGACCAAGATTTTAAAAGTTGTTCGTCTTGTTTGCAGATTTATTATCTAATTACTAGTTCGGGGGCCGCTTCATTCTAGTCTGGAAGTAGTTTATTTTACGATAAGTTGCCAAGTAAAATGATTTTGCTGCACGGACAGATCATTTCACTACTTTTAAGTCATTTTCTGATAGATTTTAGTGTTTATATCTTACATTTTGGCAGTGGATTTATACTTTTTTTTTTAAAGTGTAAATTGTTTTGGAGTCTTTTAATGTTTTGTCCAGGTTCTTCTCTGAAACAGAACACACTCCGTTCCACCTTACGATGTCACGTGGTAATACAAAAAGTGCTCCGCTGTGTTTTCAAACTCCATACACCTTCACTAGAATCAGTTGGATGAATTCAGCTCCGGGATTGTCAGTCTCTACTGAGCTAAATGTAAAAAGGAGCTGTTAACTTGAACACTATCACGTCATGACATCATAAGGTGGAACGGAGCATTTTGAGCTTTGGAGATGTCGACAGACTTATTAAAAAGACACATCAAACATGTGTGAATGAAACAAAACACAACTCCACATCTGTTTTTGATGCGACAACATTCTAATAAGATGCACTATGTAACTTTGTAGTTGAGGGTCCGTCACCTGCTTGTTTCTATGGAGATTTATCATGGCTCTGTCTGGAATGTTCCACAGTATGACATTAAACAGCTCTACCTTACATTTATTCAATTACAGGTGGTTTTATAGCTCAAAAATATCTAAAAAAAACAGGTATTCTGACTGTGAGCAGGGCCGCCTCTCCACAGATCTGACCTGTAACATGGTCTGGTTTGGTCTCCATGATGAAAAAAGAAAGAAAGAAAAGCATTTGACAGAGCCTCCACCAGAAAAGTTACACAATGCACCTCCTACTTTTCAGTTCTAGGATCTTAAACACAGCCTGGCTGTATTGGACACTGATGCCTCTCCTCGTGCCCGGTGCCCGCTGCAGTGAATGAGTTTAGGCTTGGTGCTGTCGCTATAGTTACCCGCCCCCCACCAAACCAGCGCCATTCTTATTGTTGTCACGATCTTCTGCTCAAGGAACAGGCCTCGAGATGGGACATTTGATCGTCGTTTTAAATCTCGCTCAGGTGATTAACCCGACCTGGAAAGCGAAAGTGAAACCTGAGTTAAATTTGCCCGTAGAGGAAGTTGATAACCAGTGTTACTAAATATAGGCTGTAGCTTTGTCATGTTAGTAATATTTATTTCAAACTTGATTTCGTGTGATTTATGATTTATATTTCAAGACGAGTTCGAATTTCGCTTTGTGCATCTTGTAACTTTTCCGCTGGAGGGTCCGTCAAATGCTTTTTTTCCATGATGTTATTGCTTTGTCTGGCATTAAACCTTTCTATCTTCATAGAAACCAAACCAGAGCAAAGTTACAGGTCAGATCTGTGGAGAGGCGACCCCGCTCACAGCCAGAATGCCTGTTTTTCTAGGTATTTTTGAGCTGTAAAACCACCTGTAATTGAATAAACGTAAGGTATAGCTGTTTAATGTCACATTGTGGAACATTCCAAGCAGAGAAATGACAAATCTCCATAGAAACAAGCAGGTGATGGACCCCCACCCAAAAAGTTACATAGTGCTCCATTAAAGGCCCTATTTTGTGCTATTTTCTGATGTGTTTTAATGTAGTTTCCTCGTCACAAACAGACCTGGAGTTGTGTTTTGTTTAACACACAAACCATTCTTCTCTTAAACATTAAACACTCTGTTCCACCTTGTGATGTCATGTGGTAATACAGGAAGTGATCCACTATGTTTTGAAACTCCATAAACCGTCATTCATTCATTCATTTGTATAATTTCACCACGGGAATTGCCAAACTCTACTGAACTAAAGGTAAAAGGAAGCTTGAAAACTTCCACTTCATGACATCACAAGGTGGAACAGAGCATTTTGAGCTTTGGAGATGTAGACGGACTAATAATGCAGGATTACTCAGACGTGTGAATGAAACTAAACACAACTCCAGGTGTGTTTTTGAGAAGGTAACATTATAACATGGCTTAAAGCTCACACAAGTCAATTGTGCGTAATATAAGACCTTTAAGCTTGTTTAGTTTTTCATTATTCTATTTTTTTGTGTTGATATGAGCCTAGTTTAAAGATGTACTCTGTCACTTTTCAGCTGGTAGATCCTCACTCCAGGTATTTACGAGCAAATAAACCCCCTATATAATTCCCTAGTGTGGAACATTCCAGGCAAAGCAATAACATCAGTGTTTGGATGAGCAGATAGTGGAACGCACATCAGGAAAGTTACGCAATGCACCTTTAACAGAAGAACTAAGCGTTGAAAATGACACTTTATTGTCTAAGAATATAAACCGTTGTAAAAATGTGAAAAACAGAACTAGTTCATTTGATAAAGTTTGCAGTGGTCCAACGTTATTCCTTACTTACCTTATGCATTCAGGGCATCCTAACTATTGATGGGAACGCTAACAACAGCTAGCATGCTAACAGAGCACTTACAGACAATATATCTGTAAAGGGGCAAGACTGTACTGGGCCAAATCAATCATGCAAACTAGCCACATTTTGAAAGTCGTAGCCAAAATTTAACATGGACAGCCTATAGAAAAGCCCTCCTGGGAATTTAACCCACAACCCTCCAGCCAATCACAGGCTATCATCCAATATAATGCAGTTATTTCCATGAGATTAAACAATAAAACTGCAATTGAATGGTCGCATTTTGACCCATCTTTCAAAAATGAGCCATAGCTTGAAACTTTCTCATAAAACCACATTCTAAATAGTAGGACTTGCATTAAAATGTGCAATACTTCTTAGAATTTAAAACCTTCCTATAGAAAATGGGTGCACTCTAGATCTGAATGGAAATAGAAACTCATTTTATAATCCTCAGTTTCACGTTAAACTGCATTCTCTTTGATTCTGGACAATTGCATTTACTTGCACCTTGTAAAACTAACTTATATGTCCCACCATGCGCCAGTGTCATTGGAATTTTCAATGTTATATTAAATCCCTAACCCTATATTAGGCAAAATGTGTGCGTTTAGCCACGTTATGATGTTATCTCCTCCGCAAAAACACGTTTCAGTAATCCTTTATTATTAGTGTCTACATCTTCAAAAGGCAAAATGCTCCGTTCCACCTTGTGATGTCATGAAGTGATAGTTTTCAAGTGAACAGCAGCTACCTTTTACCTTTTGCTGAGTACAGATTGGCAATTCCAGGGCCGAAATGATCCAAATGATTCTAGTGAAGGTGTGTGGAGTTTAAAAACACAGTGGAGCTGTATCACCACATGACATGTGGTGATTGGAATGGTGTTTTCAGTTTGAGAGAAAAAAACTCAGCCTAAATATGAATAAAAATGTGTAAAGGTGCGCAATGTAGTATTTTCTGTTGTTATTTCTGGTGTTTGTCTCCATGGGAATAGGTGCGTTTAAAGCCATACTGTGGAACATTCCAGGCAAAGCATATCTCTATGGAGTTTAAATGGTGGGAGACCATTATGAAAGCCCCTTTAAATAATACACAGTCTGCGCGGAATGGTTTAGTCTTGGTTAAATCCTGTTTTAGTCCTGGTTTAGATCTGGTTTTAGTCCTGATTTTAAACTATACCTTATTTACTACTTGTATACTTTTATTTATGTTAAACCCAATCAGTACTATTTCTGTCAAAGTTCAGTAATATGAGTAAAAATAAATGGAGCTGTTGGAATTATGAGCACTTCCTGTATTACCACATGACATCACAAGTTGGAACGGTGTTTTCAACTGTCATAGGTCCATGTGCGCACATATATGGTCTATGTGTGCGCAACACTGAGATTATTTTCTTTTTACGGAGGATCGGTTTGAGTCTGGATTAAAGGACAGTTCTTAGTGCTGATCTGAGAGGAGCCTGTGTGAGGCTGAGTGTTGAAATGTGTCGGTTTTGAAGCTCGTTTTGGTTCTTTCTCATTGGTTAGCGATTAGCTGCTGTAGCTCGCACACATAAACAGGCTGTTTTCTCTTCTATTAGCGACTGTAAAGTGACTATAGTGGCCGTATATATGTTACTGGACACGCACTGATATGTAAATGAGCTGTGAATAGAAGTGTGAATTATCGGCATTTCGCATCATTAATTGCAGCGATGCGCCCGTATTTATTGCTAAAAGCTAATAGTGGTAGTTTACTTACAGCACTTTCTTTACTGGCTAGAATGTCACACAAAAAAGCCATTAGGCCGACCTGCTGTCTTTAAATATGACATAAAGAGGCAGAATAACAGTCAGAAAATGTCATCTAAACAAACCCAATTGAAAATCCAATAGAGCCAAACCTAAGTTTTATAAACAACTGAAGATTTACAGTGAATTTTTACATCATAAATAAATCGGCGATTATACGACTATCAGCAGCTTCAACTCCCATTGTATCGGTATCATATCGGCCGCAACAAAATCCATATCGGTCAGGGCTTAGTAATTATGTTGTTATGAGCACTTCCTGTATTCCAACTTGAGAGAAAGAACTCAACCTAAGTATTATTTCTTTTTTTTTCATTTAATTTTTATGCACATGTCCGTGTTTGAGACCATTTCCGGTGCTCAAAAGGAGTAGGTTGAAGTTTCAAAAAACGTATCGTGTCCTACCCCAATTGTTTTACCTTAACACGTGCTTTTTTGGCAGAGTTTGTGTGCTAAACATGTGTGAATGAAACAAAACACAAGCCCAGGTCTGTTTGTGATGAAAGAACTTTACTCTTGACCTAGTACTTACGCCTGCGTTTGATCATGCCACACCATAACAGTAGCACTAGTCTTTAAACAAAACCCCGGTCTTGCAGGTACACTGACTTTGTATTGTCCTCAGAGGAAGTACCCACAGACACTTTAAAGCCAGCAGGATTAAGTGATGTTCCTGCGTCTTAAGTGAGAGGAAACCAGAGCAGGTTTGAAAAGCTCCGGCTATTTCAACAGATAATAGTGTTGCTTACCACTTCCGCACAATCACTGAGTTTTGTGGTTTCCTCGTTTGTGATGGTCTCATTGATTACGATTGCGGTTTAAATGAGATTGTGAGAACTGTTGAATGAGTCGCACATCTGTGAGAAGTACGTGTGTATTTTTAGTCAAACGTTGAAGTGAGTAGTACAAGAGGTGTATGTCTGTGTTGGTGTGTACTGTTAAGTAAACATGTTATCTGAACGCCTACGTGCTTTATCAACACCACGGCCCAAGAGGCAGGATGACACGTGGGATTTTAGTTTCACTACTGTTACTACTACTACAACTACTACTGCTACTCCTACTAGTGGTGTACTACTGCTATTGCTGCTACTACTAATAATACTGCTACTACTACTACAGATATGGCTACTACCGCCACCACTGTGCTACTACTGTTACAACTGCTACTACTACTGCTGCTACTTCTCATGCTGCTGCTGCTACTACTACTACTACTACTGCTGCTACTTCTCATGCTGCTGCTGCTACTACTACTACTACTACTACTACTACTGCTGCTGCTACTACTACTGCTACTACTTTTAATGCTGCTCCTGCTGCTCCTAGTGCTACTACTACTATACTACTTTTGCAACTGCTAATGCTGCTTCTACTAATACTGGTACTAGTACTACTAATACTACCACTGCTACTCCTACTAGAGGTATACTACTGCTATTGTTGCTACTACTACTGCTGTTACTACTACTACAGATACTGCTACTAATGCCACCACTTGTTACAACCGCTACTGCTACTGCTACTGCTATACTACTTCTTCTTTTGCAATTGCTACTGCTACTACTACTAATGGTTTTGCTACTAGTACCGTATTTTACGGACTATAGAGCGCACCAGTATATAAGCCGCATCCCTCGCTTTAAAAAGAAAAAAAGAAAAAAGTTGTACAAGCCGCAACCGGGCTATAAGCCATCTGATATCTATGTTGAAAAATGAGATTTACTGCATCTACAGAACGATTTTGTACTGTAAATGTACATTTATGTACCTGAACAGATTCTTTCTGAACAGTGCCTTTTAACATGGCAGAAACTGTGCTGATTAAAACGAGGTCAAAAAACAGAAAAGAACCAGTAATTGACCTTCATTTCTCCTGTGCAGTGAAACCACAAGTCACTTTAATCATCTCCACTGACGCCGAGCTTATGTGCAGCAGCAGGTAGAGGTCTGTGCGGGACACAGTCCCGCTCCCGCCCGCTCCCATTTTCTTCAGTCCAGCTCCCGTCCGCGCCCGCAATAAGCTTTCAGAATGTTCTTTCAGATGCTCTTATTACATCCATGGTCCCGCGCCGCACTGTTTTGTGTTGGTCCCGCGGGTCCCGCGGGTGCAGGGCTCTACAGCGGTTTCCTTCCTGGAGCAAGATCGATGCCTTCAACTTAAAACTTGCATCATACAAACTCCTTCGTGTGCTTTTCATGATGAAGGGGCGAGGATTTGAAAATAATTACCAGTTAGTAATTTGTCGTGCGTGTTATATCTGCTAAATAAAAAGTAGCGTATTCTTCTTTGTATTAATTTTCCATCTATCTTGTTTTTGAAATTCCAGTTAGAGCGCCCCTAGTGGTGGAAGAAAAATCCGGCTTTTAGCCGCTCCGTTCTAAAAGCCGCATGGTTCAAAGCCTGGGAAAAAAGTAGCGGCTTATAGTCTAAAAAATACAGTATTTATATTACTTGTTATACTACTACTACTACTACTACTTTATTACAAATGAAAATGTGTAAATAATACTCTTTATTCACACTTATACTCTGTATCAATAATGTTTTGTTTTTCACAGTTTTATTCATTAATACAAAATTAAACTGACATTTTTGATGACACATTTAAAAAATATTTCCTTAATAACAACAATAGAGCTACTGGTGGTGTATTACATGAAAAACAATGAGCAGAAGTTGTACAGAGATCAAGAAAACTGAAAAATGTGTAAAAGTGCACAGTGTAATATTATTTTCTGTTGTTATTTCTGGTGTTTGTCTCCATGGGAATAGATACGTTTAATGCCATACTGTGGAATATTCCAGTCAAAGCCCCGTCAGTACCATTCTTGCCCTTTCACGTGTACTAAAAGTGCAGTAATATGAGTCAAAATCCGTGGAGCTGTAGTCGTGCTGGAGTTATGAGGGTAGAATATGCACAAGAGCCCCAGCAGACTGTGTTTAATCTCCAGAAGTGACTCTTGAGCGTGTCACTCGGTCTCAAGTAGCGCAGCCAATCAGGATGCAGTATGCGGGGTCACAGCCAATCACCTCCTCCCGCTCCTTAAGCCCTTCGCTCTCTTTTAGACCGTGAAGAAAGTTAAAGTTTGATTACGCTGTTTGTTCTCGTTGGAATACAGATATAATGCCCCGGCCTGAACTCGTGTCCTTGAGCAAGACACTTCAGCCTACTTAATACGAGTGTGTGAGGTTCATTGTGTGTTGTGTGAGTGGAGGAGGTTGAGTAACAAAGCCTTTCTTTATGGTTTTGGACCAACGAATTTGACTGCAAAATAGAGAATGGAGATTTTTGTCATAGTATATTTTTAAAGTACAGATACCACAACCAAAAAATGTAAAAATACAAGGAAAAGTACTGCATGAAAAAGTGTACTTACATCTACTCTAATCTACTACTCTAAATCTACAAAAAAGTGTTAAAGTGCCCATTTAAAAATGTACGTAAGAGTAAAAAGTAAAAGTATTTTGTGCAGATTTTGGGATCTAAAGAATCTTCAAATGTCGCGGTTTTGATGCAGATTTGTGCAGAATTTTGTTCAACAGAAACAACTGAATTAAAGTTTGTTTTTTTTAGCTGTTACATAGTTTTTTTTAGCTGTTTTATTTGTATATTTGTGTTATTTGTGGTTAAAAAATACACCCCCAATATCACCAGCAGGTTTAAACATATTAAAAAGTACTTTTACTTTTCTTTCCTATTCAAAAATGTAGTGGAGTAGGAAGTACAATAAAGAGATACAATAAAAGTAGTGAAGTCAAAGTAAAAAGTGCAATACAATGACCTAAAATGTTTACTTACTTACTACAGTACTTTACTACTTTTACTTTGTTGTGTTACACCGCTGCACTGCACACTTTTCTCACTGTAAACTAGATAGATGTGTTAGTTCCAGAGTAGTTTCAGTGTAGTTAGCTCCTCCCTCAGGCAGATATAAGGCAGTGTCCACCAGCGTCTGACCTGAACTTTAGAAGCTGCTTGGATGAACTGTGAAACATATTTGACCAAAAAAACACTGTTGTCTAGTTGACAAATTGAATTTCTCCTTTGCCGTGGATCCTACCTGGACGACTGAGGGATTTTACAAACTGAAAAAAGTTGATGATTAGCAATGAAACTAATGATTATCAAACCAAAAACGTTTTTAAGCTTTCAGTATTATTCACTATGAGCTGCAATAAATACTACACAGAATGAAATGCTTAGTAGTGAGTTTGAATCTATAATAAAAGTGATTTAGTCAAAGTTCTACAGCTCAAATCTTACTGTAGTATAGAAAGAACAAAAGGTTTCCCACTTGTAGAAGACAAAAGTGCCCACAATAAACACTGAATCACATAAATAATGCTTCATGTGTCATGTAGCCCTGGTGTGGTATGTGAAGTATGTGTGTGGTAAGTATACTTTTATTTGTACAGGGTCAGTGTTTAACAATTTAACCAAGACAGGAAACAAGCTGGTGCCAGAGTCTGAATGCCTTATACCTGTAGTGAGCTGGTTTGACACTTTTTACCCTTTAAAGAACACATATTGTGCTTGAGCCTGCTATATAGTTATGATCTAACACTCATGGTTCATTATGTTATAATTTGTAGATTTAAATCACAATATTAGTCTAAAATTAACTAATAAAAGTCCATTGACCTCCACGTTAAAAAACTGTGGTGTCCAATGGGAACTGATGCTGCTGTAAACCTCATCACAACAAAGAGTCATGAAGTTGTCTGCACGCCGACTTTTAGCAGATTTTTTTCTTCATTTGTACCAAAATGACCATGGAACGCCAAATCCTACGTGTATCACTGATTAAGAAAATAAAATTGGAGAACGAAGTGCGTACAGAGCAGTGGGCGCGTGGTGGTAGAAAACAAGGGTTGAACGGCAATATGGCTTGAAAATAGTGATTTAAAATTGCTCAAACACGCATGAATCACACCAAATACAACTTCAGAGGGCAGATGGGAAGAGAAAACAACTAAACCATGCTGAATAGAAGTCGATTTTGCAGAATACGACTGCTTTGAGTCGTTTCTCAATTGTCTCAATAATATTTATCCTTTATTTTACACAGTACACAGACGTGAAGTAGCAGGAGCACTTGCAGTATTTGACCTAGGGATGCACTGATACTGATACCGGTATAATTTATTGGCTCTAATACTGAAAAATTAGCTGGATTTGGATCAGGATCTGGATATGGGTGAAGCCAATATCCTTTTTGGGCGTTCATTTGGATGTAATAAGCCTCTTATGCACCTCGAGTGCCTCATGATCTTTGAACTTTTATTCATAGGAACTGTTGAGTCGTGATGTGAAGGATAAATAACAGTTATGTAACACACTTGGATCTCTTGTGTATAAATAAGTGTGTTTCAGTATCAGTTTCGGTACGCCTACTGAAAAGGTTGGATCGGGGCCTCCCTAATTAATACTTTCTATACTTGAATTAATATGTTAAGTACAAACACAGAGCTCAGCCAAAACACTGGACCTATAGTGATGTTGAAAAGCTGCCCAGACTTGCACAGGCTATTTCTGTTTTAGAAAATATTTCCATTTCATCAGTTATGTACGACATTTTCACAGTAACCATATATTTAATCGTAATCACAGTACATTATACTCCTAATTGCAGCTGGATAGTCTTTTGTAGAAGTTGTTTTTCACACGCTAACTGCACAATTATAGACTCCTGTGTCACATTCTGAGCTGAAGAGAAACATGTCGCAGCACTTCCTGGAGGAGCTCAAATACACAAATGGAAAAATAACTCCGGGACACGCATCTGCAGTACTACAGTTACTCGTGCATATATACTAACGGTACTTCCATGGTTGTACTTGTCCTGGTTTAGGTTGGAATTCTTACCACAAAGCAAGAAGGTTCAATTTCCTAGATAATAACTAATAATAAAGGGTTAGTGGAACATGTAAATGAAACAAAACATAACTCCAGGTCTGTTTTTGAGGAGGTAACAACATTATAAAGTGACCTAAATCTCACAAGAGTTAATTTTGTCTAATATCGGACTTGTAACATATACTATAACATGGCTGGATGAATTAAAATGAGTAATTAGCATTGCAAAGTGCCATAACTTCCTCCAAAAACTGCAAAATCCTCCTGTCTTATTCTGCACAAAAACTGCATCCCCTGTAGTTTAGATCTGCACAAACATGTTCAGAAATGTGATCATTGTATTCGCTTTTGCCAGTTTAAATTCTTCTGGAAGCATTTAAAATGTGAAATTTGAAAAGAATTATATTATTAAAGTGGAAACTAGGGTTGGGCGGTAATACGGTATAATACGGTATCCCGCGGCATCAAAAGCAGCAGCGGTATCATTACTGTCATGAAAAAAATCTGCATAAGGAGCTAAAACCACAGCTAGTCTTTCTCCCCTCCGCTCTCTCTCCTCTTCAGACCTTGTTACGCTCGGAGATTTCCATCCACACGCAGCGAGGAAGAACAAAAAAAACATGACTGACGCTTTGTGTGGGACGTTGAGCCCAAAAGTTTGTGATGGAGACGTTTTATTGAAGCCGAGAGTCGAGAGGGGACGAGGCTGAAGAGGAGAAAGTTCCCGCTTGGGGGCGAAGTCAGACTTTCACGGAGGAGATGGTAAAGCCCAGTTTATGGTTCTGCATCAAAAATATGTTTGCGTCGACGTGCACCTCCTATGCACAGCATCCGCATCGACCGACGTGCACCTCTGAAACTTTGTAATGACGCAAAAACGACACAGACAATACAGGCTGTGATTGGTCCTCTCCACCGCTCTTAATTTCCGCTACTCCGCTCATTATAGACTTTGAGTAATAATGTGTTTAATGCAGCTTTGCGCACATTTGTTTACATTTTACAGAAACAAAACTTAAAACCACATGGCTCATTTGCATACAGCTCATTTGCATACAGTATAAGCGCTGATAAAAACAGTTCGTGCGCTGGCGCTGATGCGATCGAACGCGCTGCAAAGTTTGGTTTGATCAGAACTTGTGCCTCATCTTCAAATATAAAGCTGCTATTGTGTTTCTGAATGGTACAAAATAATTCTTAAATCGTCATGGTAATACCGCATACCCCGGAAAAATGCCGAGAAGGTTTAATGGCATCAAAATTTGGATACCGCCAAACCTTAGTGTAAACCCATTTGGAAGAAGAGTGCATTAATGCGTGCAAAAAGCGCATATACACTGACTTGTTAGGGACAGTGTATGGTAAAGGTGCACTGTGTAACTTTTCAGGTTGGGGTCCACTACCATGAAGATGCTATGGCTTTGCCTGGAATGTTCCACACTATAGTATGAAACTTATACAAGATCCATTGATTCGATTATGGGTGTTTTTATTTGATCGCGACTCCCGAGGACAGAAGCGTAAACAGCAAGCATGCTAACACGCACTTCCTGATTATTTATTCTTCAAAAACGGTTAGATGACACGCCGCTGCTTCTTGTCGCACCATTAATTCCACGACATGTCAGCCTGGTTGGAGAAAGTTGTTTGGAAAGACGAGTCAGACCAGATCAGCTCTTCTCTCCCGTATAATGTAGTGGTTTAGTTATGTAAGAGAGAGAGGGAGGGAGAGAAAGAGAGAGAGAGAGAGATGGAGAGAGAGAGAAACAGCAAGAGAGAGACAGAGAGATAGAGAGGGAGGGGAGAGAAGAGAGGAGTAAGAGAGAGGGAGAGATGGAGGGAGAAACAGCAAAAGAGGGGGAGCGAGAGAGATGGAGAGAGAGGGAGGGAGGAGGAGAGAGCAAGAGAGAGCGAGGGAGGGGAGAGAAAGAGAGAAGGTGAGATGGAGTAAAAGAGAAGGAGAGACAGAAAGAGAGAGGGAAGGGAAGAGAGAGAGCAAATGAGAGAGAGAATGAGAGGGAAAGCAAGAGAGAGAGACAGTAAGAGAGAGGGAGAGAAAGAAAGAGAGATGGAGCGAGAAAGATAGAGCAAGATAGAGAGATAATAAGAGAAAGCAAGAGAGAGAAAGGGAGAGAGAGGGAAAGAAAGAGAGAGCGAGAAAGAGACAACAAGAGAAAGAGGGTGACCTGGAGAGGTAGAGAGAGGATGGAAAGAGAGAGATGAGGTGAGGGGAAGGGAAAGAAAGAGACAGCAAGAGAGAGAGACAGAAAGAGAGAGAGAAACCAGGGTAAAGTTCACATGAGAAAGAGTTGGACTTTACCAGAACATTTAGAGAAAGCGAGAGAATGAGAAGAGGGTAGACCAGGGCAAAGAAAGTGATAGAGAGAGAAAGAAAAGAGAGGATGGAGAGAGGAGGCAGAGGAAAAGCAGAACGTGTGATGGTTAGAGTGGTCTTCAGAAAGCCTGAGGAGACCACATCTGAGGTCAGAAGATGCACTGTGGTCAAGAAGTGGTGGTTTACCAGAGCTCCTCTAATAGCAGATCATTAGTCAAAGTTTAGACACACTTCACTTTCTTGTTGCTATGGAGATGCCATTGCTCTGCTTAGAATGTTCCACAGTATGACATTAAACAACTCTACCTTACTCTACTTACATTCAATCAATTGCTTTTATAGTTTTATAGCTCAAAAATGTGTTTAAAAACAGGCGTTCTGACTGTGAGCGGGGCCGCCTCTCCACAGATCTGACCTGTAACTTGGTCCGGTTTGGGTTCCATGAAGATAGAAAGGTTTAATGCCACACTGTGAAACATTCCAGACAAAGCAACTTCATGGAGAAAAGCATTTGACGGACCCTTCACCAGAAAAGTTACACAATGCACCGACATTTTATATACACTTTGTCGTCCAAAATTTTTTTTTTTAGATTCTCTAGAACTAGAACTAGAACTTTGCATTTGGTTCCATATATTGCCAAAAATTGTATGAAAATTAATTAATATTTAGAGGTTGCTTAAAAACTGCCCGATACTATGACATAACGAACCAAATAAATAAGGTGTATTAGAATAATTTGTCATTTTATTCTGCAAACGCAAACTGAAATTTGCATAAAAATTACTTAGAAAGTCCATAAAGTCCATAAAAAGTTACTTGTAAATGCAAAATTTGTCCAGTTCCAGGAAACTTGAACCTCTAAAATATCTTTTTCTTCCAAATTTCTTCCTAAATCATCTTTTTGGATGTTAAAACCTAATGCAGAGTTCTAATCGAGGTGATCTGAAACTTTATTTTTTACCCTGCTTTGATGGACTGCCTTAATATACACACACGAGATGTCAAATATATTAAGCAAAATCGCAAAGAAAAAAGTGAAATAACTCAACTAAATATATAATTCAAATCCTCCAAGTGTCCACCCTTTGCATTGTTGACAGTTCTGCAAACCACTGATTGTCCTTCTGTCCATGAGCTTCACATGAAATGGTTTCAAGAAATGCCAGAAGTGCAAACCGGTGATCAAAGCAAAGGGTGGCTATAAAAAAAAAATCCAAAACAGCTTTGGAGTCAAGTTTATTTTTTCACATTTTAAACATGTCCAGGGAAACTGACAAATAGGCCTATGAGCTCATAAATCCTCCATGACAGCGCACAACAACACTCCATAAATACACAAAAGCGTGAAGCGAATACAAATACAAGACACTACGACTTCACAAACCTGAAGCGCTCTGAAGGGGGGGCGGCTTAACACAGGGAGCATGTTCATACAGTAATTTCCCCTTCTTTTTAAGATATATTTTAGAGCTAGAATCCAGTTTTAATTAGTTTCAGGTTCTGGAAAAGTGGAATAATGACAGATTACAATATGTCTGCGCCACGTTCAAAGCGTCTTAGTGCCTAAGTGCACAACTACAGAACTTAGCCAGAGCGGGATTAGAACCAGCAACCTTCATGTTCTTACAGTATAGTGGTTCAGTTATGTAAGAGAGAGAGGGGGGGAGAGAAAGAGAGCAAGAGAGAAGGAGGGAGAGAGAGAGAGGAGGAGGGAGAGAGAGAGAGAGCAAGAGAAGAGGGAAGAGAGAGAGCAAGAGAGAAGGAGGGAGAGAGAGAGCAAGAGAGAAGGAGGGAGAGAGAGTAAGAGAAAAGGAGGGAAAGAGAGAGAAGGAGGGAGGGAGAGAGGGGAGAGAGAGAAGGAGGGAAAGAGAGAGGAGAGAGAAGGGGGGAGAGAGAGGGAGGAGGGAGAGAGAGAGAAGGAGAGAGAGGAGGGAGAGAGAGAGAGACGGAGGGAGAGCGAGACAGAGGGAGAGCAAGAGGGAGGGAGGGCAAGACAGAGAAAAAGGGAGAGAGAGAGAAGGAGGGAGAGAGAGACGGAGGGAGAGCGAGAGGGAGGGAGGGCAAGAGAGAGAAAAAGGGAGAGAGAGAGAAGGAGGGAGAGCGAGGCAGAGGGAGAGCGAGAGGGAGGGAGGGCAAGAGAGAGAAGAAGGGAGAGAGAGACAGAGGGAGGGCTTGAGAGTGAGAGAGAGAGGGAGACAGCGAGAGAGACAGAGATTAGAACCAGTAAAACCTTGTGTTGTTTTAGCCTCCAGAAGTCTCAGCTCTGATCATCAGAGGGTCAGACTGTTGCTAACTGTCGTTACTGTGGTTATCTTAGCTCCTAGTGCAGTCCATGTGCCCCCTGCTGGTCATTTACATACACATACACATACACATATAAATACACATACACATACACATACACATACACATACACATATAAATACACATAAACATACACATACACATACACATATAAATACACATAAACATACACATAAACATACACATACACATACACATATAAATACACATAAACATACACATACACATATAAATACACATAAACATACACATACACATACACATATAAATACACATAAACATACACATACACATATAAATACACATAAACATACACATACACATACACATATAAATACACATAAACATACACATACACATAAACATACACATACACATATAAATACACATACACATACACATACACATATAAATACACATACACATACACATACACATATAAATACACATACACATACACATACACATATAAATACACATACACATACACATATAAATACACATACACATACACATATAAATACACATAAACATACACATACACATACACATATAAATACACATAAACATACACATACACATACACATATAAATACACATAAACATACACATACACATATAAATACACATAAACATACACATACACATAAACATACACATACACATATAAATACACATAAACATACACATACACATACACATATAAATACACATAAACATACACATACACATATAAATACACATACTTTGTTTTCAGGTTCTGAGTCCACTGCAGCAACAGCAGGTTTCACTCTCACACTGGCACTGCTCCTGAACCTGTGCACCAGATGGATGGAAAGAGAGAAGGAAGGAGGGGGAAGGAAAGAGGGAGAAGGAAAGAAAGAAGGAAGGAGGGAGAAGGAAGAAGGAAAGAGAGAGAAGGAAGGAGGGAGAAGGAAAGAGAGAGAAGGAAAGAGAGAGAAGGAGAGAGAGAAGGAAAGAGAGAAGGAAGGAGGGAGAAGGAAAGAGAGAGATGGAAGGAGGGAGAAGGAAAGAGAGAGAAGGAATGAGAGAAGGAAAGAGAGAAGGAAAGAGAGAGAAGGAAAGAGAGAAGGAAGGAGGGAGAATGAAGGAGAGAAGGAAGGAGGGAGAAGGAAAGAGAGAGAAGGAAGGAGGGAGAATTAAGGAGAGAAGGAAGGAGGGAGAATGAAGGAGAGAAGGAAGGAGGGAGAATGAAGGAGAGAAGGAAGGAGGGAGAAGGAAAGAGAGAGAAGGAAGGAGGGAGAATTAAGGAGAGAAGGAAGGAGGGAGAATGAAGGAGAGAGGGAAGGAGGGGGAAGGAAAGAGGGAGAAGGAAAGAAAGAAGGAAGGAGGGAGAAGGAAGAAGGAAAGAGAGAGAAGGAAAGAGAGAAGGGAGAATGAAGGAGAGAAGGAAAGAGAGAGAAGGAAGGAGGGAGAATGAAGGAGAGAAGGAAGGAGGGAGAATGAAGGAGAGAGGGAAGGAGGGAGAAGGAATGAGAGAGAAGGGGTCATAGAGTGTAGGTCAGAAGTGTTATTATTATAATTCCTTATCTTGGATCACTTGGCTCGCGACAAAAACCACCTCTGCTCACTTAAATACTGTGACCAGAGTATTTTAGAGGAACGGAAAGAGAGAAAGAGAGAGAGAGTGAAAGAGAAATAAAGAAACAGAGAGGGAGAAAGATTACAGGTTAAAAAAGAACGAGAGAGAAAGAAATAATGAAAGAAAGAGAGAGAGAGAGACCGTGTTAAAGGGAGAGAAATAAAGAAGGAAAGAGATGGAGAGAGATACCAGGTTAAAGAGCGAGAGAAATAGAAATAAAGAGAGAAAGACAAGGTTAAAGAGAGAAAGATGACATAAAGAATTAAAGACAGATGGAGAGAGACCAGGTTAAAGACAGAGAGAAATAAAGAAAGACAGAGAAATAGAGAGAGACAAGGTTAAAGAGACAAAGATCATATAAAGAATTAAAGAGAGAGACCAGGTTAAAGACAGAGAAATAAAGAAAGACAGAGAAATAAAGAGAGAGAGAGACAAGGTTAAAGCGATAAAGATGACATAAAGAATTGAAGGGAGAGAGACCAGGTTAAAGAGAGAGAGAGACTTTGACTTTACCGCATTTGGAGAGATAAAAAGAGAAAGAAATACAGGGACCAAGATAGATATATAGAAAGGTAAAGAAAGAAAGAGAAAAGGAGGGAGAGAGAAAGAGCGAAGGAGAGAGTGGGACAGAGAGAAAGAGAGAAACCAGGAGAGGGGGAGTGTGGAAAGTTGGAGGTCACAGAGTTTTAGCCTCAAAACTTCTGCAACTGCAAATACTGTTATTACAAAGCTGTTTCCTGTGACTTGGCTACAAATACTAGTACTGCTACTACTATTACTACTATTACTATGACGGAAGTATTTGTGACAGAGTGATTCATGAAACTGTCAAACACTTCTTTGATCTGGTCCATCATTAACACACTGACTCCTGCCAGTTCAGACTCGGCCACATTCATTTATCGTTCTGTTGAATCGAACGGCAGATTTTTTTTTTGGATACACACTTTTTCCATTTTGTTTTTTCTTTATTTTCATTATTATCAACACTAGAGATCGACCGTTATGTTTTTTTTCTCCATGTTTTTTCAATGTCGATAATGACTGTTTAGAATACAGAGCGACCGATAAGCTCTGCCGATATTTTGGCGCCGATATGCTGGGCCAATTTTGATTATTTTACCCAAATGACGTAACTGAATTGTGCCGCTGTCTCTTTGTGTTAATATAAAGTTTTATGTGTATTTTTAAGCCCCAGATCGACCAAAACAAATATCGGTCTGTGCTGGAGATTGAAAACTGATAGCTGATGCAATGAAAAGCCCAAATATCGGTCCATATATCGGTCTATCTCTAATTAACACTGTACATTCTCACCGAAGGCATCAAAACGAATGAATTAACATATTTGGATTACAGTAAACAAAAAATAACTCTGCTAATGAGATAAATAAAAGTATCCACCCTTTGGTTTGATGACTGCTTTGCGCTTTTAACGTTTCTTGACCCTGACTTGGCACAGACGTGAAGTGGAAACCATTGACCCCTTGAGATGTCGCGCCATTTGGTCTTCGAGGGGGTCCTTAAAATCCAAACAACCGGAGGGAAGACAATAGTACGGAAGCTCACAACAAATGCAACAAATACGAATGCCACAACACAACAAAAAGCCACGACAGAAGTATTTTCCTGCCGACCGAGTGAGGAGGATCAGGCAGGAAATTATTCAGTGACATCGATCCTGGCCACAAAACAATAAATGACCTTTACTTTACCTTTCCAACTTTGTTCACTTCTCCGGTCCTTTACTTTTCACATTCTTCTCCTTCTCCCGCTCGATCCTTCTCGCTTGGCCCGTTGGAAAATAGAGTCCCCACGGCCACTTCCACTGTAGCCTTTTTTGGTGTGTTGCGGCTTTTTGTTGTGTTGTGGCATTTGTATTTGTTGTGAGGCATCCCAGGTCAGAAACTAGAGTCCCACGGTCACGTCCGTTGTGGCTTTTTTTGGCGCATTCTGACTTTTTTTGGTGCGTTGTGGCTTTTTGTTGTGTTGCAGCGTTTGCATTCGTGTTGTGGCATTTGTATTTGTTGTGAGCCATCCCAGGTCAGAAACTAGAGTCCCACGGTCACTTCTGTTGTGGCTTTTTTTGGTGCGTTGCGGCTTTTTGTTGTGTTGCGGCGTTTGTATTTCTGTTGTGGAATTTGCATTTGTTGTGAGCCGCTTTCGTACAATAGGCTACATAAATTCAGAAAATAAACAAAATCTCACTCGGAAATGACTGTTAGACACAGAATAAGTCAAACCTGAACAAAAACTAAGACAGAGCTCAAATATAGTCACAAAAGTAGTCAAGATAATCACACACAATTACACAGGTTATGTCAATTTTGCACCAAAGCATTTTTAAAAGAAGGGACATAAGTTAAAGTGCAAATCGATGAGTGTTGAGTGTATTTAAATTAATGTTTTCCAAATTGCTTTTTGACTCTTGGGACAACAAAAAAATATCTGATCTGTGTGGCATCAATTGTAGGAGGATCTGAACATAAATCATAAAAAAATTAGAGAATGTTTACGTTTTTTTAGCTTTTCTTCTTTAATACATAGTTCCATACTTGTTGCTTCATATATTTGATGTCTTTGCATGTGTATAAAATGTAAAAAGTAGTACAAGTTTCGATGGGTTGTGTGTAAGTACATTTATATTTTTGCTACACATACCTCACTCGACCTCTCTAATCAGTAGTACTTCAGACCTGGGTTTGTTAACAGAATGTCTCAGTGGGTGAGTTCAAATATGTGTATATATTGTACATCCAGGTAGGCAGGGCTCTCTGTGTATGGACCACATGCACAGACTTGATTTTAACGGAAAAACATAGGCCTGGCCCCGAGAGCACATTCAAAAGCATAAAATCGTGAGACAGGAGAAGTCTGATGCACCGGTGGAAATCAACAATAACATTCCAACGGCTGCCAGAAGATCAGCTGAGGATAGGACTATTATAAAGGTGTATATAGGAGTATTAGAGCATTGTTTAGCCTATCCTTATTTGTCAAATGCACTGTGCAAATGTAATATGAAGATATAATGAGGCAGTGGCACAGTGAGTTTAGTGTTTACCCACTGATCAGATTGTCACAGGTTCAAAAAATGTAACTTAAAGTAGAGCTATTCTGCAAAATCGACTTTTAGTTCTCCAGTTTCATTTTTCTTAATCTGCGATTCTTAGGATTTGGCAGTGACACTTAGTCAGTTTGGTACAATTTTTATTTTTTTTTTTAATGACACGATGACAGCTCCCATTGGGCACTGCAGTTTTCTAACACAGCAGTCAGTGCACTTGTTTCTTTTATTAAGTCATTTTAGATGAATATTGAGATTTAAAATGTGCAAATCATAACAATGATCCACGAGTGTTGTAGATTGTAACTATTGTAGGTGCCATTTCCATTGCCTTTCATTTATGCACCTCCAGCCCACTTGGGGCACTGTGGTTCTGGTGTTTGGAGTGGAAACTCCAGGTATAAAAGGGCATGAGGTACTGGAAGGTGCAAAGGTTTTGACAGTGTGCTGGTTTTGAAGCTTGTTAGCGATTAGCTGCTGTAGCTCACACACATAAACAGGCTGTTTTCTCTTCTATAAGTGACTGTAAAGTGACTATAGTGGCCGTATATATGTTACTGGACGCTGATATGGAAATGAGCTGTGAATAGAAGTGTGAATTATTGGCATTTAGCAGATCTTTAATTACTGTGGCACACACACGTTTACCGCTAAAGGCTAATAGCAGTAGTTTACCTACAGTACTTTCTTTACTGGCTAGAATATCTTACAAAAAAGCCATTAGGCCGACCGACTGTCTTTAAATATGATGTAACGAGGCAGAACAACAATAAATGTCGCCTAAACAAACCCAACTGAAAATCCAATAGAGCCACATCTAAGTTTTACAGTGAATTTTTAGGTCATAAATATATTGGGAATTATATCGGCTATCGGCAGCTCCAACTCCCATTTTATCGGTATCATATCGGCTGCAATAAAATCCATATCGGTCTGGCCCTAATGTCTATAGATGATCCACTGTGTTATTGTGAGCCAAATAAATGAATTTTAACTACTAACCACTGGACTCTTTTTGGTGCTTTGGAAGGCATGTGCTTAATGACTTCTGTACACCAGGGCAAATTAGCCTCTTCAACTATATCAGACGTTACTGCTTTGTCTGCACGGTGCCATGGTGTGACATTAAACATATCTATCTCAAGCGGGTGATGCCTCCAGACTAAAGTACGGATCTGTGGAGAATACATTTTTTTCAGTGTGTTCTCTTACCTGTGAAAAATATCTACATGAAAACTCCTCCAGAATCCTGATGTAGTGCACCTTTACATTAGTGTATATCTCATTTACTACAACATTTGATTTGTAAAAAGCATTGTAAAGTAAGTTATAGTAAAATACACTTTATTATAACGTATTCAGTGACTGGATGTGATATTAGCCACTGAGTTAATCTAATATAAACTGCTAAAGCTGCTGTGTGTGCCAAGTGGAGCGCGTTCAGATAAGCCGGTGCAGTCTGTTTTGGCGGGACTGGTGTTGTCACAGGGCTCTGGGTCACATCATCCGAGCTAATAATTATCCTGGACGGTTAGCACACGGCACGCACGAATTTGCCCAAGGATAAATAAATTATAGTGTATTATTTGCAATTATTTATAGACAGTGTCATGTCAAAAGTGATTATAGGGAAAATGGGAAAATTCTTTAAAAAATGCATGCAAAGTTCTAAAAATTCCAAAAAGAAAGCCAAAATGTTTAGCCAGTGATTACTAGGAATGCTTTAAACATATCATCAAATGTCGTTTTTCTTTTTCAAATGTTTCCCAAAATGCTTAGGTACAGAAATAAAAATGTGCAAGCAATTTAAACAATAGGAAAAAGTTTCAAATGGATATCTGGATACTTTTTTCCTCTTCACCTGGAGGTTCCGACAAATGCTTCATGGAGATGTTGTCGCTTTGTCTGGAATGTTTCGCAGTATGGCATTCAACTTTTCTTTCTTCATGGAGACCAAACCAGGCCAAGTTATAGGTCAGATCTGTGGAGAGACAGATTAGAATGTCTGTTTTTTGAGGTATTTTTGAGCTGTAGAACCACCTGTAATTGAATAAACGTAAGGCAGAGCTGTTTAATGTCATACTGTGGAACATTCCAGGCAGAGCAATGATATATCCATAGAATAGGGTGACCACATGTCCCTATTCACCTGGGACAGTCCCAGTTTTGAGCCCAGTGTCCCCTGTCCCATCAGATTTATCCAAAACCAGTGATTTGCCCCAGTTTTATTACAAGAAACGTCCCAGGTGTCCAGGTCTGTGTTGAAAAAAATAGATTTTCTGATTCTGAATCAATTTGCATATTAATTCCTTAAGATCAGTTCGTATGTCCAAAGATTGATTTAATTTTTAACACATTTTCCCATGGTGAACTGTAACCCCACTCGTGGCATCAATGAATTCACACATGCGCATGTGGTCTGACTATATCAAAACTATGAACATGGCGTCGAACACTAGTGGCAACGTGAGCCAAGTCCCGACTTTGAAGACGCTAGAAACACTCAAAGCTCCATCTGGCACCATTTCAGATTCAGAAACGATGTGCTTGACAGAAGCAAAGTGATTTGCAAGGCCAATTGGAGGTGAAGTATAGCAGAAATACAACCAACCTCAGGATTCTGAATCTTGAGAATCAGAATCGAATCAATTCTTGGAATTTTAATTGATACCCAGCCCTACAGGTGTCCCTGTTTTTGAACCAACCATCACTAAACTAAGATTAAACCAGGACTACATCAGCTCTAAAACAGGACTCACAGTCTGACCACTAATCTGATCTCCACCAACAGCAAAGAGGAGCATAAATTGTTATTGTTTTGCCTAAATACAGAAACACGAGACATGAGAATGGACCATGTTACACGCTCTTTTCACAATTTTAGTTATACCACGCATCCCAACCCAGGTGTGTCCCAGTTTAGAACTTTGACAATCTGGTCACCCTACCATAGAAACACCATTAAAGACGACCTATTGTGCTTGTGTCTGCTCTGTAGTTCTAATCTATGACACCTATGGATCATTTTGTTAGAATTTGGACTTTCTAAATTCCTATATTAATCTAAAACGACTTAATAAAAGAAACAAGCCAGCTGACTTCCACGTTAGCAAACTGTAGCACCTGATGGGAGCTGATGTTGCTGATTATGCGATACTGCTTAATCCTACACATATCACAGATTAAAAAAATAAAATTGGAGATCAAAGTGCGTACAGAGCAGTGGGTGTATGCCGGGGGTAGACTGAAACAAAGAAGTCTTGAAAACAGGAGATTAACACACATGAATCACTCCAAATACAACTTCATGTTAGTAAATGATAAGGGGAAACAGCTGAAAAATGGTTATAAGCTCTGAAAAGTCAAGTTTGCACAATAGATCCGCTTTGATTTCCTTTAAATATCGCATTACAGCTTAAGACGGTCTCAAACTAATAATAGAAGCACATCCAGCTTTTAGAACAATACATAAAAGTAAATATGTGAAAGTACTTCAGTGCGTCACTTTATGCAGAAACCTCAAAGTCTTGGCGCGTTACAAATGAAATCAATAATCTTTTAAAACTGTTTTCCCTTTTCGTTTTGAAGCCGCGTCTGGGTTAAGTCAAATGTATTCCTCATGAAAGTGGTCTGCGATGTGTTCAAAGACTATTGGAAATTCTCCTCAGCTGTCAGCAGACCTTCCAGAGCACAGTGTATATTTGACGGCTCGTATTGTCTACACTTGAATCCCCATTAGAAGCTCTTGATGCGCACTCCAGCTTCACTTTTCCATTCTCTAATAGGAGATGGAATTAGACTTTAGACTGGGGAAAACCACTTTACAGCTATAGGGACAGATTCCATATGGGGAGTTTGGATGTGAAAGGGTCCATGTATTTGAGTAAAATGTGACTTGCCCCAGTGCAGATTTATTGTATCAGCAGCTCTTGAGGTCAAAGGGGGCACTGCATTTTATTGTCTGGAAATGAAGAAGTGTGCGGTTAGTAGGCTTCGATTTAAAGTCAAAATGGAATTGGCGATTTGTTTTTTGGGAAAATTGATATTTAAGATTTTTTTTTATACAGCGAGTACATTTTGCATTAGACTTCCTATAGGCTTTCCGTAGTCACTTCTTGCAGTCGCTCTCACTTCCGCTAAACAAACAAATCTTTGTCACAGAAAGAACGCGCATTTAATTCACTGAGTCATGTCCTTTAGTCTGACAGAAGCCGACCACATCAGCAAAGGAAAGAGCTGCTTTTTTTCAGTGTTTACAGTTTATGCAAATGAGCCATGTGGTTTTAAGTTTCGTTTCTGTGAGACGTAAACAAATGTGCCAAAGCTGCATTAAACACATTCTGATCTCACACGGGCTGATGTGGCTCTGTAGTGGTGATGGTTTATATGTTGTAGAGTTGAGTTTATTTATGCAGATTAGTAATAGTAATAATAATGATGATAATTTGAATATAAAAACGTTAATGATTAATTGATAATCGATTGTTAATTCTCCCAGCGATTGACTAAGAACATTTAATCAAATGTCCATCCCTACTGTGGACCATATGAAGTACTTCCAATTTATTCGGGGGAGACGAGAGGTTTTCATAAGGTGAAAGTTTTGGATGCTCGCTATACAATCCAATCGAATTGTGAGCTGTAGCTGTTAGCATGCTAGGTGTTGTTAGCTTTATCATCATGGCAAACTTCACACTGGCCTCTCTCTTTGCATCTGCACACACAGTATTTGTCCTTCACTATTTTTTGTCATGAATCACAAACTCAGGAAAATCATGAAACGCTTAAAAAAGAAAGTGGGTTAGGTCTTGTGCTAGTCCTGGTTTAGTCATGGTCTTAGTCCAGGGATGCACGATCCCGCTTTTTCAATTCCAATACAGATGTCGATACTTTGGTTTTGGTATCTGTCATTACCAACACATCCTAGTGTAGGGACTGAAAATGCATTTTGTTTCCATCACAACATTAAACTTGCTGCAAAACTGACCCACTTTTTATGTTATTTACCCTGCGACGGTTTTGTAGTTCAAGCATCATGAGACATTTTAGATCAACATTTGCCAGTAAATAGTCTTATTACATCCAATGAAACCCGATATCATGGAACTGATATCAGCACATTTTCCTGGATCAGCACCAATATTCCACTGGTTCATCCCTAGTATAGTCCAGGTTTAGCTCTGGTATTAATCTAAAAGAATTAACATTTTTTCAGATTATTGTAGAAAAAAAAACATGCCGAAAACCCACTGCAAAAACATATGAATGCTTTTTACAGTAATACTGACAAGAATATAAAAAATAAATGGATAAAACATTGTAGTTCTGATTCATATATAAGACAAACATGAAGGGACTTGGAGTAAAATGAAGCAATACCAGTATTAGAGTATTCTCTTGTTGGACAGATTACAGATACTGTGTTTAAATGGAGCACAGTGTGTATACTGGCCTTGTCTTCTACTGTACTTTTGTTTTGTACACAGAGGGTTTAAAGTACTTGGCTGGTTCCTCTGGTTTCGCGCTCACCTTCTGAATGGGACCCGGGCGAGCTGGGGCAGAGGAACTATGTGTTTGTGGAGTTTAGACATGCACAAGCAAACATCCAATCCTCATGCAATCCTCATCCAATCCTCCTCTTTCTCTTTTCTCAATGGAGCCGTCATGGTGTTAGAAGGTTCAATACAGCACAAAAGTAAAGGAGCGCTGTGTAACTTCAGCTCTCCATGGAGATGGTATTGCTTTGCCAAAATGTTCAACTAACCTCAGCTTAACCTGGCTTCTATTTACTTACAGGTGTTTTGATTGCTAAAAAACATTAGCAAATTTGATTCATACTGTGAGCTGGTGAGACATTTCAGGCAAAGCGGTGATCCCTACACTAGAAACATTACACAGTGCACCTTGAAATATTATTTATACTATGCATTTTCACCTAATACTTACACAGTACCTTTATTGCCTCTGTTAGAAATGCCCATGCACCAACAGACAGTTACTGAAGGTCACTCTGGTTCTCTGAGCGCTACAAGCCTGTATTATTTTGATATAACTCTATAGTAACTACACATATGTTATGTTTTAGTCACAAGCCAAGGTGGATTTTGTGTCATTTTTATTTTATTTTATTTATTTGTGTGTGTGAGTTATTACCGTATTTTTCGGACTATAAGTCGCAGGGTTTTTTCAGGGATTGGGTGGTCCTGCGACTTATACTCAGGGGCGACTTATATATTACATTTTTCACACTGACAGTCCATAGACCAAATATATGAATCCTATATGTGAATCAAAAATGAAAAAACAAATCGTTATCCATTTTTCATTTTGGTTTTAGAGACAAATAATAAAGAAAAGGGTTCTTTTTTCATTTTCTTATTTTTGGTTCTATATTGAAAAACAAACAAACAAATGATACATGGATTGTTCTCTATTCTGTTGTTTTTATTACTAACTTAACTATAACCTGCCTTTCACGATGAAATGTTGGTTCTTGGTCTCTGATTTTATAAAATTAATTTCCGCCAAATATTTATAGTCCGGTGCGACTTATACATGTTTTTTTCTTCATTGTGCATTTTTTGGCTGGTGCAACTTATACTCCGGAGCGACTTATAGTCCGAAAAATACGGTACCTTTCACGGGAAGGTAGTCAGGGATGCATGATTTTGATTTTTTTTTGCTAAATTGAGTATTGCAATGGATTAGATTTGAAATATATATTCACTTAGTAGGATTTTGTTGAGAGATCACAATGTAAACAACTCCTGGAGTGATAGCGGTTGTTTGTAGAGGTCTAAACTACAGGTACAGCAAGACTGCGTATAAAAGGATATATTTTGTTCTCTGCAGCGGACATTCTGTTACATAAATAATTGCAGCCTTTGTGATTTAATAAACCATGACTAAAAAGGGACTAAACTAAGACTAAAACAGGACTGCATCAGATCTAAACCAGGACTAAACTAAGACTAAACCAGGACTACATCAACTCTAAACCAGGATTAAACTAAAACTAAACCAGAACTACATCAGGTGTAAACCAGGACTAAACTAAGGCTAAACCAGGACTACATCAGGTGTAAACCGGGACTAAACTAAGGCTAAACCAGGACTACATCAGGTGTAAACCGGGACTAAACTAAGACTAAAACATGACTGCATCAGATCTAAACCAGGACTAAACTAAGACTAAACCAGGACTACATCAACTCTAAACCAGGACTGAACTAAGACTAAAACATGACTGCATCAGATCTAAACCAGGACTAAACTAAGACTAAACCAGAACTACATCAACTCTAAACCAGGACTGAACTAAGACTAAAACATGACTGCATCAGATCTAAACCAGGACTAAACTTAGACTAAACCAGGACTACATCAACTCTAAACCAGGACTGAACTAAGACTAAAACATGACTGCATCAGATCTAAACCAGGACTAAACTAAGACTAAACCAGAACTACATCAGGTGTAAACCAGGACTAAACTAAGGCTAAACCAGGACTACATCAGGTCTAAACCAGGTCTAAAACAGGACTAAACTAAAACCAAACCAGGATTACAGGACTAATACCGGACCATCCCAATTTTTGACTAATCTGATCCCTGCCAACACTAAAGAAGAGCATAAACCATCATTGGTTTAGCCAAAAAACAGAAAACCGCATTTGCAAATGACCATAAATAAAAAAAAAAGTCCCTCAGATTATGACTGACACGAGAATGCACAATTACACGCTTACAGTTACACGCTTTTTTCACAATTTTATTCATACCAAGCATCCCAGTTTTGAATTTGGTCTGGTCACCTTAAGCATAACCCAACTAACCTTAGCTCTGTCTGCAGCCTGGAACACTCCGCTTCCATTCACTTACAAAGGTAAACAAACATAACATTTCCTCGCTATGCAACCTTCAACCTCTTATCACATTTGGCCTACATTCACAGATACCGCTGAGCTCATACATCACAGTCCGTCGTAGAACAAAAGTCACTAGCGTCTTCCTTGTTGGGGACTTCTTTTTCTTGGTTTTCCTGGTTAGCTTCGTGTCAATCACAAATTGCATTGCGTCATTGTTGTCCGGTCCCAGCCCCGGGCACTTTGACGTTGCTTTTGTAGTTGATCTGAATGATGCATGGTGTTTCTTTCATTTTATTGTTATGCAAATGATACAAGTGCAAACAAAGATGGAAATAGAAATGTTAACTGGGGTTTAGAGAGTCCTAGATTACGCAGAATTGATTCTTGTGTAAAGTAATCAGATTTTCCAAATAAAACAAACTGGGACATCCGAGGTTTGGGTTAGTTGGTCATAATAAAATTGGGTAATAAAGGAAAATTGTTCTGTACTCAGCACTAATGTGAGTCAGTATAGTTGCATTTTCTTTGTGTTTTGGTCATTTTTAAGCAGCTTTTCTGTATTTTATCGAGACAAATGTCAATGGATGCCTCTATTTACTGTTGCAGGGATCAAATTAATCTAAAATAGATAAAAATTCTTGCATAAACTGGGACAAATCGCTGGTTTTGGATAAATCTGCTGGGACAGGGGACACAGGGCTCAAAACTGGGACTGTCCCGGGTAAATAGGGACGTCTGGTCACCTTCTTGCGAACTTTAAGTCATGTTCTAATCAAAAACATGAAAAGATTTATGTTTTGGTTCATTCCCAAGTGTTGCATTAATCATTTGTTATTAGTCTGTCTGCATCTCCAAAGCGTGAAATGCTCTGTTCCACCTTATGATGTCATGAAGCGGTAGTTTTCAAGTTAACAACTACATTTTACCTTTAGTTCAGTAGAGACGGGCAATTCCAGGGTCGAAATCCTCCAAATGATTCCAGTGAAGGTGTGTGGAGTTTAAAAACACAGTGACGCACTTCCTGTAACATGACATCACAAGGTGGAGCAGTGTTTTCTGTTTCTGAGAGAAGGACTCGGCGTTAATATGCAGGATTTGTGTGTCTGACATGTGTGAATGAAACAAAACACCACTCCAGGTCTGTTTGGGATGAAACATTATAACATAGATCAGAAAATGGCGTAATCTGGGCACTTTTAGTTAACCAGTTGCCAGGTTTACATGAGAGCTTTAATTCCAAATAAAAATGATGTAATTCTGAATAAAAAACATTAATTCCACTTTAAAAAGACTAAACACTTGATTCCTAATGAAAATGATTATTCAGAATTAAAGTTAGTAAGTGGGTGGTTTATTCCTACGTATTTTAAAGCCAAATTAATGTATTCCTCGATTATGTAAATGTTTATTCTTCTTAAAAATATAAAAAAATATCGTGTAAATGTGGCCAGTGTGGGAGACAGAATGCTCGAAGTGTTGCGTTGGTTTGGAATTTTAACACTGTTGAATTCCTGTTTGTTGTGCTGCCGGGAGTTGATTAGAAAACTGAGGCAATTATTCCAAACTTTTCTCTACTTAACATTTAAAATAGAATGTTTTTTATTTGAACAAAAATAATATGATGTTATTGCTTTAACCAGAAATCTTTTTACATTTCATGGCTTTCACCTGACCTCGTGTCCTCATGTAACATTTCATATCAAATCAAGCTCGGAACAATTGTGATGCAAATGTTTTCATAATTACAAAACCACAGCGCTGCTTTTCTTTCTCGGAATTCTGTCCGTGTTGAACAGGGTTTGGCCTGAGAAATACTTTTACTTCAGTCTAAACTCTTTCAGTCATGATCCATTATGTTTTATGTTGAGTCAGTTTTGTTTTGTTTTGTAGTGCTGCAAAAGGACCGTATAACTACTACTACTACTACTACTACTACTGCTACTACGACTACTACTACTACTACTACTACTACTACTATGACTACGACTACGACTACGACTACGACTACGACTACTACTACTACTACTACTACTACTACTACGACTACTACGACTACTACGACTACTACTACTACTACTACTACTACTACTACTACTACTACTACGACTACGACTACGACTACGACTACTACTACTACTACTACTACTACTACTACTACTACTACGACTACTACTACTACTACTACTACTACTACTACTACTACTACGACTACTACTACTACGACTATGACTACGACTACTACTACTACTACTACTATTACTACTACTACGACTACGACTACGACTACTACGACTACGACTACTACTATTACTACTACGACTACTACTACTACTACTACTACTACTACTACTACTACTACTACTATTACTACGACTACGACTACTACTACTACTACTATTACTACGACTACGACTACGACTACTACTACTACTACTATTACTACGACTACGACTACTACTACTACTACTACTACTACTATTACTACGACTACGACTACTACTACTACTACTACTACACATAGTCAATTCATGACCACATATTTTTCAAATCAAAATCTATTTAGCAAAAAATGACTAAAAAGCAAGTTTTTTGTTTTTGGTTTGTGCGTATTTTATTTATTTATTATTATATTTTTACTGCTACTTATTTAGAAGTTTATTACCATGTTTAAAATATTTCTTACTCTGTGTTATTGTCATACACTGTGATGTGTGAGCTACTGTGCCGACGTCATTTCCCTTGTGGATCAATAAAGTCTCAGTCACAGTCTAAGTTTTGCCCTGTTCCTCACTGTGTGTGGGCTTGCATTTCCATAGACCTGACTCTCATTTTTCCTGGAATAGGGCCTCCTCCTGCTTGTTTCCATAGAAATAGAAAAGACATCATACATATCATTCCCTATGGAGAAGTGCGGTTCTTATTTATTTATGGTCTTAAAATGTTCGTCTTAACCTGCTCTACATGATCCTGGTGTTTTTACTTCACCATTTTGTCTCTTAATAAATATCTATTCCAAATATACAACTTGGCTCCAAATTCTCCATATCTTCATTTGAGTCGAATGCTGGGGGTGAGGTTACGAATACCGGCTCGAGCGTCCCCCTGGCTTGAAAGTCCCAGCTCGAGTGTCCCATTCTCTCGGCAGGAGTGCCCCCCTCCTCCCTCTGGATGTCCCCTTTTCTTGGGCGGCACATGGGTAACGGCCTTTAGTGGACATTGTGATTTATTGAGATATAAAATCAGAATTCATTATCATAATAAAATGAAATGTGAATATAGCAAGACCAAATGTCGGGACTTGTTTATGTCATTTTCCAGATCTTTTATGCCTCACTTGTGGACGATTCCTGAGGAGTAATTTGACTTTGACTTAAATTTCTATTTACTCTATTGTGTGTTGGAGACCACATAGTTTTTGCATGTTTTGTTTGTATGTATGAACAAATGTGTTGAGATAAATTGTAAACTGTGTGTGTAATTAATACAAAATATATACAGTATATCAGTGTGTGAAATACCCGTCAGTATTCGGGGGGTCCCCACCTCTGAATGGTTGAGCAATACAGATATACATTTTCAATATGCAGAAGCCTATGCAAAGTTGTGTATTACAATGTGAGCAAACGAGTGAATAAATGTTAGGTAGGCTATCGACACGCAGTCAGTGACTTGTAAAGGACCAGGGTCCTTGTGAAAAACAAAACAGCACGGTGGACTCCACAGACAGCCTATAGCGAGCCACACCGCACCACAGCGGCTGCGCTCTCGCTTTCAAACACACACAAACACAGTCACCCCAACTTCAGTGCTAGGCTAGACTGCTTCTACCAACCACAAGACATAACCATGCTGTATAAGGCGAAAAGGACACACACAATCACGCACACACATCTTGTGCACACTCAATTCTATCATCACAGTTCAGTCACTGCAAATACTGAAACAATAGCCTCTTACCTTAAGTTAGAATAGACCAAATACGCCTCGGCTGTACTTCTTGTAGTTGCCGTCCTGGTTTCCAGGAAAAAGAGAGACGATGTCCTCTTTTAATCCAGCTTGTGACGAAAGGAATTGGATCAAATTTGACCAGAGGAGGTCCGTTGAGGTCCACAAACAGGAAGTGTATAGTTTCTTTCGAAGCTTCTTTGTGTCAGAGCTCGTAATATCACAGTTAATCCATTCCTCTGCGAGGTGTAAACCGGGTCCCTTCTCTGCGATTAGTAATATTTTAGCTTTTCTGCACACTAAACACCACAATTTCAGTGCCTTAAAGTCAAGCCAAGAATTGCGGTCTTTCCATTCATCCACCTGCTTCTTTGTCCAACCAGCAGGAAAGTCACTTGTGCGAGCACTAGCAGCACTTTCTGACATTAACTCGGCACCTGCTGCTTCAGCCACAGACTCGGCTTCGTCTTGTTCTTGACGGGGTGGGAGTTTAGGGTCTTCTTTTGTGACAGGGAGTGGGTCCACTGCACCAACATCTTCCTCTCTCAGTGCTAATTTTTTTGATGTGACGAACCCAGAGTGAGCCAGTGATGTACTCTGTAGCTTTTGCTTGCTAGCCATTTTGACAGTACTTTGTTTTCACTATCAAATTGCTAGGCTAGTCTTGCTTGCGTTTAGCACGCGCATGGCTAATTTGCATACGGGCACGAGATTGGCAAAAAATATTTTGTGAATATTGAATTCTGAATATTGGACATTATGAGTTTAGAAAACATTTTAGTGACCAATTATTGATCATATTTGAACCCCCCCAAAATTTTGCTTTTAAGGCTTTTGGGGGGTGTGATGGAGTTAATGGGGGTCGGGCCCCCGTCTTCGTATTTCGCACACTGCAGTATATATATATATATATATATTCATTTCCACGTATATCGATGAACTAACTTAGTTTCATAAAGGGTAATAATTAATGGGGACTATTCAGCCTGTGGAAATTTCCAGCTTGGGGACCTTTCAGCCAGGGTGACTTTCCAGCTGATTCCCAACATTACACTTCCTTAGTCCACTTTACACTGTGGTTTGTTCTTGTGCTGGTCCTGGTGTAGTCATGGTCTTAGTCTGTGCACCGATCCATCTTATGTATTTAAATAGCCGTGCCTGAGAATACACATGCATAAACATGAATCATTTCTTCCTCCATTGTTTAGTCTAACCTTTCGGTTCCATTCAAATAGCACAATATACAAACTAAAATAACTCTGTCACTTTACACCACGTATTCTGAACGTAACTGTTACCATGTCCCATATAATCATGTTTCTGTGGCCTCTTTTGTTGTGAGACTGTTCTAGTTCAATGCCCCTTCACAGAACAGAACACATGTTAGCCACAGTTAGCTACAGTCAGCCCGGGGCCACATGTTTCTATAGGACGTGAAGTGCTTTATATGAATGGCTCATATTCAGCGCAGAGGAGCTGTGAGTGCACTGCCGAGTCCATTCAGGAGGTGCTGCTTAGAACAGAGCTGAACATGTTCTTATCTGGACTTATTTATTGCACGCTATAATATGGCGGTAGGGCTGCAGCTATCGATTATTACAGTAATCGATTATTCTGTTGATTATTTTGTTTGAATAATCGAGTAATCGTTTGTTAATGTTGCGTCTACTTTGCACATGTTAAGTCCACACCACGTGCACTGACAGATACACGTGTTTTGGACATGAAAAACGTAATTATTGCTGGGCTAAGATTGACTCACCTCGCGGTTTCTTTTCCACTTGATGTAATGTACGGTGCTGTTTCTGTTTAGATGTTGTAGCATCAGTGTTGAGAAGGTGACTTTTAAAATGTTCCCCTACAGATTACAGATTACATTCCCCAAAATGTAGTTTGTGATGTAATCAATTAAATTACTTAAAGTGAGTAACGTAATCTGAATACTTTGGATTATTTGATATTGTCATGATTTTTAAAACTACATAAATGTAGCAACCAACTCCTGCAAATTCTTGTTTGGTTTTAGACCTGAATTAGACCTGGTTTTAGATCTGGTTTAGTCCTGGTGTGAGTTCTGGTTTAGAGGCACAGGAGGAAGCGCGGTCCACGGAGTGTACGCGACAAGACACAATCCACGTGCAGTGCACGGCGTACCGGAGATGAGGAGTGCGCGGCGTACGGGAGCGTACCGCGCTCTGTTTACCGCGCTCTGAGGAGGTTTTGCTCTTATTATACATCCATGGGCGCCGCGCCGTTGTGTGTACAGTGAAGTGCAGTGGTCGTGCTGAAACTTTACCTCTACCACAAAAGGTTCTGGCCATCGCTGAGCGTATGAAAATAAAACGAAGCATCGAGGCAAAAAAAAATAATCGATGCATTTTTCTAATCGATTAACTCGATGAATCGTTTCAGCCCTATATGGTGGTATAATTTTGTTTAGTATTACTGAGATTCGCTCCAAAAAAGTATAAGATATAATTTTGAGGTGCCTTTTTATGCCGTGTGGCCTATTTATATGTATTTTTATGTCACTTGCTTTATTTGTTTTAGCCTTTCTAACATAATTTATTCTTCCAATTTATAAATCGATTGCAAATAAAGAAGGCAAAAAGAAGTTGCACAACAAAAGTACAAGTTAAACAGTAAATTTGGGCTCATAAAGATGTACTATGGATTTTTTTTTTAATAGTTTAGTTTCGATGGAGATGTTATTGCTTTGACTGGAATGTTCCACAGTATCTCCCAGGCCAAGTTACTGTTCAGATCTGTGGAGAAGCATCTACATTCACAGTAGAATGCATTTTTTTCCAAAGTATTTTTTTGTTTTGTGATTGAATAAATGGAAGATAGATTCATTCTTGTGAACTTTTAGACATGTTCGAATGTTGTTACCTCCTCAAAAACAGACCTGGAGTCGTGTTTTGTTTCATTCATGTTTGAGTAACTCTTTATTATTACTACATCTCCAACCCTCAAAATGCTCTGTTCTATCTTGTGATGTCATGAAGTGGTATTTTTCAGACACCTTTTACCCTTTGTTCAGAGAGATCGGAAATTCCAAAGCACCAGTAATGAATAAATGCAAGATAGATCCATTTTACATAATGATGAGATTACATTCAATTTATATATCAATTTACATGTATCTTACATACAAGAAATTGAAATGTCAGGCAAAGCAACGAGAAGACGGACCCTCAACCAGAAAAGTTATACTGTTAACATTTAAGATAAAAAATGTTGTAATAAATGCTTTTGGAAAGTAACAAGACTATGCAACTTTTCTGGTGAGGGTTACAGCACCTACTTGTCTCCATGGAGATGTCATTGCTTTGTCTGGAAAGTTACACAGTATGAAATCTCGCTTTCTGTCTGTCATTGCATTTTTTCAATTCTAGCAGTTTTTATTGCTGAAAAATACCTTGAAAATCATGCTTTCTTACTGTGAGCGGGGTCGACCCTACATAGACCTGACCTGTAACTTGGCCTTGTGGCATTTCCTGCTCGTCTCCATGGGGACAGAACTGTTTAATGCCAAACTGTGGTAATAAAACCATGCAAAGCAATAACATATGGGCACAAGCAGCAGAAAAGTGACATAGTTCAACTTTAAACAGAACAAAATGTTTACACTGCCGTCATAAAGGCTTCTTAATAAAGCAGCACGTGTATTGAACTGAACGGCTAAAGACAGGTTCAGACTGTTCCCATGTTCTCAGCATTGCATAACGCCTTTGTGTCCTTAGGCAAGACACTTAACCCTTCTCATCTGTGTGAAAGTCTCATTGTGTGAGAACTGTTGCCACATTAGCGACAGTCTGCCCCAGAGCGACCCCAGCTGCACAAGCTCACCACCTCTGAGCGACTGAGACTGCAGAACTAGGGCACCTGACCGAGGGAACACAATATTATACCGATATGTGACGGATGACAGTGTCACAGTTCTCAGAAGCTCAGAGTGCAGAAAGGACATTTAAAGACTAGCACAATAACTGATACCTATACCTGCACCTTTGTATATTATATTTTATTACATTTTATTATATCTGTATTTTATTCTATTTTTCACTATATTGTTTACTTACTTTCCCTTGTATTTGCAAACACTTTTTTAACAGTACTATTTATTGCGCCTATTAGTACTTCTTGAATATCTTAGCGAGTCAACGGTTCTTCTCATCCTAAGCATTTCATTGCACTGTAGACCTTGTGTTGAACCTGCATATGACAAATAAACAGTCTTGAATCTATTGAACTAGTGTACAAAATATTAGCACGATACACAGGCGAAGCGTCTCGAAGCAACGCAACTTCAATCCATTTCGGACCATTTTTAACTATATAAGCAAGCACTAAACTCTGTGAATCTGTGGAGAGAGGAGTTAGATTTTCTTTGCAAATGATGTGTGACCAGTGAGCTCCTTTGTTCCACATGTGTCACTGAAATAAATCAATCTGACTGGACGATCAGGTTTGCTTCTGGCTCGAGGTACGACCGTAGACCGTGTGTAAAGAAGTGGCCTCAGAAAGTGTGACTCACGATGCTTGTGGTAATAGTTACGTGAGGAATCGGATTGTTTTAATGGTCAAAATAGCGAAATAAAACCCTAGGATCATGTAAAGCAGGTTAAAACGAACATTTTAAGACCAATGGGAGTCAGTAGGAGCCAGAAGAGCCACATGCTAACCCCCCATTTGTCCATTTATATATAAAGTTTATGAATAAGTTGGAAGGAGTGGTGACCAGACTGATCGCTATCATTCCAGACTTCCCAGGCAAGATGGGTAGATAGATTAGGAAGCCAACAATTAGTCATGCACTCTGAATATTCTTACAATGGGTGAAGTGTTTTGCTTAAGGAAACATCGTTGGTTGCGTCAGACTGCCAACTTTTCGCCTTACTTCTTATTGCTAAATGTTCTCGCCAGCTTAGGCCTCATTTCTCGTCAGCCACGTTGCTCCGCTTGCTCATATAATTACAGTGAATTATGTTTTCTGTCTAAGCCTCTGTGCCCCCGTCCAAGAGTGCGACTTTACTGTACAGTCTGACAGAAGATTTGCATAGGATTTATCGGCGTACACTCATTTCTCATAGACGTGTTTTGGGCTCAGACGTGCTGTGGGATGATTACCGCTGCTCCAAACACAAAAGGACTGCCAGATCACAGCGAGTACGGGATCTTTTTGGAGCGTTCGACCGTGTTATAACACTGTTCCCTCATCGAAAACATCCCTGAATGATATTTTCACTGTCTTGGAAAGATCATATTGAATTAGGCCTTGTCCACATGTAGCCGGGTATCTGATAAACCGAAGATGTTTTGCTGCGTTTTGACCTGTCATCCACACGAACACGCATCAAAAACGAGTATTCAGGGAAAACTCCGGCCAAAGTGAAGATTTTTGAAAACTCCGTTTATGCCTGTTTGTGTGGACAGAGATAACTGGGGTTTTGTGTTTTAAAACGTCACTGTCTGCGCCAAAAAATATGAATCTGCCCTGACGTCAAACGTGCGACATTTGTTTAGGCGACTGCAAAAGCCAAAGCCAAAGCCAAAGCAGACTATGGATCGGAGTCGTTTCTTTTGAAGTTTATACTCCAAAACTGTGTTTAGGAGCAATTCTGACTCCGAGTCTGTCCAGACAAAGGAGCTCGGCGCCATGTTTTCTGTTGTTTAAGTTTAGGTGGAAGTGACGGCGAAGTGAGGGCTCAATGGAAATAACGCCATCTACAGGTTTGGAATGCGTATGAATGTGGTTGAAAACGCAGATGTTCGGTTATGTGTGGAAGGTATTTTTTCCGAAGACGAGGTGGTGTGGATAAAACATTTTTTATAAACGGAGGGGGGGAAATGTTCGGTTTTAAAAATACCCGGCTACGTGTGTACATGGCCTTAATCTGTAAAAATACTAAACAAAGAATATACTTTTGACAGCTGTCTGTCAGTCACTGCTAAATCTGGTCTGAGACAACTGATTAAAATCTGCTTAAAGATTGTGGAGCAGTCCCTGGGCGCACAGTATGAGCTCGAGTATCATAATAACACACTGCAGCTGGATAAGAACATCACCTCTGACCCCAGCCATGTTCTGAACTCTGAATATGTGCTTCTACCATCAGGGCGTCGCTCCTCTGTGCCAACATTTAATAGAATCAAACTGAAAAATTCTTTTGTCCATCAGTCCATCTTGAAACTAAATGAGGAACTTAACCCATAAGTGGCGAGTGGACACTTGTTTAACTTTGTCTTTTGCCTTATGGTTTTTGTCAAATATGTGTTTGTGTTTTTTTGTTTTTTTTGTAATGTCCTGCGGAGCAAATTTCAGATCATTCATCTGACAATAAAGTATTCTATCTATCTATCTATCTATCTATCTATCTATCTATCTGAAGTGGTTTTTGAGTCAAAAACCTGTGTGTTTGTGTCATCTAGAGATCTCTTTCTGGAGCAGGGTTGCAGCAGATCTGGAAGAAAGTTTTTGATTTGTTTTTACTGGACACTGGTCTGTTTGCAGTGATATAAACAGTTTTTGTTAGTGGCCATAGACTGTATATGAGTGGACAGAGCTAACCCGTTAGCCGCTGCGTGCCAAACAGGAAGTGCTCCAGGAGGCTCTTCCGGCTCCTTCTCTCCGTTCTTCCCATTGACTCACATTTAGATCTTATCGTCCCTCTCTCCATAACTGCTGCTGTGGCCTCGTCATTTTGGTCTTAAAAGTTTGTATGAACCCGCGACACATGAATCATGAATTTTTTTCCCGCTATTTTGTCTGTCAAAAAATGCTATTCATAACATAGAGTCTTGCTCCAGATTTGCTCCTGTAACTGTGGCATCAGGAGCCTCATTTGAGCGGCGCTGACGCTGTGGTGACGTCACACTCACTTAGTCCACTCTTATATACGCTCTATGTTAGTGGCACTAGTTGGCGGTAATGGATGTAAGCTGTCATTACAGTCCATAGAAGATCTTTCCTGGGCACTGTTCAAATCCTCCTTAAGCCCAATTTATGGTCGCAGACAGCAAGGGAAAGCGATGCAAATAAGGGCTGTGATTGGTCCTCTCTACATCCGCTGTACATACATTTCCGGTACTCCGCTTCCTCCGTTTTTCCGCTTCATTTTGTATACACGAACACCATTTTTCAATCTTAGTCTCTTAGCATTGTGGCAGTGAATTACCTCTCGGCGCATAGACCTTGACGCCACAAGGCAACGGTGGCTATTTGCGCTGCGTTGACGCAGAATTATAAAGTAAGTGTTTATTTATATAGCACTTTTCACAGACAGATGTCACAAAGATGCTTTACAGAGGATTATTTACAGAGCATTCTTCATTCACTCCAGACCCGCTGGTGGTAAACTACTGTTGTAGCCACAGCTGCCCTGGGACACCACCATCACTCACTCACACAACTTTCACACCTACAGTGCATGTTTTGAGTTGATGGGGGAAACCGGAGCCCAGAGGAAACCCATTCAGACACGGGGAGAACATGCAAACTCCACACAGAAAGGCCCGGGCGACCTGGGGATCGAACCCACAACCTTCTTGCTGTGAGGCATGAGTGCTAAAACGGCCTTTACGGTTAGCAGTACGATTCTGTCCAGTGCTCCGCCCACAAGCCTATGTCACCCACGCCCCCGTTTGACAGTTCTACATAAATATACATGATATACAATACATTACAGCTTCATAATCTGATGTGCAGTAGAATGAAAATGAAACTTATGAAACAAGAGAGAGCTGCAGGGTGTCTTAGTAGTGTAGAAGTCCACAACAGGTGCTCCTCAAGGACAAGGCTCTAACGCTAACAGACAGGGAAGATAACCGAGCGTGTGATGTAAAAACTTACTGCGATAAAGCTCAAAGTCAAGTCAAAAAGTCTGAGGCACTCTGTCGGATTTAGAATAAAAGTCCTTTCATGGTTACATGGGACGAGCCAACATGTTTCTACGAACGTAGGCCTACATCGCGAAAAAGCTTGGCCAAAATTTAAGATATAAACACTTAAATGTATCAGAAAATTACTTAAAACTAGTGAAATTATCTGTCAATGCAGCAAGATCATTTAACTCGACAAGTTCTCTTAAAATAAACAACCTCTAGATCAGAATGACAAGTAGAGAATAAATAGTAAGTAGGGAATAAATCTGAAAACAAGATGATGTTACTGATTTGTTCTCATTTTCATCACGCGAATTTCATTTCCTTTTCCATTTCATTAAATTTCATGACATAATTTAATACAAGCTGAGAGTCTTGCCTTTTAAATGCATTTTATTTCATGTTTTTATGTGCTTCAGGGGCTGAGATATTAAGGTTTTCATACACAAAATTTTTCATAAACTCTCTATGCTGTGATAAAGCCCGTTTTTCACAGGCGTTTTAGGCGTAAATGGGTTAAAACGTATAACTTTTGTAAATAAGTTATATAAAAGTACTGTAAGTTATGTGTTGGCAGTTAACACTCCATAGATGTTTAAAATGCGTCTGCTACATTCAAATTGATACAAAGCTCAAAATGACTTTATGCTGGAACGATTTTTGAAAGAAATGTCCAATAATCGTAAGAAAATCGAAATGGCAAAGACTGACATTTTTGAAGGACTTGATACTCCTCCATAAACAACATGATCTCTGGTTTTATTCTGCGTAAAAGCTGTTTAACCCTGGAGTTTAGATCCACACAAACACGTTCTGAAATGTGATTCTAGTGTTGTTGTTTTTGTTGGTTCAGATTCAGTCTTTTTGTGAACTCTTCTGTTTAAAATGTGAACTTGCATCTCAGATCCCGTCTCAGATCTGATCGCGGTGCTCGTCAGGAACACTCCGCTTGTTGTTGCGAGGCTGAACTCACTGATTAATGTTGTCTTGAAAGACGTATTTATGGATAAATCAGGAATTCAGGAAATGCCAGTGGAGGGCAAAAGCCTGTCTACGTCTGCTTTATTGAGGAGTAGAGCTAAAATGTGGATGTCTGTGAGCGACGGTATAAAAGCTGAGTCTGGTGAATGTGTATGGACTCTAAAAACACGGAGGAGCACTTGGTTTACTACCTAATGATGGAGGAATTGGAACATTATTAGGATTTTGGAGACGGCAAAAGCCTAAAATATGTAGTTAAACATGCTGAAATGGTAAAATCAACACTTATAAATAAAAATATGTTAGTTAAAGTTCCTATATAACGCAAAAATGGACTCTTATGAGCTTTAAGTCATGTTATAATGTTGTTCCCTCACCAAACACAGACCTGGAGTTGTGTTTTTTTTCATTCACATGTTTGAGTAACCCTTTACTGTTAGTCTGTCTACATCTCCGAAGCTGAAAATGCTCTGTTCCACCTTGTGATGTCATGAACGAATAGTTTGTTTCTTTGTCTGGCTTCTGATAAAAGGGAACTCTCCATCTCAATGGGCATATGAAACATTGATGGAAATCTGTAACCCACTTATTCCAAATCAACCGTTCAGAGAAGAATCTGGACCAGTTTGTAATCTGAAACCACAAATACAAAAAATTCACAAAAATGTAATTCCGCCTGGATTTTTTTTACCTTATTACAAGTCCCTAAATCTCATGTTTAGTGAGATCTGCTTCAGCTTTGACATGGGAATTGTCGACACCCAATGAAAGCTCAGTCTGCTTCACTCTCAGACCATCCCCAGAGACGCCTGCCGTACCTACTCTTATATTTACCCAAAGAATCCAGTTTGAAATCTGACTTTTCTCTGCGTAGAGCTTGTTCCTGTTCGAAAATGAGATCGGATCAGAACGAGGACAAATCTCCAGAGCCTCAGCTTCACAACAAGTCCTACCGTTCGTCTCCAAAGGGTTCGGAAACTGATTCAGTCTGAGTTGAGAGTCATTTGAGTCAGGCACTTTAGGAAAAATAAAGCGAAACTAAAGGAGTTAAAAGCTCCGTTTACCTTTAGTTCAGCAGAGATTAGAAATTCCAGGTTTGAAATCATCCAAATACTTCTCGTGAAGGGGTATGGAGTTTAAAAGCACAGCGGAAACAGGAAATAACATCACAACACAGATGAGAAAATAGCGGAATATGGACCCCTTAAAGACGGAGGTTATGGTTTACTTAAAGACGCACTGTGTAACTTTTCTCATGATGGGTTGGCCACCTGCTCGTCTCTGTTATTGCTTTGCCTTGAATGTTCAGCTAATCATTCATTTGTTTAATTTTAAGAGAAAAACTAAAAAAGGAGAAAATGTGCTTGTGCATGTGCTTGTTTCCATGGAGACAGATACATTAAGCTTTGTATTTGATTGTATAATTTCACCTTATCGTTCTTTTAAAGGGCCAGTAAACCCCCAAATCACTTTTTTCTACTGATTCGCTGTGTAAATGGGTGTAAAATAGAACTATATATCTATCCCTCGCCTTATTTGGACATTTTAGTGCATATTTGTTAAAAGTCGGACGTTTGAGTCAAAACCGTGTCTGTAACAGCCTCATTAGGATCAAATACAGGCAGAACATTTGAATTTTCGGTTTGGACTAAGGGTCGACAGTGAGTCAGATGCAGGTTATTACTGTGTCTGGAGAAAAGACAAACGGTGTGATCCGAGCACAAATATCCGCTCTGTTTCAAAGACCATAGCGCACCGGTCCGCGCCGTGTTGGATTGTTGTGGCTGTCGGTCGGCTGTCAATCATCGCTCCAGAGCCCGCCCCACACCCGCTCCCCGACCCACCGAACACCGCCCACTCTGGAGGATTTTTCAGCTTTTCCTTACGGGCGGAGTAAAGCTTCGGGAGGGTTTAATGGCTCTTTAAACATTGAAACTACATCTTTTTTTTTTTGCATATCTTCAAGGTTCCTCGGTCAAATGATGTTTCTTCTTTGAAAACCTGACGTCTCCCAGTCCCTGTAGCTCAGAGCATGTCTGTAACCTCTGCTGTAAATGTTAGCTCGCACCCTGTTATTAGATCTATAGCAGGCCTGGACAGGAGGCCCATGTATTTCCTGTGGCAGTCGCCATAATGTAAACTGAAACTGTATCCAGGACATAAGTGTGATTCGAAAGCAAGATGGATTTTTGCTGTTGGGAAAGACAGTGTTTGTGCTTTAGTTTAGGGAAACGGGCTTTTCAGTTCCGATACGGATAACGATAACTTCTGCCGATACCCGATGTTATCCGGTTGTGTTGTGGTCTTATCCAATTAAAAGCCTGGGTGGAAAGAGTAACCAAAACCTTTATTTACGTAAGAATATTGTCAAGTACATTACTCAAGTAGGAGTAAAAGTATCGTCTGAAAAGTACAATTGTATTAGAAAGTAAATGTATTTGAGTAAATGTAACTATCACCTTCAGTGAACTGAGCTGACTGACCTGGTCCGACTGGTATCTCTTCCTCCCCCCCCTCTCTCTTTCTTCCTCCTCTTTCTCTTATCTCTCTCCTCTCCTCACCTCTCTATTTCTCAATCTATCTCTGCTCTCTTTTCTCTCTCCCCTCCCTTTCTTTCTCTGTCTCACGTGCTCTCCTTCCCTCCTCTCCCCTCCCTCTTTACTCTTTATCTCTCTCCTTCTACTGCTACACTATACACTCTATACACTCTCCTATCTCTCTGTCTCTCTCTTCTCGCCTCTCTCTTTCTCTCAATCTATCTCTACTCTCTCTCGCTATATACCCTCCCTCTTCTCCCTCTTTCCCCTTCTCTCTCTCCCTTCTGTTTCTCTTTCTCTCCCTCCTCTCTCTCTTACATCTCTTCCTCTTTCCTCACCTCTCTCTTTTTGTCTCTCAAGTTATCACAACTCTTTCTTCTCCCTCTCTCTGTCTATCTCCCCTTCTCTCTCTCCCTTCTCTGTCTTTCTTTCTCTGTTTTGCTCTCTCTCCTCCCCTCCTTTCTCTCTCTCGCTCCTCCCTCTCTTCTCTTTGTCTTTCTCCTTCTACTACTGCTCTCTCTATGCACTCTCCCTCCTCTTTCTCTTTCTCTCCCTCTCTTTCCCTTCTCTCTTGTTCCCTTCTGTTTCTCTCCCTCTTCTCTCTCTTATCTCTCTCCTCTCGCTCTCCTCACCTCTCTCTTTCTCTCTACATCTATCTCTGCTCTCTCTCTTCTCTTTTCCCTTCTCTGTCTCCCATCTCTCTTTCTGTCTCTATCTCTTTCTACTACTGCTCTCTCTTTATACACTCTCTCCTATCTTTCTCTCCCTTCTCTCTCTCCCTCCTCGCTCTCTCTCTCCCTCTCTTTTTCAATCTGTCTCTACTTTCTCTCTCTATACAGTCTCGCTCCTATCTCTCTCAATCTATCCCTACTCTCTCTTCTCTCTCTTTCCCCTTTGCTCACTCTATCCCTTCTGTTTTTCTCTCTCCCTCCTCTCTCTCTTATTTCTGTCCTCTCCCTCTCTGCTCCCCCCTCTCTCTTTCTCTCAGTCTATTTCTGCTCTCTCCGCTCTCTCCCCTTCTCTCTCTTGCTCTCTTTCCTTCATTCTCTCTGACTCCTCCCTCTCTTCTCTTTGTCTCTCTTCTTTTACTACTACTCTCTCTCTATACAGTCTCTCTCCTATCTCTCTCTTGCTCTCTCTCACCCTTCTCTCTCTCTCTTCTCCTATCACTCTTCTGTTTTCTCTCTCTCCCTCCTCTCTCTCTTATTTCTGTCCTCTCCCTCTCTGCTCCCCTCTCTCTCTTTCTCTCTCAGTCTATTTCTGCTCTCTCCTTCTCTCTCTTGCTCTCTTTCCTTCATTCTCTCTGACTCCTCCCTCTCTTCTCTTTGTCTCTCTTCTTTTACTACTACTCTCTCTCTATACAGTCTCTCTCCTCCTCTTATCCCCCTCTGTCTCTCTCTCTTTCTGTCTCTCTCTCTTCTCCTATCACTCTTCTTTCTCTCTCCCCCCCCCCCCTTCTCTCTGTCTGTCAAATCCAACATATATTTCTCAGTACTTTTTCTTCTTCTTCTTCTTCTTTTCTCTTAACCTCTTCTCACCCGGGGCAGTTAGCATTTCATCTCCGTCTTTCACTCTCTTTCCGGCGGTGGCTTCACAAACCGGTCTCTTCATCCGTCCTGGTGGTGCCAAAGATACTCATCCATCAACACCATTCTTTTTGTCAGAGCGTTAACAGAAAAACTTGGCACCGTCTCGCAATTGTCAAAATAAATCTTTTATAAATGTGGCGTTCACTCACAAAACAGGGACAGTTCTTAGAATCTGACCCTTCCTTCAGTATCCCGGGGCAACAGGGTTAGAAGGCAAATTCAGAAAGGCCACGAGGCGTCGAGGAAGTGAACCAGGAACCTTTGATTTGCCCAAGAGCACCAAAAAAAACATGGTACACAAAACAAACAAAGATCGACTGCAAATACAACAAATACTAATGGAAATACTCGTAAATTCAGCTTTTAATTTTTGAACTTTTTCTAACTTTTCTAGTCGGGCATGTTATTGCTTTACCTGGAATGTTTCACAGTACGGCATTAAACATTTCTGCCTTCATGGAGACCAACCAGGACCAAGTTACAGGTCGGATCTGTGGAGAGGCGACCCCGCTCACGGTCACAATTCCTGTTTTTCTAGGTGTTTTTGAGCTGTAAAACCAAATGAACGAATGTAAGGCCAAGCTGTTTAATGCCATACTGTGGAACATTCCAGGCAAATCAATGACATCTCCATAGAAACAAGCAGGTGATGGACCCGCCCAAAAAGGTTACACAACGCACCTTTAAGGAAACATATTCAGATGCATCATACTGACTTTTTTTTTTTTTTTTTTTTTTACCTTGCCTCTTACTTATTTTAACAAAAATTTCGTTTTGGTAAAATGTGCACGATTCGAACCCTCCTTTCGGTTAACAGTACGATCCTGTCCAAAGCTCCGCCCACAAGCCTAATATATAAAAACATGATACAAAACAACACACTGCAACTTCACAAACCTGAAATAGCAGCATTAGTTTCATTAAGCGGGGCTGATTGTCTTGTGATAGCGCTCTGAAGGGGGAGTGACTTAGCACGGGGAGCAGTATGCATGTACAGCTCTGGAAAAAAAAGAAAAGAGACCACTGCAAAATGATCAGTTTCTCTGATTTTACTACTTATAGGTTTGTGTTTGAGTAAAATGAACATTTTTGTTTCATTCTATAAACTACTGACAACATTTCTCCCGAATTCCAAATACAAATATTGTCATTTCGAGCATTTGTTTGCAGAAAATGACAAATGGTCAAAATAACAAAAAAGATTAAATGTTTTCAGACCTCAAATAATGTGAAAAAAACAAGATCATCTTCATTTTAAAACAACACAATACGAATGTTTGAACTTAGGAAGAGTTCAGAAATCAATATTTGGTAGAATAATAATAATGATGAACACAGCAGTGGTTTTCTCCTTTTCCTCCTTAAATCAGGTTTGGTTCAGGTGATCTCCTCATCAGTGCCTCATGAAGCAGAATGAGGTGTTTGTGTTCAATTCAACAGACGCTGGAATGAAACGGCCGTCACACATGTAGAGACGCTGATTTCAGAACAAAAATGGAGTGCTCACTATATTTTTCCAGAGCTGTATGTGCTATTTTTCCGTACAGTAATTCAGTACATAGCTGAGATACTCAAAAGGTAGGAAATGAATAAACAAATTAAAAAAAGTATATTTTTCTACCTCTTATGTCTGCAGAATTTAATACAATTTTTGGTATATAGAAATATTGATACATGTGTCAACAGCAGTACAGGAATATGATTTTTTTAAATGATTCTCTAAAGCAATTAATACCCCATACAAGTGTAATAATACCCCCGCTTTAAAGTCCAATCTATTATTGTTTACTCCGGCACATTTAAAGGCGCAGTTAAACTTTATTGCCTCTTCAGGTCAGTGCAGTTTACGTGACGTCACTATTGTCTTTAAACAAAACACGGCTGCCTCCTGTTTGTGCGGGCGGGCGTAGATCTCCATAGGGCCGACGGGAGCCGGCGGGAGCAGACGGGAGCAGACGGGAGCAGACAGGAGCCGGCGGGAGCAGAAGAGCCTCTCCCCCGGTGGTCCCGTCGCAGATGGATGGGCCTGTCCGCACAGTTTAATGAGCGTGATAGGTTCAAGTGCTCGGAGGAGACGGAGAGCTGAGAGGCGGACATTTTGAAGTCGGTTTAAGACGTGATATTTTTGCTGTTGATTGTGAAGCTAACAGGAAGAACTACTCTGTTAGAAGCTTCGTTTGGACTTAATCTGAGTTTTATTTGAACATAATCAGTTTTTCCGTGTTTTTCAGTGCAGTCACTCGCACCTTTTTGTTGAATCAAACGCCTAAACAGGATTTTTCTTGAGTTTTCACTTCACTTTTTTAGGCGTGTTCGTGTTTGCTAATGTGTGCATTGTGTCACCATAGCAACTGCTGAACGTTCTACCAACAGAGACGCACATACACCCACAACGTGATGTCACCGCGAGGCAGGGGTCTCCAACCTGTAGCTCGGGAGCAACCAGTAGCTCTCCACCCTCTTCCAAGTAGCTCTCCAAGGGAAATCTGATTATTACCCGTGTAAATATAAATGTTTTGTTGCCTCACTTTGTGCACTAATAAATGGAAAAGGTTTATGCTTTATAGTCATCTAGCTGTTCCTTCTTTCTTATAATCGTTCCCAATTTCTTGCGACCGCTAAAATGAGTAGTTCTCTGGCGTTTTCGCTTTGTACAGGTGGCTCACTGGAGGAAAGAGGCCGCAAAGTATCAGTGTTCTGAAAATGACACAACTAAAAATGATCACTTTTTTTAAACAAAATTTTCCATTGTTCGTACGGGATAGAGTGAAACTTGTCGCCGTCCAATCACGTTCGTTTATTTCAGTGACTCATGGGAAACGGAGAAGCTCACTGGCCACCTGTCAATTAGAACAATACGAGTCTAGTGCGTTGCTCATTGATTCAGAAATCCACTTCGCTTTTCAGTCTTGCGTTTTTTTTTTTCTTTCTTTCTTCTTTCCTCGTAGGCTTCCACGTTTGTTTTTATGGACAGAGCTTGAGTGTTTCTGATTGGTTCACGTAGCTGTCAATCATGCCCATCTGAACTAAGGGAGATAAAACCAGTGTCCAAACAGTCTTGAAAAGAAAAAAAACATCAGTATTGTCGTATTCTTGTGTATTCTTGTGTATTCTTGTGTATTCTTGTGTATTCTTGTGTATTCTTGACTATCCAAGGAACATCACAAAGACATTTTGTACCATTTGCAGGGATCAAACCATCAACCTCTTCATACATTTGAACACAGAGGTATTCTAGTTATGAAGTACACACCACTATGCAACGTGAAAGTATGCTAGTTGTAAAATCTTCATCGACTAGTGTTTTAGTAGTAAACTTAAGTGATAACAGTGTGATGACAGATAAATCACATGACTTTTATTGCCTTTTAAGCTCCTATATTACACAAAATCATTATACGACTCTTGTGAGCTTTAAGCCATGTTATGACACTGTTTCCTCATCAAAAACATACATGGAGTCGTGTTTTGCTTCATTCACACACGTCTGAGTAATTCTTTCTCATCTGTCTACATCTCCAAAGCTCAATATCCACCCTGTGATGTCATGCAGTGGTACTTTTCAAATGAACAAGCTGCCTTCTACTTTAAGTTCAGTAAAGTTTGTCAATTCCAGGTTTTCTGAAGTGATCCTAGTGAAGGTGCATGGAGTTTAAAAACACATTGGAGCACTTCCTGTATTACCACGTGACATCACACAGTGTAAAGGAACTCGAGGTGTGTTTGGGATGAGGAAAGCAACATTAGAACAGAGATTAAAATAGTTCATTAGAGCTTCTTTAAGTATTAATGAAACGACTTCCTGCTCCTTACGGGAACTCGTACGTAGCTCCGCCCCCTGCGTACATACCTGGCATAACCCTGAACCTCTGCTTGTGTCTGATGTGGTCCCTGCATACCTCAAAGCCACTAAAACCCAGAGATGTTTCACTATAAAAGTTCAGATCTTCTCTAAATGACAGTGCAAACCATAAAGACATGTTCTGGTTATGACTTCTCACTTTGGGGCAATTTTAACATGTGTAATTGCTGCTATGAAACACTAAACATACTTATTAAATTTAAATGGACTGTCAAAAATGAAAAAAGGGAAAATTTTAAATGGAAAAACAAATAAGATACAAAAAATACACATTTTTGTTTAATTTTTTTGTTTAATTTTCTGATCTCTGTTCTAATATTTCCTCATTCACCCATGTTTAACACACAAACCAAATGGAAAATACTCCTGGTCCACCTTGTGATGTCATGTGGTAATACAGGAAGTGCTCCACTGTGTTTTTAAACTCCACACACCTTCACTAGAATCATTTGGATCGCATTTCAGTTCTTGAATTGCTGTGGAGATGTTATTACTTCAGCTGGAATGTTCCACAGTATGGTGTTAAACCTTTTGATCGTCACGGAGACCAAACCAGACCAAGTTACAGGTCAGATCTGCGGAGAGGCGACCCCGCTCACAGTCGGAATGTTGTTTTTCTAGGTATTATTGAGCTTTAAAACCACCTGGAATTTCATAAATGGAAGTTAGAGCTATTTAATGTCACACTGTGGAACATTCCAGTTAGAGCAGTGACATCTCCATGGAAACAAGCAGGTGACGGACCCCCTATCGGAGAAGTTGTAAAGTAAATTTGACATCATATAGAACCTTTATGTAACAAGCCACTGCAAAACACATCCACTGTTTAGGCAAATGAGGTGAAGTGTCTTGCCCATGGGTACGATAGCAGGAAGTGTGGTCAAAGCTGGGATTGAACCACCAGGACGACTGGTGTCAACATCAGTCAAATATATTCAGAGTTTCACAGCTCTATATATGATTTGACTTGTTTTCACACTATTCTCTTTGCTTCACATTCCATTTGTGATAAGATTTTTTAAAACTATTTTGAATTTGAATTAATTTTATTATCGTGTCTTGCGTACAAACATGGCCGCTGCTTCTTCCAATCTTTACACAGAAATCATGCCAACTTATAAACATTAAACAGCCAGTTCATCTTGTCAAAAAAAAAAAAAAATCAACAAAAAACCAGCTTCAGTTTCCACTACTCCCACTTCACCCCAAATACACAGTCTGTCTCCTGCAGTACTTCAACTTTGTGCTTGTACGCAGGCCCGTTGGCAGAAATTTGGGGGGGCCCAGGGCAAGAAGACTCAAGTGGGCCCCCCTCTAATATTAATTAAAAGGCAAAGGTTCCAATTCTGGGCCCCTAAGACTCTAATAGTTTAATAAGTTTAGCCATATTAGCTCGATTTAAAGTCATAGTTGCAGAATATGGTACAGGTTTGTCTCACTGCTGTATACACTATAGTATACAACTACTTCATCTTCATATACTTTTATGTACTTATATACTTCATACACTATATTCAATTATACATTTCAAAAGATTGATTTAAAATGCTTCTAAAATTGTGTAAAAAAGTAACTTATATAGGCCTAGTATTTTTCATAACCTCTTTATACTTGTATGTATTTGACAGCTCCTTGTACTTGTATCTTAAAACTTTTTTTGGACAGTTTTTGCTAATGTTTGCATTGTGTAACCATGGTAACTGCTGGACGTTCCTGTGAATGTGACTTTTTTAGTATCAATACTTGCTCAAATGAGTATCTACTAATGTCGATACTAGTTCAAGCATCGATTAGTATCAGATTTTTTATACTTTTGACAACCATACACAATACAATAGATCAGTACTTTCTTGATGTCTTATTAGAGCGACCAGATGTCCCTATTTCCCTATTTACCCGGGACAGTCCCAGTTTTGACTCCTGTCACCCCTGTGTCAACAGATTTATCTAAAACCAGTGATTTGTCCCAGTTTTACACAAGAAATGTGCCTGGTGTCCCTATTTTTGACTGATTTGATCCCTGCCAACAGTAAAGAGAGGCATAGATTGACATTTGTTTAGGTAAAATACAGAAAAGCTGCTTAAAAATGCTTCAAAATTTTAAAAATGTGACGAAACTGAGACATCACATCACATCAGTGCCACGTGCAGAACAGTTTTCCTTAATTATGGACTCATTTCACAATTTGATTATCATCAACCAACGCAAATCAGGGACGTCCCAGTTTTTTTTATTTTGAAAATCTGATCACCGTATGTCTTATGCTCGTTCTAAAGCTCAAGATCATTCTAGAATTTGTTTTTGGTTTTAATTTTAGTATCAGTTCTTAACCGTATTTAGAAACTGAGTACATTTGAGCCATGTAACTGTACTTTTACTTGAGTACACATTAGGGTGGTCCAAACATTTTTCAGATTCTCTCGATTAGAACCCTGCATTTGGTTCCAAATCTGGCCAAAATAAGTCGGTCCAAATTTTATGCAAATTAATTAATATGCAGAGGTTATTTAAGACTTGAAAATGGCCCTATACTAGAACATAATGATCCAAATAAATGAGACATATTCGAATAATTTAAACCTTGCATAAAAATGACTTAGAAAGTCCATAGAAGTTGCTTAGAAAGTCGGTAAAGTCCACAAAAAGTGACTTGAAAACGCGAAATTAGTCACAGTCCACATTCCCAGTACTCATTCCACCCCTGGATCTAACTGGATACTTCCTGGGTCACATTTGGTCTCCACTCTCACTCTTTGCAGCGTTACCTCCCCCGACCCCACCTGACCTCCTCCTGCTCTCTCTGCGTTTCCTAACCACTTCCTGTTTCCTCAGTGGGATCAGAGGTCAGAGTTAGAATTCCACACTCTCAGTACGCGGTAACTGCATGCGCCCGTTATGCTCCGATGTGGTCCTGTGACATTTGCATTCCCGGTCCTGCGGTGAGGCTGTTTAGAAGTACAGCTGCAGGATTTCCTCTTTAAAATCAGACTAATAGAACCAGAGATACGCTTAAAAGTCGTCCAAGAACTGCTAGAACTATTTGAGATGTGTTTTTTTCATGCCAGACACCCTCCCCGTACAAGCCCGCAATTTTACCGAAATAGGACCAAAGTATTTTCCACCTCAGGCGAGATTTTCTCCTGTGACCTTGTGGTTAGAAGGCATGTGCTTACTGAGAATGCCCCAGTTGGCTCAAAACGGAGTACGCTGCAGTATATCTATAGTTTAGCCGTTTGTTTTGCAGGCTTTCTGTAAATCGCTCGTGAACCGACATTTGTCACTGTAATTGTTCCTCCTGGAAGCTATTTATTATATGTATGTTTTTGGACCGTTTCCACAGCTTCATTAACATCTGTCACATAAACATCTTCCCAATCTTGTTCTGTAAAATCCTCTCAAAGTAAAGCAAGTTTATTTATCCAGCACAAAAAGTAATTCAAAGTGCTAAGACATTAAAATCACAATACAAACAAATCAAAATATAAATAATCATCATTAAATAAAAAGAGAGGGAGATATTAAATGAGAGAGAAGAGTGTGGAATGAAAAATGAAAACCTTTCAGTAGGGGTGTAAAAAAAATGTTTCAGTGATATATTGTGATACATCATTGCACAATTCTCGAATCGATTCAAAATGCTTCACTGAAATTCATTAGTTGCTTTCACTGTTCTCATGATTTACTAAAGGTAATAAAATATATTTCATACAATTTTGGTCTCGTGAAGGTGCAGTTGACAATATTATTAGAAGTAATTATAGAATACATTACAATATATCATCTATTGTTTTAATAATCGGGATATATCGTGATGTATCGAATCGTGACGTGCATATCATGATAAGTATCGTATCGTCAGACTCCCCCCACCCCGACCTTTCAGTCATCTGCAGCTAAACAGAACTGTTTTGAGTCTGGATTTAAACAGAGTCAGAGTCTGTCTCACATGTTCAGACTGTTCCAGGTTTTAGCTGCATGAGTCTGAAACTCTGACTCTGAGTTTAGTCCTGACTCTGGGACCAGCAGGAGGCCGGTCCCTGAGCTCCTCAGAGGTGCATGGAGAGACTTGTGCACAAGTAGAGCCGCTTTAAAGTCTCTGAGCCACAGGGGCCAGTGCAGGGACCTGAGCACAAGACGTATGTGCTCATACTTCCTGATTGGAGTCAGGACTTGAGCTTCAGCGTTCTGGATGTTCTGGATGTTCTGGATGTTCTGGATGTTCTGCAGCTCTCACAGCTCGTTTGGAGAGGCCAGTGAGAGGCCAGTTTGTCTGCTTTAGACAGTAGGGGTGTAAGAAAAAATCAATTCCGTGATATATCATGATACTTCATTGCACAATTCTCAAATCGATTCAAAATGCATCTCAATAATTAAAAAAAAATCATATTTAATCACTAAAATTCCTTATTTGCATTCACTGTTCTCATAATTTAACTAAATACAATATCACACAATTTGGTTCTGGTGAAGGTTTAGTTGACAACATTATTAGAAGTAATTACTGATAGATTGCAATATATCAGCCATTGTTTTAGTATTGAGATATATCATGATGTATCGAATCGTGACCTGCATATCATGATATGTATCGTATTGTCAGACTCACGGTGATGCTCACCCCTATTAGACAATAGACCTTTGATTTCTGCTTTAACTTCTTAGGTTCTTTTTTAAGACAACATAGTCAAGTGTATTTACCTTGTTGACACGTTTCGGCTGCTGCTGCATCTTCAGAACTGTCACCGGGTTTGATGTGACTGTTAAAGTTCAAGTCTGAGTCCAGTTTTACCCTTAGATTTCTTGCCTGATTAGAAGGTTTTAGAGAGACTGGAGGTAACTGCTAATGGAACTTATTTCCTTGTCTGTTCTTAATCAAACCCCATTTAATCTTAAAATGTTCCTATTGTTTTTTCAATGTTTGTTTGTTTTATAAATAACAAAGACCAGCAAAAGTTCAGAAATGTTGGAGCTGGAGGATCATTGATGAAAACATAATGGTCCAGTAGTGTTGCCCAGGTGTGCTCGTGTTGGCGAGGTGATAACAGGAAACACGCCGACCAGAGTTTGAACATTTCCGGCACAGCCCTCACACACTCACACGTATCGACCTCACACAGGGCCTATAGGGCGTACTATAGGGCGTACTATAGGGCGTACTATAGGGTGTGCTCTGGGTGTGCTCTGGGTGATACGTTGGTTGTACACATGTGGTCAGAGTCTGAGTCACTGCTCCCTCTGATCCTGCCTCTCTGTCTCAGCCTGTGCTTTATAACAGTTTTCACCCAACCACAGTGTTTGTATATTTCATATGGTGCAGCAGTGATGATGTTATAAGTGATATTGCTGTAAGCTCATCGTGGTGAATAATCAACACGCTCAGAACGTGTTAAGACGTGAGGGATGTCACTGTTTCGCCGGCAATGTTTCACAAAATGGCATTAAACGTATCCATCTCCATGACGACGAGCGAGCAGATACAGAGTCACCGCCCAAGTCACAAGTCAAAGACAAACCTGCTCACAGTAAGAGAGGAATATCTGTGATTTTGCTAAAATAAAGGCTGGATTTAATGCCATACTGTGGAACATTCCAGATGCTCTGAAACTGCAAATTTCTCTGCTCTGGCCAAGATTTTAAAACTTCTATCAGGTTCAGAATCATCTTGCTTTCAGATTTATGATCTGCTTACTAGTTCCAAGACTGCTTCATTCTAGCTTAGAGAGAGTTTATTTTAAGATAACCTGTCAACAGTAAAATTATTTGTCCACGCAGCAAGAATTTCACTACTTTTGAGTCATTTTCTGATAGATTTGTGTTTATATCTTAAGCTGTTTGCAGTGTAGACATATTACAGTTAGTTAAAGTGACTTGATTTAAGAAAGTTTTATCATGATTTGAGTAAATTTCCCTTAACTATGTGCCAGCAGAATAAGACTCTGTGTACTTAAAATATGAAAATACATCTTGCTACACTTAAAAAAATAAAGAAAACAACCATTTTTTGCACCTAAAATAAGAAACACAATTGAATGTTGCTTGAATTAAGAAAAAAAAACACTTATTCCATTGGTAGATCATTTTACAAGCTGAATCTACTGAAATGAAGTAAAATGTTCTTAATTGAAATCATTTTAACATTCCTCTGTTAATGCTCTGTTAATAATGCTCTGTAAAGCGTCAGCGTGTAAAAAGAAGCGTAAAAAGCTTAAAGCGTAAGCACTTACTTACCTGGATATTGTTTTTCCCCGTGTCCTTTGGCTGGAGTGGACAAAAGCAGTGTGGGCTGCAGTTGTCATTGTCAAAGATACTCTTTACCTACACTGGAAAAAACTAAAATGACTTAAATTAAGAACATTTTACTTCATTTGAGTAGATTCAACTTGACAAGCGAAATGATCTGCAAGTGTTTTTTTTTTCTTAATTCAAGCAACATTTGTTTTTCTTTCTTATTTTAAGTGCAAAAAGTTGTTGTTTTTCTTATTTTAAGTGTGGCAAGATGTATTTTCATATTTTAAGCCCAAAAATCTTGTTCCACTGGCAGATCATTTTACTTGTCAAGTGAAATTTACTCCAATCATGGTAAAACTTTCTTTATCCAAGTCATTTTAGTTTAACTGGATTTAGCTTTTGGCAACTACTCGTCTAGTGTCTATTTAGTAAAACTAGATACTCATTTGAGCAGGTATTGATTCTAGAAAAGTCATATTCACTGAAACAATTTTTTACAAATGCTTTATACAGTCCATCCTCACATTCAATATCACAGCCTGGTTTGGGTCACTCAGTCTCACTCATCGCAACACACTCAACAGAATCGTTAAAATCAGCAGTAAACTCATAGGACAGCAGCAAGAGTCACTCACCACCATCTACAATGACAGAGTCTTGAGAAAGGGCACACAGATCTCCACAGACAGCTCACACACTCTTCACTCACTCTACAGTCTGTTACCATCAGGACGGAGGTTCAGGTCCCTCTCACTTAAAACTAAGAGGGCCACGGCCAGTTTTATTCCCTCCTCCATTCGCCTGTTAAATGGCTGATGAAGCCACATGGGCAGCTAATCTGCATTGGGGAAGTGAGAGGTGCTGTTATGGATGTATCTTTTATTGATCTATTTATTATTGTGCATTTGATGAATGTGCTTTTTATTAATGTTTGTGTGGAGTCTTCACTTGTGCTGGTGCTCTGTCTGCAAACGAATTTCCTAACAGATAAATAAAGTTATTTGAATTGAATTGAAACAAAGGGACCTTTCTTGAGCACAGAAATGAGCCTTTCCTGAATGTCTTTAGAACGATCTCGAGCTGTATCAGAACAAGTATAAGAGCACATAGACTAGTGTATATCCATGGAGCACTATGGGACCTACCTGGACCACATGGGAATAGAAAATCAAGTAAATAAGAAGTGTTTTTATTATCATTTTGGTATCAGAACAGGTATTGAGTATCGAGTATTGATTACTTCTACCAGCTTTACTGTTATGGTGTTTTTGAGCACTTCACCTCTTTATCGAGCGCCATAAACTACCATGACATGTTTTCGTTTACTATCACTTCTGGCCAATCTCCATCTGTATTTTCACTCTTTCAACTCCTTAAACCAAACTGATAATGACTCAGAGCTCAGAGGTTGTTGGACGCTGTGTGCCGGCGCCTCCCCCCGAGGAGTGACGGAGGAGGGAGGTTAGATACTGTAACGGCCTCTGCTTCTCTTGGCTCCAGGTCCGGTCCCATCTGGCCGACATAAGAGGTCTATGAAATAATAAACAGCAGCAGGACCAAAAGGGCTCCAGCCATCTCTATGGAGCACGGACAGTTTCACTAACAGATCACTTATTCTTCCGCGCTACGCTGTTTTAACAACGTTTTTATCACTTTTTTGATTGGTTGTATCTAGCGTTGGAAAATAATTAAACTTTTTGAATAAATCCTTTACTTGTACACTTGTAGTTGGGTATTATTCGGACTACTGTTCAGATTAGTTCATAAATCAAGTTTGTTTAAAATACTAATTTCGTATTTTGAGTTGTGATTTTCCTCCATACTTTTAACTTGCATTGTGTAAGTTTTTGGTAGAAAGTCCTTCAAATGCTTTTGTCCACAGAGATGTTATTTTGTCTGTAATGTTTCACAGTCTGACATTAAACCTTTTTTTTCCCATGGAGACCAAACCAGACCATGTTACAGGTCAGATCTGTGGAGAGGTGATCCCGCTCACAGCCAGAATTATGTTTTTTTCTTTGAGCTATAAAACCATCTGTACTTGAAGAAGAATGGGATCCAAAAAAGGAGGCAGTGTTTATTAAGGGCAGCACAGTTTGCTTGACTTATTTTAAGCCTAAATCATTCATCAAACATGAACCTGATAAAACTGAGATAAAAAAACAACAGAAGAAACATTGATATATATGTATATATGTGTCAGTCAATCAAAGTTTATTTATAAAGCACTTTTCATATGGTCCCGATGGGCCGTGGTCTTGGCCTTGTCTTGGTTTTGGCCTTTAAAAGTCTTGGTCTTGATCTTCAGAGGTTTTGGTCTTGTCCTGGTCTTGATCCTCGGAGGTTTTGGTCTTGTCCTGGTCTTGACCATCAGAGGTTTTGGTCTTGTCCTGGTCTTGATCCTCTGAGGTTTTGGTCTTGTCCTGGTCTTGAGCATCAGAGGTTTTGGTCCTGTCCTGGTCTTGACCCTCAGAGGTTTTGGTCTTATCCTGGTCTTGACCCTCAGAGGTTTTGGTCCTGTCCTGGTCTTGACCATCAGAGTTTTTGGTCTTGTCCTGGTCTTGACCCTCAGAGGTTTTGGTCTTGTCCTGGTCTTGAGCATCAGAGGTTTTGGTCTTGTCCTGGTCTTGACCCTCAGAGGTTTTGGTCTTATCCTGGTCTTGACCCTCAGAGGTTTTGGTCTTGTCCTGGTCTTGAGCATTAGAGGTTTTGGTCTTGTCCTGGTCTTGACCCTCAGAGGTTTTGGTCTTATCCTGGTCTTGACCCTCAGAGGTTTTGGTCTTGTCCTGGTCTTGACCCTCAGAGGTTTTGGTCTTGTCCTGGTCTTGACCCTCAGAGGTTTTGGTCTTGTCCTGGTCTTGACCCTCAGAGGTTTTGGTCTTGTCCTGGTCTTGACCCTCAGAGGTTTTGGTCCTGTCCTGGTCTTGACCCTCAGAGGTTTTGGTCTTGTCCTGGTCTTGACCCTCAGAGGTTTTGGTCCTGTCCTGGTCTTGATCCTCTGAGGTTTTGGTCTTGTCCTGGTCTTGACCCTCAGAGGTTTTGGTCTTGTCCTGGTCTTGACCCTCAGAGTTTTTGGTCTTGTCCTGGTCTTGACCTTCAGAGGTTTTGGTCTTGTCCCGGTCTTGACCCTCAGAGTTTTTGGTCTTGTCCTGGTCTTGACCCTCAGAGGTTTTGGTCCTGTCCTGGTCTTGACCCTCAGAGGTTTTGGTCCTGTCCTGGTCTTGACCCTCAGAGGTTTTGGTCTTGTCCTGGTCTTGTCTTTTCTTATAAAACCACCTGTAATTGAATAAACGTAAGTTAGAGCTGTTTAATGTCATACTGTGGGACATCTCCATAGAAACATGTGACAGACCCTCACCGAAAAGTTACATAGTGCACTTTTAAGTAGAAATTTGACTGCCTTACTACTTAATCGGGGGCATTCATGTACCTTTGCAAATGTACTCACCTCATTAAAGTTTTCCTATTGTGGATATGGACCACTTTTTGCATTCACTTAAATAAAAAATAAAATCTCAGACAGACAAACAAAGAAACAAAAACAAATCTACACCAACCCAATATTTTGCAGATGGACAGCAGGCCACAGGCACCTCTCTGAAGTAAATATTGCGAGCAGATGGCCCTGGCTCTGTTGTGGTTGTAGTTTTGAATAGTCTGTCAGTAACTCTACACTCCACCCTCTGCTGCCTCTGCGGTCGGACTGCAGATAAGAACACGTCACAATCTGGGCTCTGTAATTACACTTTAAGTACTCACACTGTGGGCCTCTTATGCCTGGTCAAAGTTGAACCCAGCTGCACCGTTGGTATCTTTACGACACGAGTGATACGTGTTTAATTTCACTTTAAAAGCTCTGGCGTTTACAATTGGAATCAGTTTCTATAAAAGTGGACATGTGCTTTAACACTTAAAACACTGCGTCTGTCTAATGCACTGTAACTGCTCTGTCCATTATCAATTAATACATAAAATAATCCAGTTCTGTCCGTGGAGATGCTATTACTTAATGCTTTAAATCAGGGGTGTCAAACTCATTTTGGTCCGGGGGCCGTATGCAACCTACTTTGATCCCAAAAGGGCCGGATCAGAAAACTCAGTTCTCTCTTCAAGTTATTGTATTTTTCTCCGTGTCTCGTAGTGGTGTTTAAGATTATATTCCTCGAGCAACGCCACTTGTGCCAAACACACTGAGCACAGATTTCCCATTCACCTCTGTCAACAAATAAGAATTAGACTATTTTTCTTGGGAAATCCTGAACTCAGCATCTGCTTTTCTCATTTTTTGACATTTTGCTGATGAGGGTCACGGTCGACAGTCAAAACGATCGTCCTTTAAGAGCGTTTGGAAAGAAGAAAGTCTTCATTTGTGCTGCTCTGGTGGGAGTCGCAACGTACAGAAACGCCGGAGACGCTGCTATGCTAAACGGTGCAAAAACTTAACAGAAAAATCTGAAAATTTTAAGTATTTTAATAGAAAAATCAGCCGAGGCCCAGATTAAGGGTCTTGGAGGGCCGGATCTGGCCCCCGGGCCGCATGTTTGACACGCCCTGTCTCAGTAATATCTGTTTTACGTTTCTCGCATGTGTTTACTCTGTATTTCTATTTTTGATGGCTGATATTATTTAATACTAAAGTGGGGCAGTTAAAACTGATTTAATTCAAATGTTTCTGTGACAAATGTGACTCTTTTCTTAGGCCGAGTTGAACATTTCTGAATTTACCTTTTGGATATTTCATGACAAAGGACAATGTAATCAAAATATGTTATCAACAGACTATCAATACAATATCTAGGTAAGTTAAAATGACTTAAATTAAGAACATTTTACTTTATTTGAGAAGATTGAGCTTGACAAGTAAAATGATCCACCAATAGTATTTTTCTCTTAATTCAAGCAGCATTTGATTTTGTTTCTTATTTTAACTGCAAAAAGTTCTTATTTTTCTTATTTTAAGTGTAGCAATCATCTTAACTTGACTAGATTTTGTTTTTTGCAGTGTAGTAGGGCTGGGTATCAGTAAGAAATTGTCGATGCGATACATAACCCACGATACGATACAGTGAGGTTTCGATTCGATACGGTTCAGTATGATATAGTTCAAATCTATTCGATACAGTTTAATAAAAAAATAAAGGCTAAATCATGACTGTGATACTAAAAGTGTTTGTTAAACCACTTCTTGTGCCAAGTGAATATAAAACACGCACATTTTAAGCATCAAAACAGTGAAATTGTCAAATGTGTCGCGTAAATTAGTTTCCTTTCTCTAAAAAGGCAACAAAACTGTAGCGCTGTAACAAAATTATTTCGTAAAAAAACAATATATTGATACAGCAACCCGCATCATCACATTAAACCATACAATATATATCGATATTTCCACATTTTTGCACACCCCGAATCATCACATTTTCTGTACCTAATATAACTGCTTTTATTCATTTACTTTCTTGTCTTATGTTCGATGAAACACTGTGAAACTTCCTAAGCAAAACAATAACCTCAGCGAATGTGGACACCCTACCAGAAGTTACGCAGTGCAGCTTTAATATGAACCCTCTGGTGTCAAATATCTGTGGAGTCATGCTGGCAAATAGTCAACACTCTGATTTTGAAACACAGAGGACGCAGAGGATGAGTCAGAATCCAAGTGAGTGAAAATGAAAACAAACGCAGATTTTCCATACATACACCACCACCACTTTTCTGGCTCCGTCAAATGCTTTTTCTCCATGGAGATGTTATTGCTTTGTTTCACAGTGCGGCATTAAACCTTTATACCTTCATGGAGACCAATCCAGACCAAGTTACAGATCAGATCTGTGGAGAGGCGACCCCGCTCACAGTCAGAACGTCTGTTTTTCTAGGTATTTTTCAACTATAAAACCACCTGTAATTGAATAAATATAAGGTAGAGCTGTTTAATGTCACACTGTGGAACATTCTAGGTAGAGCAATGACATATGGACCCCCAACTCCCCCACCTTTAAATTTATTCCTTTCCGAAAACATCAGATATATGAAGCAAGATATATGGAATTATGTAGCAAAGAACAAACAAAAAATAAATAAATAAAAATAACTCAGCTCAATATTTGATTATATTTTCTATTCAAATCCTCAAAGTATTCACCCTTCACCCGACAGTACTGCAAACCCTTGGCCTTCTCTCAGTGAGGTTCGTGATAACGTCTCCTGAAATGGTTTTCACTTCACAGCTGGGTCATGTCAGGTTCAAGAAATGCCAAATATGCAAAGCAGGGTTTAAGACAAAGGACGGATACTTAGAGTTTAGTTCTGTTTGCTACGTTCCATGTGTCCTGTCACAGTTGCGATGCCTTTATTAAGAATCTACAGTGTGAATATAATGGGAGTTTGCGATATTTTAAGTTCTGTTTTAAGGGATCAATACAAAAGTCTCCTACTAGTGTATTTAAAGTAGACTTATTCTGCAAAATTAACTTTTTAGAGCGTTTAACCAGGTTATAATAGTTTTCTTCTAATTTATCCTCTTGAAGTTGTATTTGGAGTGATTTGTGCATGTTTGAACAATCTTTAATTGCTTATTTTAAAACACCACATTGTCGATCAACCCTCATTTCACTGCCACTGCACTTTATTCACTTTAAAGCAGTTTTCTGTGCCAGTGGAACTTGGCTTAAAGAAGGTGTTCTTGAACTGTGAGTGAGGGTCCAAAAATAGGGAGCAGTGTTTAAGTGCAGCACAGTTTTATTTTAAGCCTAAATCATCTTTAATCTGATAAAACTGAGATAAAAAACAACCAAAAAAACACACATTGATATATATGTGCTAAAATAACTGTAAAGTACAAAAAATTTAGAAAATGACAAAGATGGTCTCGATCTGGTCTCGATGGGCTGTGGTCTCGGTCTTGTCTCGGTCTCAGCCTTTAAGAGTCTCGGTGCTGTCTCGGTCTTGACCCTCAGAGGTCTTGGTCTTGTCCTGGTCTTGGCTTTTAAAAGTCTCAGTCTTGTCTCAGTCTTGTCTTGGTCTCGGCCTTTAAAAGTCTCGGTCTTGATCCTCAGAGGTCTTGGTCTTGTCTTGGTCTCGGCCTTTAAAAGTCTCGGTCTCTGCCTTTAAAAGTCTTGGTCTTGACCCTCAGAGCTTTTGGTCTTGTCCTGGTCTTGACCCTCAGAGGTTTTGGTCTTGTCTCGGTCTTGACCTTTAAAAGTCTTGATCTTCTCTCGGTCTCGACCCTCAGAGGTCTTGGTCTCGTCTCCATCTTAGCCTTTAAAAGTCTTGATCTTCTCTCAGTCTTGACCCTCAGAGGTATTGGTCTTGTCTCGGTCTTGACCTTTAAAAGTCTTGATCTTGTCTCGTACCCCTATGAATTAACATCAAGGACCATGTTGTCCACCCTCCTGTGGGCTCACCACCTGCAGAGGGGTTCATAGGGGGGGTCAGGTGCTATGAGTATTGGCACGCTGCCCCCGCAACCCAGCCGGATTAAGCGGGAGAAGATGGATGGATGGATGGATCTTGTCTCGCCTCGACCCTCAGAGGTCTTGGTCTTGTCTTGGCTTTGGGACCCTGTGGTCTCAGACAGGTCTTGGTCTCGATTCACACACCCACTGCTCTGTACTTACTTCCTTCTCCAATACGCGTAGGATTTGGCAGAGTTACAAAGTTATTTTAGTACAAATTTTAAAAAATCTGCTTCTCTCCAGTGTGATCTTGCAGTTATCCATCGGACGTACCGACAACTTCACGGCTCTTTGTTGTGATGACTTTACTGCGACGTCATCTCCCATTGTGCACTTGAATGAATACTCCGATGTCCAAATGCTAACACAATGAACCATAATAAACCAATAATGATATAACTATAGAGCAGACAAACTCATAACAAAGTCAGAATAAAGCATTTCCACCATTCCAATCGTTGTTTAATCCTTCGAAACTGTGGCTAATCTTTTCTAGAGCTTATCTTCTGTGTCAGCTTTTCTCTTGTCACATCTCGTCTGCTCCTCTGCTCTGTAATTGCCCTAATGAAGCGCCCTTAAAAGCTCCTCTTGTGATAATGCTAGTGCTAATATGCTACCCAGGCCCTCCACACCGCAGAGGCCTGGCTCGACGCTGACGCACCCAGGCTCGGGGCTCCATGGCCGGGCTGTTTTTATCCGCTCCAGATGCTGTTCCATGGGAGAGGAACTGGTGCCGTGATACATGCAGAGAGAATGAGGGGGTGGATCTGTGGTGATGTGGCAAACGGTTTTGGGGGAAAGTAGTTCCACACTGTAAAAATATGTGTTAGAGGGGCATTGGATGTAGTCACAGCACTATTAAAAGTCATCGCATCCAAGTTTTACCATTTTACAAATGGGAAAAACAAATCTAGTTCATTGTAAACGGTTTTCGGTTTTCCAAAGTTATTCCTCGCTTACCTTACGTATTCTAAGCATCTTATAATTATGTTATAAGCGCAGGGACTAGATCGGAGTTTTGCTAACAACGCTAAAGCTAAAAACAACTAGCATGCTAACACGCACTTGATTCTCCAACAATAAATCTCTTGTTGTACATTGGAAAAAAAAACAATCTCTAGGTAAGTTAAAATGACTTAAATAGGACTTAAACAAGTAAAATTATCTACCAATGGAATAAATGTTTTTTTTTCTTAATTCAAGCAATTTTGTTTCTGATTTTAAGTGCAAAAAGTTGTTGTTTTTATTATTGTAAGATGCATTTTTTATATTTTAAGTACAAAAGTCTTATTCCAGTGCAGACTTTTTTTTACTTGTCAAGTGAAATTTACTCAAATCATGGCAAAACTTTCTTAATCCAAGTGATTTTAACTTGACTAGATTTCGTTTTATGCAGTGTAGTGTATTGTTTTGTATCATGTATATTGTATAACAGAAAAAAAAGGTTCGAATAGGACACGGGAAAGATCGCTATTTTACCCTAAGATGCACGGGGGTCATTTAAAACCTGTTTTTGATGAAAGAACAACATTCTAACATGGTAGGAAGTTCCAAAAAGTATTTAATCCTCTTTAATCCAAGCGTTCAAAAGCGAAACGGAAAAGAAAAGGTAACCTGCAACACCCAACTGTCCAGACAGAACAGTGGACTTATTTTGACTTCAGGAGCCAGTTATACAATATATCTGTACTGGAGCAAGACTAAATTTGCTCAAGCACATGGAAAAAATCAGGTACAGACCCTTTAGTCCTTATTCAAGTTAGAAATGTCCTGATCAAGATTTTTTTTGTTTCTGATCCGATCTGATTTTTGTTTAAGGAGTACTCTTTCCGATACATGGACTGAAAGGATTACTTGATTGTTTTATTACACTTTCAAAACCTATGAATCAAATACTGGTTGCATCCGTTTGAAGACCTTGAACACGCTCACAGATCTTGTTGTATCGCTCTGGTAGCACCGTCTCTGTAATGTAGTGTCGTGAAGGAAGTTCGTACCTTAGCTCCAAAAAAGTCCATTAGATGACGAAAGCCTATGTTTTCCATGACAGACAGCGGTTGATCGTCTAAATCAATGAATTCGACAATCCTCTGTGTTATTTTCTTGGACTTGTCGCCATTTCGATGTAGCTTTTCTCTTCTTTGAAATGCCTCCTCCAGTGTTTGCTGCTGTGGCTTTGTCGCCTTGCGCTTGTAAATCTCAAACTCGTCTGGATGATTCTTTCGTAAATGACAAATCAAATTGTTAGTGTTAAATTGAGCTCTGCTGGTTCCTCTACGTTCGTTTTGTTGTAGTGAAAAGTCCCACACAGCGACATGGTGGTGTTTTGATTTACGGCTGCTGTAAAGCGCGTCGATGCTGCAAAAACATGTGAAACTGGATCAGTCCCATCACGTGACTGAATCTGACACTCATAAAAGAGCTGGATCAGGAGCCAGTACCGACATTGGATCGGGACATCCATAACTCAAATTAGGGATGCACTGATTCAGCTTTTTCTCTACCAAAACTGAGTGGATACTTTGATGTTATGTTCCTACTGATGCCTGATTTCGACCAATACTTGGGCAGATACTAAAAACACAATTTATCCAGATGTGCTTTGTAATTGTTATTTGTTAAATCGGCTCTGAAAAAGTAATTTAATACAGTGAAGTGTTTTCAGCCCAACTTTGGCTAGTAAATGTCCTCATTACACCAATTTATACACCAAAATGAGGTGTGGGCTGAACCAATATCTTGGAAACTGATATCCAGTCCACCAGAATATCAGTGCCGGTAAATGATGTCACTATTATATTGATGCATTACTAATTCAAAAAGATTCTCCAGGGTATATTTGTCCAGTTTAGACCAGCGTGAGTCCAGATGTGGTACTTTTGAGACCTGTTTTACAAGTGCACATTTTTGTCCAGTTATTGGTTAAGTATTTGGAGGATCACTGTGTAACTTATCTAGTGGAGTGGATGCTTTTCTCCGTGGAGACGTTATAGCTTTGTCTGAAATGTTTCACAGTATGGTATTAAACCTTTCTATCATCACGTAAAACCAAACCAGACCAAGTTACAGGTCAGATCTGTGGAGAGTCTGACCCCGCTCAAGGTCAGAATGCCTGTTTTTCAAGGTATTTTTGAGGAATAAAACCACCTGCAATTGACTAAATGTAAAGTAGAGCTGTTTAATGTCATACTGTGGAACATTCCAGGCAGAGCAATGACATATCCATAGAACCAAACAAGCGACGGACACCCAACCAGAAAGTTACACAGTGCACCATACCAATCTGCAACCAGTGAAATAACAGACATACTTTAACTCCTTTGACGATTATGCATTCATGATTCATTTATTTTTAGTTTTTTGCAATCCCACAAGAGAAGTCTTACCACACAGTATACCATTAAAAAGGTCAACTCTGCTTGTCTTCTGTCTACATTACCACAAAACCCGTATATATTCATATATTCCTGCCCTGAGCCTGGTGCAGTGTGTACATCCTGCAAACAGAAAAGCCACAGTGTGAAACCTGAGCCCGTCCACTCACTCATGCACTATGCAAAACACAACTGCCCGACTCGATCTACCGCACTAAGTACTGGCTCAGTGTATTGCGGGAGGTGCATTCTAGCCTGTCTATCTATAATTCTGTCGTAGGGAGTATTATAGCTCTGATGACTGACTAAGGCTAGGATAACAACTGCCCAACTTTAATTACCACACACAGTAGTTACTTCTCTAGAAAAGGTCAATGTATTGTGGAAGGTCTTGCACATTCTAGCCTACTGTCTGTCTATGCTTCAATTGTAGGGAGTATTATACCTGTGATGGCTAAGGCTAGGGCTAGGATAACAACTGCCCAACTTTAACTGTTAAACAAAGTACTGGCTCCTCCACAACTGTCAGTGCAGTGTAGAAGGTACATTCTAGCCTACATGTTTATCTATGCTTATGTTGTAGGGAGTATTATAGCTCGGATGACTAAGACTAAGGCTACGATAACAACTTCCCAACTTTTACTACCACAGAAAGTACTGGCTCCTCTACAACTGTCAGTGCAGTGTGGAAGGAACGTTCTAGCCTAGTCGAACTGTGCTTCAGTCGTAGGGAGTATTATAGCTCTGATGACTAAGGCTAGGATAACAACTGCCCAACTTTCATTATCAAACCAAGTATTGGCTCCTCCACAACTGTCAGTGCAGTGTGGAAGGTACTGCACATTCTAGCCTACCTGTCTATCTATGCTTATGTTGTAGGGAGTATTATAGCACTGATGACAAAGGCTAAGGCTAGGATAACAACTGCCAAAGTTTAATTCCCACACAAAGTACTAGCTTGTCCACAACTGTCAGTGCAGTGGAAGGTACATTCCAGCCTGCCTGTCTATCTATGCTTACGTTGTAGGGAGTATTATAGCTCGGATGACTAAGACTAAGGCTATAACAGTGACTGAGCTGGCAGTGTGGGGCTAGATGGCCATGCACAGAAAAGCAAAGTCTCATTAAGTCTTAATTTTGGCCCTATTTATCCTGCAAAATACTGATTATTTTATTCTATGTTGAGGTGGAAATTAACATTTTAACTTTAAAGGAATTGTAATAAACGTGACTTCTCTGTGTTGCCAGATACAAGGTTTTCAGACATAGCTTTTACTGATGACAATTGTAATGCTTATTTATTCTTAGTTACAAAATCATTGGACTTGACGGCCCATTTATTTATTTGGTGTTTTAGTTATAGTTCATTCGATATTTTTGCAGCACTACTAAAAACACAGACTACAACCCCATAGATCATGACCGAAAGTGTTTGGGCTGAAGTAAAAAGTGCTTATAATGCCCGACCCTGTTTAACAATGACAGAATTCTTAGATAGAAAAGCAATTTTGCATTCACAAATTCATTTACAATTTGCTGTATATATAAGAGACAAAAATCAAAAGACAAAAAAGAAACAAAACTGAATGTATAGTTCATTCCAGAGCTCAAAACTTAATGCTTTTTACCCATTTTAAAGATTTGTACAGTGTTAGACTTTTTTAAAATCATCATTCAGGTTGCTCCATATATAACCACTCTAACAGAAAGATAATCATGTTTTTTCTTACTTCTTATCTTCATTTAAAAAAAAAGATGCCTGTTCTTGGTTGTACTGACTCTCACTGCTTGGATAACTTAAATTACCCAATCAGAAAACAGAATGAGCCTGGGTTGCCAGTGTCAATGTTGAAACTAAAAAGCCTCTCTCTGACCTACACCCTGCACCTGCAGCCAATCCTGAGTCAGTGCTAGTGCAGCCTCTGCAGCTCAGGGAGGGAATTCTGGAAGTTCTGAGCTTTCACATGAGACTTGGCCGGTCCATAGCCTGCTAAGAAAAACTTGGATGTGTGTTCTACCTGCAGGTTTAGGCTCTGGCAATCCATGTTAAGACTGTAATCATTTTTATTTTTTTTTAAACAGTAAGAACCAAGGCTACGTTCAGTTCCTTTAACATTATAACTATATTTTTTCACTTTTACATTTCTGCATTGCTTGACCTAATGTACTACTAATCCATAAATACTCCCTTGTGTTTTTAAAGGTGCATTGCGCAACTTTTTTTGTTGGGCACCCACCACCTGCTTGTTTCTATGGATATGTCATTGCTCTGTCTCAAATGTTCCACAGTATGACATTAAACAGCTCTACTTTACATTTATTCAATTACAGGTGGTTTTATAGCGCAAAACTACCTAAGAAAACAGGCATTCTGACTGTGAGCGGGGTCGCCTCTCCATAGATCTGACCTTTAACTTGGTCTGGTTTGGTCCCCATGAAGATTGAAAGGTGTTTCAATGGAGAAAAGCATTGACGGACCTATACAACCTGTCGGGAAGTTACACAATGCACCTTTAAAGTGCATTTATCTGACGATTATTCTTACCATTAGCATTTTACGTTTTTTCCGTCTTTAAATTATTCCCAAAAACATTCCTAAAAAATCCAAAACAATGCCCGAAATGAAGAAATGTGTACTTTTTCCACCTTCTGTCCTTCAAAGCCCGGCTCTCACTGTTCACGAGTCCGCAGTGTAATTAGGTTGGAGTTTACGACGTTGCTTCTTGTGGGAAAAAGGCGTCTCCGCCCAAACCCGGGCACATACACATGGAGTGGAGCGGGTGCCATGGCGACGTAAACACCAGCTTCACTTTAAATACACCTTTGAACTCCTATACGGGCAACTGACAATTTAGTTCAAGGACTATTTACTCAGAAATGCCAAAATTATGGAGATAACGCTCAGTAAAAAATAAACAAACAGGAGTCGTAAAAAATAGTATTGGCAGTTGTTCTTTTTTTATTATCAAGACCTATTTATAACGCGTATATTTTATTTATTTTACTGTGTTTAATCCAGACACTGCAGGAGAGTAGGAATAAAAAAACTTAAATTTCAAGATATCATTTAGAATTTCTTTCTGTTCTGTAGTTTACTTGAATAAAAGCGTAAAAATACACAAAGATCTTTTCAAAAGTGATGTATTATCTTTGTAGCTATAGACGCCATAGGGCAGAATGACCAAAGTGTGGCTGCCAATCTGCACCTAAACTGCGTTAAACTGAAACCTTTTCTTTACATTCATTGGCAAGGTGGGAGACGTGTCTTGCCCAAGGACACAAACACATTATGCACTAGTTCAGAGCTGGAATCGAACCGGCAACCTTTGAATTTGATGGAGCGACTTCTTTTTGGCGTTCCACTTTTGTACGCTCGGATTAACATAAAGCAAACATCGACTTTTTGAAGATTTCTACCATATTAAAATGCTGTTTTGAATGTCATCTGTCCATGTTTGAGTAATTTAGCGATCTCCTCCGGGCACTGTTCGAACCCTCTTTACATTTAGCAGCACGACGTCACCGCAAATGATAGAAAACAAACACACTGCAACTTCACAAACCTGATGCGATGTGCAGTCCTTTCATTACGCTGATGTGTTCTGACAGAGCTCTGAAGGAGGAGTGACTTAGCGCAGAGAGCAAAGCGAGGTGGAACTCAGAGCATCACACATGTTGATATGTTGTTTTTGGAGAATATAGCGACACGGTGATCTAAATATGTGATGTGTTAGCAGTTAATACCCATAGAACTATAATAAAATCTTGAAGGTGAACACAAGATGGCGTAGTATTTTTTCAGTGGCCCGTGGTCCCAAAAAATAATGTTCTCTTCCGCGTTTACTTCAATACGGGCTTAGTATTACCTTTGGACCTGTGGTGAGTTGTAAGAATTGCGGGGGATGCCTGCGAATGTACGACGTCTGTAATTTGTAAAGTAAAAATTTTTGCTGTAAATGAATGACTAGATTTCGCCAAACGCAGACGTCCGGTGATAAGACTAGTCCCGTGTGAATCTGCATTTAAGTATTTGTTTCTGTCATGGTGCGCCTTTTCTAACTCTTTCTTTTCTTTCCGCGTTCTTTCTCTTTCAATCTCTGTGTCTGTGTCAGTAAAATGGAGTAATTTATGGACTTTGCTTATCCCGAATGCGCTGCAAGTAACGCAGAAGTGAAACGGTAATTTGTAAGTTATCAGATGTCCCCAGGTTTTTTAGGTGGTTTGAGGATTTAAACATTTTAAGAAAGTTTATGTTGAAAAAACTGACAGGAATCCTACAAAATCTGATCTTTGTGAAAGCTCTCGATGTCCTGTCAAATGAACACGGGCAGGTTGAATTCTCCAAAAAATGCATTTCTTTCTGGGTCCAAGCACCTGGGAGCTGCAATACCTGGAGCGGCCACTAGTCGGTCTGGAGCCGGGACAGAGGGGGAATGCCTTATGCAGTTTTTAATTACAGATCCCTGTTAATACGCCATAGAAGTGTAATGCTCCCTCTTTAGTGCCTGACATACTGTACTCTGCTGGCAATTCAAGTCTCAATCCAAACACGCCAATAGGAAAATAAGGATTCAAATTACGATTCCAAGTGAGTGCCACAGCAAAAATAGTTATGTAATTTGAAATGTGACTACAATGCTTTCAATTTTTAACATGTCTCATTTCTCTTCCCATGGAGCTGAGGTGACACTGAGAGCACTTATGACCCCGTGGGAATGTGCGGGTTGTAAATCACTGTTATTGCGCCTTTGAGCAAGCGAGCTGCCTACACTGAGGATGTGGGAATTGAACTATGGACCTTGGTTTTACCTGTCTGGTCATGGGCATGGCCTGACAGAGCCGTCAGTCTCAGAAGTATGCATGAAAAAGTACTGTTATGTCATGCAACAGCCACAGCTGCTGCTACTTCTACAACTAGTACTTCAGCTTCTACTATTAGTACTATTATTGCCATGACTGAACAATGTGGTTTAAGTTGGCACAGATGAGAGCGATTACTACTACTTCTACCACTATACTACTACACTATTTCTTTTGGGATATAAAGTATTTGAGCACAGATGATCGTGATAACTACTACTGTGTTACGGGGTCAGCCCTATGTTTCCACGGCCCAATGGTCCCACAGCCCATTGGTCCCACGGCGTTAGGGTTGGGTTGGGTTAGGGTTAGGGTTGGGTTAGGGTTAGTTGTGGAACATAGGGCCTGAATTTGATTTTTTTCTTAGATATGTGGGAACATGGAACATTGGGAATATGCTGTGGGACCTTTGGGCCTAAAAATTTAACAAAAAAGTGTTAATGATGTGGGCTCAATAGGCTGTGGGACCATTGGGCCGTGGGAACATAGGTACGCTCCCACTGTTACTATTACTACTACTACCACTACTACTACTACTACTACTACTATTATCACTACTCTCACTACTACAACAACCATTGTCACTACTACTACTACTACTACTACTACTACTATTACTACTACTACTACTACTATTACTACTACTACTACTACTACTACTACTACTACTACTACTTCTTCAACATTCAGGATTCAAGATTGTTTATTTGTCATATGCAGGCTCAACACAAGGTCTACAGCACAATGAAATGCTTAGGATAAGAACCGTTGACTCGCTAATATTCAAGAACGATCGCTAATATTTGCTACCACTATTATTACTATTATCACTACTCTGACTACCACAATGACCATTGTCACTACTACTTTGACTACTGTTACTACTGCTTAGGGCTGGGCGATATGGACCAAAAATATATCTCGATATATTTTGCTATATCTCAATATACGATATATATCTCGATATCTTTACAGGATAAACTACTGCAAAAACAACAAACAAATTTTATCTGATTAATATTCATTTAGTACTGCACTTAAACACTCTGCAAAGAGAACTTGCAGTGGCACTTTACAGAAAACTGCTTCAAAGTGAAAAAAGTGGCTAGGATTTTTAAACCTGTATTTTCAAATTCCAAACTGGAGTTAGATTTTCTTGTTTTAAAGTGGTATTTAGTCTCTGCACATTTACCAAACCAAATGCACTTTGTGACAAACAGGTTTATTTGGCATTTTATTAGGCAAAGAAGCCAGAGAAGGTGAGACCTGAGTCCATGACAAGACCGAGTCCAAATGCGCTCGAGTCCAAGACAAGACCAAGACAAAGCTCTCGCTTTAGCGGAGAAGGAAGTCCAGCGCTGTGGGGGTGTCTAATGAGAGGTGGGACAGGTGTGGGTCCTGCTGCGGTGCTCTTCGTTTAAGGTGGGCGTGGGTGTGTTTTGAAGCGGAGTTTGTTTGTATGAGTGATATAAGCCACATGTGGAGCTCGTACGCTGGGGTCGTGCGCGGTCGGAGGTGTCATGTGGTTGTGCTCGCGATGGGAAACGTGCATTTAGAAAGTTTAACTCGTCATGTTACGTCTATGCGCAGTTCTCTATTGTGGCTGCAGAAGCACTCGCACAGATGCGCCTGTTTTGTATTCCACGTTCGCACAACGAAATATTTGCTTGCAAATGCAAGTGAAATGAGTGCACTGTAGAGCCCTGGTCCTAGTCCCGGTTTAGTCCACGGCTGAGCCTCGGGGTCTGCGGCCGCGTTTAGTCCTGGTTTAGTCCGCGGCTGAGCCCCGGGCTCTGCAGCCATGTTTAGTCCTGGTTTAGTCCTAGTCCTGGTTTAGTCCGAGGCCAGCTCCGGGCTCCGCGGAGGAGCTCGGGGGACAAAAGGAGGCGGAGGCGAGTGCGACACAGAGAAGGCAAAACAAGCGAAGCAGCAAAACCAGAAGTAAGCATAAGCATTATAGCGATATATCGATATGTCAGAATTCATATCGAGTTTCAAAAATATCTCGATATATTTTAAATATCGAGATATCACCCACCCCTACTACTGCTACTACTATTATCACTAGTACCGTAATCTCATTACTCTCACTATGACCGTTGTCACTACTTCTACTACCACCACCACTACTAAAACTAATAGTAATACTACTGTTACTTCTACTATTATCACTAGTAATATCACTACTCTCACTACGACTACAACCATTGTCACTACTACTACTACTACTTACTACTATGACCATTGTCATTACTACTACTACTACTACTACTCCTATTATCACAATTAATATCACTACTCTCACTACTACTATGACCTTTGTCACTACTGCTACTACTATTAACACTAGTAATATCACTACTTTTGCTACTACTACGACTATTGTCACTACTACTACCACTACTGCTACTACTACTACTACTACTACTACTACTACTACTACTACTACTGCTACTACTTCTGCTACTCGACTTTTCCTTTAATGACATAAAGTATTTGAGTTAGCACAGATGAAAGCAATAAATCTTACTACTCCTTCTACCATTACCACTACACCTCTACTAGTATCACTACTACTAGTACTACTATTCCACTTCCCTTCTGTGACATAAAATATTGAGCACAGATGATCCTGATAACTGCAGTGTTCTGAATCCACTGGTGTCTCTTTCACCGTTATCGTCTTTGTCCCACTTTCACCGCTAACCGGACTCACCGAGCTAACCTGTTCGATAGCATCTGTGGAGATAAGGAGCAGCTCAGGTTACCTCTGTCCTCTTCGGTCGTGCAGGTCTGTGGGCCTGTCACCTGCACGATGTCATGGGAGAGCTTTGATACGGTCACGGCGTCTTGAATGTTTCGCGTTACAACATTAAGACACGACTGGCTTTGTTCATGCGGTTGATTTGTGTTGAACCAAAACACACAGAGATCGCTGCACGGCGCTTGGGTCGGTTGCCACTTTGTATTCGGGTTGCAACATAAAGTCAACATCTTAACGTCTTCCCTGGTTTTGTAGGTTTTGGTTTTGTTTCTTGTTGTTTTTGGGACAAAGATTAAGAATGAATTGTCTCAGTGTTCTCATGTAAGTGATTTTTGCTGTCTTCAAAACTAATATGAGGCCAATTTAACTGAGAAAAAGCTCTGTATTGTATTTTATTTGTATATTTATTCAATTCAGAAAGTATAAAAAGACATTAACAGTGCCAAAACGATAAATATACAAGAAATGGATAAAAAGGAGCAGAAAGATGAGTTATCATGCAGTATGTTATGTGCCCCCTTTTCCAGACCCTACATTAACTCTGATATCTGAAATTTAAGATTGCAATTTATTGTATATATAGTTTTAAGATTGCAATTTATATTATATATAGTTTTATAATCCTTATCTTTATAGATCTTTATAGTGTTTGTCTGTTTTTAAGTAAGTCTCTTAACTGTGCATTGCAACACTGAAATTTCCCCATTGTGGGACAAATAAAAGGATATCTTATCTTATATTTACTTCAAAACATTTCAAATTAATACGTTTCCTTTCAGTCACAAATATAGTCCAATTACAAACAGAAATCTTCACTTTTATGCACATCAACTTGAGGACCACATAATCGGTTAAATCAACATTTTTGTTAAACCCTGTGAGGAAACTGCTGATGTGATTTTGAATTATACAAAATACATTGATGCAGTAACTGCACTGTCAAAGTTATTCTGTCTAAAACATGTTTTTATAAATGCAACAGAAAGTTCGACAGAGAGTTTGAAGCCTGTGGTGTTCTCAAAGCAGAGAGTGAAAGAGCCGAGCGCTGGAGCAGGAGGAGAGCACGTACACTCTTCTAAAATGAGTAATGAGGTGATAATTACTGTATATTACCGCTAAAATCCACAAAAGTACATGCCTGGGATCCAGAATACACGCTTCTACAATACTTTACAAAGATAAATGGGCCAACCAGGGACATGCATGGTCCGTCGTACTGAAAAAATGAAATAAAAAATCACTGGACTGAAAAATATAGCAGATTTCTGATAAATGTGATTATATTTGTAAATGATGGTGACCAATGAGCTCCTTTTTTTTCACCACTGAAAAAATGAATCAGATTAGTTAAGGAGTAGGGAAAAGCCTGATATTCCTCCTGATATCACTCTTTTTCAGTCACAATGAAAACAAACACTCTAGATATTCCGAGAGAACAAAAAAAAAATATAAATAAAGAAAGAAATGACATACTTTTTGATCAAAACTTCTTGGAGTAAGACCCCTAGACTTCTCTCCTTTTTGCAATACTAATTAAACCTGCATGTATAAATAAATAGCTACTTTAAAAGATGACTTCAGAAACAGTCTGTTGTTTTGTAGAATAAAAGCCTTGTGTATTTTTTACATTTCCAAAGAGAGGTGGGGATATGGGAGAACTGTTGACCATTTCTGCTCAGGGCTCTCAAAGTACAGCCAAGATCTGACACACTTCACACTCAACACCACAATGCTCCTTTTCTTTCGCCTTAAGGACTTTTGTGTGCTATTTTAGCTCACACAATCAGCCTAATGTTCAAACGCATCTCTTTTAACAGTCACCTTCACTCCTACCACGTCCTGTAAATGAAAAATGCTAACGCTTTGACCCCGACGTGATTTGAACACGCAACCTTCTGATCTGGAGTCAGACGCGCTACCGTTGCGCCACGAGGTCCCTGCCTGTGCTCCGGTCACACGAGACTCTGTCGAGGCTCGAGTTTCTCCTGTGGGAATAGCAGCACTTGTCCAGGCTAATGCAACAACGAACGCTCACACACAGACACACACACCGCCTACACCCCCGCCCCCTGTCCCCTCCCCTCCCTCTGAGACTCTGCACAGTTTTCTGTTGTATTCTACTGTTCTCGTGTCACCTCCTCCAGCGGATCAGATAAGCGGCGCTCACGAGGACGCAGAGCCGGCCTGTCAGTCACCGTGCAGGAGGTGGAAGTGGTTAAACGGGTCACTGGGGCAGGGGCTGTAGGCTAAAACACAAAAGAGACACGCCCTACTTCTGCCTGGGAATGTGACAGTGACATAAGGCAGAGGGCTTCACACTAGCAACTTTTCTGTGTGACAATAAGGCGCTTTATTGTCAAGTGCAGCGTCTGAAGAGGTTATGCAAGGACAGGGGAGTTACGCAATAGTCTAAGGATAGTAGTGAAGTAATGTATTTCCAGGGAGTGTTCAGGTTATTTAAAGAAAGCATATTAGGGTTTATTTGAGACATTTACTTTGAAACAATAACAGAAGTTAATCATTATCTTGCATTTTGTTCATTGTAAATATTGATTTTGAACTAAAACTGTTAGTTCATAGAAACAGATCCATTGGTTTCCCGTTCACAGCTGCAACAGAACAAGGAGCAGATTTTATTTTTGTGTTTATGGTTTGAAGTTTTGTGTAATTTTCTGGAGGTGGTATGTTACCTGCATGATTCTGGTGAAAGTTAAAACGATACTTTGGAACATTCTCCATGGAGAAAGATCAACTTTATGACACATGGTGGAAGATTTTGAACCAAAGAAAAAGAGTTCCACGGAAATGAGCAGGAGGAGGTCCTCTCCCAGGACAAGTACGAGTCAGGTTACATACATACATACATACATACATACATACATATACATACATACATACATATACATACATACACATGTACATACATACATACATACATAAATATACATACACATACATACATACATACATACATACATATACATACATATACATGGATACATACACACGTACATACATACATACATACTTACATACATACATATACATACATAGACATGGATACATACACACGTACATACATACATACATATAAATACATATACATGGATACATACACACGTACATACATACACACATACGTACATACATATACATATACATACATATACATGGATACATACACACGTACATACATACATACATACTTACATACATACATATACATACATAGACATGGATACATACACACGTACATACATACATACATATAAATACATATACATGGATACATACACACATACATACACACGTACATACATACATACATACATACATACATACGTACATACATACATATACATGGATACATACACACGTACATACATACATACGTACATACATACATACATATACATACATATACATGGATACATACACACGTACATACATACACACATACGTACATACATATACATATACATACATATACATAGATACATAAATACACACATACATACATACACACATACACACATACATACATACACACATACATACATACATATACATGGATGGATACATACACACATACGTACATACATATACATATACATACATATACATAGATACATAAATACACACATACATACATACACACATACACACATACATACATACATATATACAGGTTTGTTGAGATACAAGCCACTCATTGGGCTGGGGTGCAGTTTTTCGACATTTTCCAGTGCAATAGAAACATCCAAAATAAAAAAAAACAGTACAAAAACAAATATTATTGCTCTGTAATGCCTGGAAAAACATTCCTTCTGAAAGTGAGTGGGCTTGGGTTACTACTGCGACACATGATTTTCCCCATTGTGGGATAATAAAGGGCATACTTACTTACTTACTTACTTACTTGCCTTTCCATAGATGTGCCCATTCTAACATTACCTGCTTGTCTCCAGGTGCTCGAGCTGAAATAGAACTTTTAGGCCTATTTTTGTAGTAGCAGTAGAGTAAATTCTGTCTATTTTGAGGTGTATGAAAAAATGCCTCTCTCAGCATTTCTTAAATGCAAATACAGTGCAATGTTAACTTACTGAAAATGTCAGCTTACTGCCGTCCGCTTCCTTTTCCATAATCTTACCATTTGACGTTTGCCCCACATCTTGCCCTTTCCACATGGATGCCTCTCTCACCTCTGCTCCTGTCTGTCCTCCCTCATATGTTCTGTACAAATGACTTCTGGACAATGCCTGCTTTGTACCAGCCTCCTCCTCCTCCTCTGCGCTCCACTCTCCCTGACCTGTTCTCCGTCACGCCTGGGTAGCCTTTGATTAGACCCACGTGCGATGTAATCCGACACAATGGTTCGCTAATGTATACTTAGCTTTGCTTCATTTACATCAGCAACGAGAATGGATGGAGTTAGCATAGAATATTTTGTATCGCTAGTTTGAGACGAGTTGGCTCTTCTTGCAGAGAGTTGAACTTAAGTCCATCTGATAAGTAAAGAAAGTTACACAATGGGGCTCTTTTTTCATTTCAAATGTCTTTATTGCGCCAAACTACCATGAAAAACACAAATTCTTTGTCTCTCCCGAGATTTGACCTGTAACTTGGCCTGCTTGTTACAATTGAAGGAAAACAAGGCTAGTGCCTTACTGTGGAACAAACAGGCGGCAGACTCTTCAGCTGAAGCAGTTACGTAATGAGGCTTTAATTTTACTGTGAAAAAATGATTTGAGTAGATTCAACCTTTTTCAACTGATTTTATTCAACTCAAGTACTCACAATGCAAAAAGCTTAAGATATAAACACTTAAATCTATCAGAAAATGACTTAAATTATCTTGCTGCATGGACAGATCATTTAACTTCTCTCTTAAAATAAACCACCTCTAGACTAGAATGAAGCAGTTTCAGACTTGATAAGAAATCTGAAAAAAACAAGATGTATAACCTGATTAAAATCTTTGCCAGATCACAGAAATTTGCAGTGCAGATAACTTTCAAGTCGAGGTGGGCGATATAGCGGGTCCAGTATCGCCATTGGCTGTTAAACGGTATTGGTAAATCAATACACTTATTATAAATAATAATACTAATAATAATACTAATAATAATAACAATAATTAAAGCCGCAAGCGGCATCGAACGGCCCTCGCGGGCCACGCGTCGCACTCGGCCGACCCGACGCTCCCCCGTGTGGCGCTGACGCTCCCCCGGGTGGCGCTGATGAGCCTCTTGTCTCTGTGTGTTTGTGGCTTTGGGCTGAACTTGTCGCTCGCCCATTCACTCTGCTGTTCACGGAGAGAGCGATCGAGGGACAGTTGACAACGATGATGCCTGGGCGAAGCCCTACGCCCTGTAGGGGCTCGGGCCTAATAATTTTATTTATATTGCACTTTACATAAAATAATCTCAAAGTGCTACAGTTTACAGCTAAATATTACAATGTATAACATCAATATTTGATACTGATATTCAATACCTACAGTTTTACCTACATTACTTACAGTGCTGCCCAGTTCTCTGTGTGGCCTTTTTTAACAGACTCAGAGCCAAATTGCAAATAAAAAGGTGATATGCATAGACGGTATATATGAGTGGACTTAGTGAGTGTGACGTCACCCATAACCTTCAGCCCCGCTCAAATGAGGCTCCTGATGCCACGGTTACAGAAGCAAATCTGGAGCAAGACTCTATGTTATAAATAGGATTTTTTTTGAAGGACACAATAGCAAAAAAATAAAAAAAATCGGGATCATGTGTCGCGGGTTCATACGAACATTTTAAGACCAAAATGATGAGGCCACAGCAGGAGTTACAGAGAGAGGGACGATAAGATCTCAATGTGAGTCAATGGGAACAAGGGAGAGAAGGAGCCGGAAGAGCCTCCTGGAGCACTTCCTGTTTGGCACGCGGCGTCTAGCGGGTTAGCTTAGTCCACTTTTATATACGGTCTATGGTTATAAGTTTACACTAGCATGTAACACATTTTTTATATTGTCTAATTAAAAGAAAACACAAAGTTTCTAGGTGACAAATAATTTTAACTTCCAAACATGAAAAGTTAAGTTGTGATCTGTACTTCAACTTAAAATACATTTATGAGTCTTGGCCTATTCCTACTTTGAAGTCTGTACAGATGTTTGTAGTTTCATATTAAAAATATGAAAACCAGAACTAGTTCATTTTCAGTGGTTTGCGGTGATCCAAAGTCACATTCCTCACTGTGATCACCCCCATTATTCACCCTGATGAATTAATAAGTTCTTTTCCTTAACTTGCAGAGAGCAGAACAGAGCTTTTGCTTGTAAAATATATCTGTACTGGGGCAACTGTATGGACGTAGCTAATGTGCTAATGTGTTCAGAATAGGAAGTGAGCACGGGCACGCTTCTGGCTCAATCGACTCTGACTTCAGTTCACCGCCTATTGAAAAAGCGTCACTCATCTTTTCAAGGTTCAAGGTTTTTTATTTGTCATTCAAGCATGCAAAAAACGCATGACAGAACGAAATGTGTTTCTCGAGGTCCATAAAAACGATAATAAGCAATATTAAAAGTACATCAAGAGCATTTAGCAGTTCCAACAGACAAGTACAAGTAAAACGTGGTGAGCAACTGTTCTTCCTAGAGTCCACTGTTAACTCCTTTGTTTCTCTATAACTGCTGCTGATAGGGTCTTCATTTTTGTCTTAAAATGTTTCGATTATTATTGTTTTTATTTAGCTATTTTGTCCGTAAATCAGTTCCTTTCCTAACCTCGGCTCCAAATTCAAGTCCTTCAAGCCTGCTACCCTCAAAGAGCTTCATTTGACCGGAGCCGAGTGCTATCGGTGACGTCACGCTGCCTTAGTCGGCCTCTTTATACACTTTATGGGCGAGACACATTTTACTTAGAGTGACCAGATTTTCGAAATAAAAACCTGGGTTTGTGGTGGTTGGTAATAATAACCAGAACATTCAATCATTACCAGTTTGCAAATCTCGACTTAAGACCCATCTTTTCAGAAAAGCCTACCCCATTTTTTAATTATCCATCTCCTTGCTGATCATCCATTTTTACTTGCATTGCTTTGTCTAATTTCTTTGTCTTGTACCGTATATATTGCCTGTTTTTAGGTGTCCTTGAGTGTCTAGAAAGGCGCTTCGAATTAAAAAATATAGTATTATTAATAAAATTGTGAAACAAGTGCGTAATTAAGGGTTAGGATTAAGGTTATTTCACATTTTCTTTGTGTTTTGGTCATTTTTAAGCAGCTTTTCTGTATTTCACTGAAACAAATGACATTTTCTGCCTCTCTTTACTGTTGCGAGGGATTAGATTGGTCAAAAATAGGGACGCTTGGGACATTTCTTGTATAAAACTGGGATAAATCACTGGTTTTGGATAAATCTGCTGGGACAGGGGACACAGGGCTCAAAACTGGGGTAAATAGGGACGTCTGGTCATCCTAATTTTGCTCAAACACATGGGGTAAAAAATCACATACAGGCTTGATTACTTATAAACCGACATTCTCGTTTTTGCAGCATAAACAGACGTGAACGAAACCAACCAAAACCACAACAAACACCGTCAATAACCAATAATCAAACCTTATTTATGTAAAAGTCAATTTATCAGAACGCGCCACATTTGTTTTACTCAAAATTTCAAACTATCTCAACCCTAAAACCATCTGGGTGTCGGTTAATGTCTTGTGAAATCCATCCATGCTCGGTGAACTCAGTGACTGGGGCTTTGGCGCGCAGAGTTGATAAACGGGCCCCGCTTTAATACCCACACAGGGAACACATACCACTGGCTCTCCCCCTCGCGTGGACCCTTGTGGTGGTCAACCGCACTGAGAGCCAGAGCCGAGCATGCAGGCATCTGACCACAGAGCCTGGAGAGGAGAAGAAGAGAATGACTTATCAATATGACAACTCTTGGATGCTGTTTTACGTGGGTTTTAAAGCTCCTAAAATACGCGAAATCAACTCTTGTGAGATTCGAGACGTGTTAGAATGCTGCAGCGTCATCAAAAAACATACCCGGAATTGCGTTTTGTTTCATTCGCGCATGTTTGAGTCGTATCCGAAGCTCAAAATGCCCCATTCCACCTTAGTTTTGCCTTTGTTCAGTAGAGATGGGCAATTCCAGGGCTGAAATTATCCCTTTTTTCTGTTTGAAAGAAGAACTCAGCCTAAATATATAGTATATTGTGTGTGTATATTGTGTCCTGGATAACAGACTATTTAACAAATCGCCTGCAGTATGTGAAGATGGGAAGCAACATCTCCAGCACCATTAGTAGCAACATAGGTCCTCAAGGGACAGTGTTGTCCCCAGCCCTGTTTACTCTGTATACATCTGACTTTCAATACAACTCTGAGACCTGCCATATGCAGAAGTTTTCGGACGATACAGCCATAGTAGCTTGTATCAGAGGGAATGAGGAAGGAGAGTACCACAATCTTGTGGACAACTTTGTGGGATGGTGTGGGAAGAACAAGCTGCAGCTGAATGTAATGAAAACAAAAGAGATGACCGTGGATTTCCGGAGAAAGACCCCGTCTCTTCAACCTGCCTGCATAGACTGTGGTAGAGACAGTAACATCTTATAAGTACCTGGGGGTCTTACTGGACAACAAATTTGACTGGACACCAAACACTGACCTCCTCTATAAAAAGAGTCAGGCAAGGCTGTATTTTCTTTTAACATTTCCTTAAAGCTACTACACATGGCCAGTGCACTTATGTATGCTGTTGTGTGCTGGGGGTGCAGTACCAGCAGGAGGAATATCAACCGGCTGAGCAAAATCATCAAGAAAGCAGAGGCTCTGTGGTGGGGCTGAAGCTGGCTCCTCTAGAAACAGTGGCCGAGCAGAGAACACTGTCCAAACTTAGAGCAGTGATGGACAACACCAACCACCCTCTCCACTCAGCCTCCACACAGAGAAGGAGCAGGTACAGCAGCAGACTGCTTTCTCTGAGCTGCTCCACAGAAAGACTGGTGCCATCAGACTTTATAATTCTGTGGAGGGGAGGGGGAGAGGGCACTAAAGCACTTCGGATTTTAAGTATGGTATATTTATGTTTTATCAGTATTTTAATATTGCATCATATATTTTATTGTATGAATGGTTTTAATGTATGTGTGAAGCAGCTGATCATCAATGAATTTCCTTTGGGATCTAAATATGCAGGGTTTCTGTGTTAAACATGTGTGAATGAAACAAAACACAACTCCAGATATGTTTGTGATGAGAAAACAACATTATAACTTAGATTTAAAAAAATAAAAAGCGTACCGTGGACCCTTTATTGCAGGTACTCAGTATTCTTTAACTACATACATTTACAGAAACTGCTAGTCAACATAAGTATATATAAAGATCAGTATTTTGAATTGAGATTGCTTTAACTATATGTATTAGTGTTATCTAGTGAAGGTGTATGGAGTTTAAAAACACAGCGGAGCTCTTCTGTATTACCCCATGACATCACAAGGTGGAACAGAAGGTTTTCAGTTTTTTAGGTTTGTGTGCTAAACGAATGAATGAAACAAAACACAACTCCAGGTCTGTTTGTGATGAGGAAACGACATTATAACGGAGATCAGATAATAGGCTAATATGGGCCTTTTAATATATGAACATTTTAGTTTTTATCACAAGACTGAAAATTTCCAACTCACTTCCGGCACTAAGGGAAATTCATGATACTGATTTGACCACTTGCAATATTTTAACATATTTTTTGACAATCATTTCATGTATATTAAAGAGATTATTTCACTTCTATGGGGTATTAGCTGCCAACACATTACACATTTAGATCATCTTCTTACCTTCTATTGTTATATTTGCCATAAACAACATATTCATGTATTTAACAAGTTTCATTTTTGCTTAAAACACTTTGACACCTGTTCCCTTTGCTCTCCGCGCTAAGTCACTCCCCCTTCAGAGCACTATCCCCACACAATCAGCGCGCATCCCACTAATGAAACTACTACATATTGCACCAGGCTTATGAACTTGTACTGTATTGTTTTGCACTGTTTTTGCATATTTATGGAGAATTGTCATGCGGGAGCACGTGACATAGGCTCATGGGCGGAGCTTTGGACAGAATCTTACAGCTAACCATAAAGAGAGTTGGAATAGGGTCTGTGAGAGATCGCTAAATTACTGAAACATGCATGGATGACATCTAAAACCTCTTCAGGCGTGTTTTTAATGAGGAGACAATGTTGAAAAGTTGATTTGAATAGTTGAATTTTCATAGTACCTCCTCCTTTAAACCAAAACTGACCTTGTTAACATATACCACACAGTTATCGTTAGTATTATTGCATATTTTTGCAAATTTGAGACATTGGATGACTCTTAATTGATTGGCTTGCCCTAGTAAAGCTGCACTATGTAACTTTATGGTTGGAGGTCCATCACGTGTTTATTTCTATGGATATGTCATTGCTCTGCCTAGAATCTTCCACAGTATGACATGAAACAGCTCTAACTCATATTTATTTGCTGTTTTTGGTGGTTTTGTAGCTAAAAATACCAAAAAAACAGGCATTCTGAATGAGAGCGGCATCGCCTCTCCACAAATCTGACCTGTAACTTGGTGTGGTTTGGTTTCCGTGAAGATAAAAAGGTTTAATGCCACTGTGAAACATTCCAGACAAAGTAATAACATTTGACGGACCCTCCACCAGAGAAGTTACACAAGGCGCCTTTAACAGTGGAGAATGGTAAGCTTTTCCCCGAGTAGTTCAAACCTTCCGTAGTGGGTGTTCTCTCTGATGCCAACTCTATCCATCCGTCTTATTCTTGAAGTTTCTGTGGGCACCGCCGTCGTCATGCAGATTGTTTTATTTTGCGTGGGCCCAGTCTCGCAGTAAATAAGTTCTATACGGACCACAAAGCCGTTCTAAAGCCTCCAGAGGACTGGTCCAGACCTCTGTTTATTTCATACCTTAGAGGGTCCGTCAAATGTTTTTCTCCATGGAGATGTTATTGCTTTGTCTGGAATGTTTCACAGTATGGTATTTAAACTTTCTATCTTCATGGAAACCAAACGAAGTCAAGTTACAGGTCAGATCTTTGGAGAGGCGGCCGCGCTCACAGTCAGAACACTTGTTTTTCTAGGTATTTTTGAGCTCTAAAACTACTTGTGGTTTAATAAATGAAAGGTAGAACTGTTTAATGTCATACTGTGGAACATTCCAGGCAGAGCAATGACATATATATATCCAAACATGCAGGTGATGGACCCCACAACCAAGACGTTACATAGTCTTTTCTCCTAGCAGTAGGACGACAGCGCCATCTGCGGTCTTTCTGACTTCTTTCAAACACTATGCCACTACTACTGGTATCGGGTATCAACCTGATACTTCCATAATATACTCGTACTTGTTAAACATTTGCAGAAACCAGACACCGATACCACTATTACATGACACATTCCGCAGTATCCCGGTTTCAGTATCCCGAATAAACCACATCAGGGCTTATACTGTATGCAAACGAGCCATGTGGTTTTAAGTTTCGTTTCTGTAAAATGAAAACAAATGTGCGCAAAGCTGCATTAAACACATTCTAATTAAGATTCAGAGGTTCAAAAAGTTTATTGTCAAATTTTCATATTCACATATGAAAAAATGAAATTACATTTCTCACTCTCAATCAAAGTTCAATTAAATAATAATAATAAAATAAAAGAAAAGTTCAAAGTTCTTCTTACGGACACAGTCTGGTGTGTAGAGAGGGAATATCATGGTTTGTATTTTTCCTGGTTTATTAAATATATATTTTTTGGTAAAGTATCAGTACTCGGTATCGGCAAGTACAGAAATGATTGTACTTGTACTTGTACTTGTACTATTCGTATCGGTTTTCAAAAAAAGTGGTATCGGTGCATCTCTACAGGTGTGAGACAGTCGGTATGCCCCCTCATCCCGATTCACAGTCTGGTTGGTGTGTTTCCGGATCTCGATGGCCTCCCTGATCCAACCATGGTACTTATTATAATCTGGCATATTTACACTGCATCGTTGTAGATGTTCATTAATATGCACTGTCCCTATTAAATAAATAAATAAATAAATATTGTTTCTCTCTGTGCCTGTGACCTATGGCCTTCACATTGTCCCGGTCCATGAGATGATGCAGCGGTCCGACTTAAGTTGTTCTTCGTGGGCTTGTTGCTAAGTGACTCGGTGCTAAATTTAGTTTTTTTTTTAATATCAAAGTAGCAGAAAGACTCATTTTCTCATTTTTCTTATTTTATAACCATCATAAATAATAAACTTCTGAGCCTTCTTTGTCATTATTAGTTTGTACAACCATAATACAAAAAAAGAAAGAAATTGGGTCAAAATTATATTAAGTATGCAAGTTATGTAATTTATTTGTTAAGTTTTGGCGCCAATGTACAGCAACCACATTATTTTAGAATTTTTTAAACTATGAAATGAACAGGGGTGGATTAATATAATAATAGTTATTCTTCTTCCCACTCCTTTTCGAGAACTGCGCTTTTCTGTTCTTTACAATGTATATGTAGTATGCGTATGATTATTGTTTCTCTCTTGGCACAAACTTGAAATAAAAATGAATCAAATCAAAATACTTCTCTCAAATTTTCCACTGAAATAAATGGGATTCCCGCCGAACAGGAAGTGCCACCACAAAGAAAACACAGCATGGTTGCATTTCGAGCGAAAAGAGGACTACAAATAAGTTAGCGGTGGAGTGGTTACAGAGTTTTTCCACCCAAAAAATGTCTTTAGTCATTTTGATTCAATCTCCAAGTGTTGTTGTGTCCTCGGGCAAGACACATCAGCATCTTTCATGTGTTTGAATGTGGAATGTGAGTGCCAGTGGTGGTCTGAGGGGCTGATGGTGCAGAATGGCAGAATAAGGTTCAGCATTCTACCCCAAGGCAGCTGTGGCTATAGTTCCATAAAGTGCTACATATACAGTATACAGATGAAGCTAAAATAGACGATAGTGGCTCAGGCAGTGAAGGATTCGTCTCATAACTAGAAGGTTGCCAAGTCTTTGTCTGGTTGTTCATAAGTCAAGCATCACTCCATATTTGTACACCGCTTGATCCCAGTTGCATATTTGGCTGCAGATTTGAGCATAAGCCCGGTCAGATTTGAGGCTTGGATCGCTCGTGTGTATAGAGTCGCTAATATCACTGCTCTGCCAATGCTAACGCTAATACTAATATGTCATGTTTGTGCCACATAAATCTGCAAAGCTCCTCTCCATATGGTACCAATAAAGAGATCTCATTACGCAGCTAATACAGGATTTGGTTTGTTCATTTGAAGCCTGAAATTCTCCCTGGATTACTCTCCAAATAAAGGTCAAACCATCAGTTTTGTTTGCTTTACGATATTCTTACTAATATTGTGTTTGGTTGTTAATATTTGGTGAGGGGTGTTAGTGTTTGTTGCAGTGTGAATAACTGTGTCAGACTCTAATGGAGGGTTTGTCACCTGCTTCATGCATTCATTATTGCTCTGGCTGGAATGTTCCACTGTATGGCATTAAACTTGACCATTTTGCATTTATTCAGTTAAAAGTTAAGTCAAATAAAAAGTGAAATTAAAGTAGATAGCAAAGCCTTTAAACCCAGGTGGCTCTATACGTTGATCATACTTACCCATAAGCCCTCGTGTTGTGTTTGTGCAGGAGCCGAGTTACTGGGTGCAGGTTCATCGTCTGGAGCATGGAGATGGAGGCATCCTGGACCAGGACGACCTGCTGTCGGATGTGGTGGACGACAAGGACCGGGTGAGTATCGTGTGGACACAAATGTTCTGTCCGCTGTACAAATACAGTATGTTATCTGTATCGATTAGGCCCCGACCGATATGGAATTTTTTTTTTGGACCGATATGATACAGATAAAAAAGGCTTTGGAGGTGCTGATAGCCAATAGCAGCCGATATATTTAGTGACATTAAAATTCACTTTGAATCTTCATTATAAAACTTAGGTTTGAATCTATTAGATTTGAAGTTGGGTTTGTTTAGGCTACATTTACTGTTCATATTAAATAGACTAAATATAGAGTCTAAGCTTTATAATGACAATGTCCACGTGGACTAGCAGCCCATATTGGGAAGATTTAGGCCAATAGGCCACTTGATATATCGGCCGGGCTTTAATATCGATATATATGCTGTTTGCTGTATCAATATGTGCTATTTGCTGTATCGATATGAGCTGTTTGCTGTACACAAATGAGTTGTTAACAGTATCGATACGAGCTGTTTGGTGTATCGATACGAGCTGTTTGGTGTATCGATATGAGCTGTTCGGTGTATCGATATGAGCTGTTCGGTGTATCGATACGAGCTGTTCGGTGTATCGATACGAGCTGTTCGGTGTATCGATACGAGCTGTTCGGGGTATCGATATGAACTGTTCGGTGTATCGATACGAGCTGTTCGGTGTATCGATACGAGCTGTTCGGTGTATTGATACGAGCTGTTCGCAGATACTGTTGGCTGGGTACATAAAGCCTGAATAGAGAATTCTGCTGTGTGATGTATGATCAGACTGAATGGACATTCTGGGACAAAGTGATACTCTCGGCTGCTGGATTGGAGATAAGTTTTGGATATGTTTTGTTGTGAGAACAGTTTAGATGTTCTTGGAGATGAAGTCAGATGTGAGCAGATGGAGATGGTCTGTAGAGGCTGAGGAGCTTCTACTTGGTCTGTACTCAAAATACAGACTTTTTGGCAGTACATATGTGATGTTGTATCATGATAAATTCCTTCTCTCAGCCTATATTATAAAACATAGATTTGGTAAAGCTGTAAAAGCTTTAGGTGTACTAGTATGTATCAGTATTGTATTGTGAAGTACTTGGCCAAACCCAGTCCTACCCTTTACTACTGAAATACTATTCTAGTCCTGGTTTAGTCCTGGTTTAGATCTGTTTTACAGTTTAAGTGCTTACAAAACTCTAGCAGCAAAGTCTGATTTAATTACTACCATCTGATAGGAGTTTCTCATTGAAATATGGCGAGTAATGTCTGGCCCCGCCCACCCGAGACTGTAAATAATTACCCACAATCCCCCTGCACTTCCTCATGAGACAGTCTGGGTCACCTGGGCTTTCCTTTGTTTATTACTCATGTTTTATACACTAAAGGTATTATACTTCGTTTAGGAATACTTTGTACCACAACTACTGCTACACTACTAATACTACAAGTACTACTGCTACTTCTGCCGTTACTTTACACAGATACGAATGGGATTTGTTATTCTGAAGTGATGAGTGAGTGTTCAGAGTGACAGTTACTGCAGGAACCGAGTCACGTTGAGGTCATGGAGGTCCACGCCCAGAGTCTGAGTCTGCAGAGAGAGGGGAAAGAGAGGGATAAGAAGGAGGGAGGGAGAGAAACAGAGCCAAGGGAGAGATGGGGTGAGAGAGAGAGAAAGAGAGAGGAATGAGGGAGAGAGACAGAGACAGATCCAAGGGAGAGAGCGAGAGAGAGAAAGAGAGAGAAGGTCTTGCAGAGATAGGGAGAGACGGAGAGAGTGAGTGAGTAAGACAGAGGGAGAGAGAACGAGACAGACGGATAGAAGTGGAGATACAAGGGAGGGGAAAAAGAGAGGAAGAGGGAGGCAGAGAGGGAAAGAGGAGAGACAGAGAGAAAGAGAGAGAAGGGAAGAAAGACAGAGAGAGAGGGAGAGAGAAATACACATACTTAAAGGGAGAGAGAGAAAGAGAGAGACTGAGAGAGAGGCAGAGAGAGGGGAGAGAAGCAGAGAGGAAGTGGGAGAGAGGTAGAAAGGAGAGATTGAGAGAGAGGGGGAGAGAGGCAGAGAGACAGGGGAGAGGGACAGAAAGAAGGAGAGACAGAAAGAGAGGGAGAGAAGGAGAGCGAGACAGAGAGAGATTGAGAGGGGGGAGAGAGATAGAAAGAAGGAGAGATAGAGAAAAGGAGGGCGAGACAGAGCGTTTGAGAGACGGAGAGAGGGGAGAAAGGCAGGGCGATAGAGGGGCAGAAAGACAGAAAGAAGAAGAAGAGAGAGAGAGAGAGACAGAGAGTGAGACACACACAGACACAGAGAGAGGGAGAGCGACAGAGAGGGAGGGGAAGGAGGGACAGTGATAGAAAGAAGAAGCGATAGAGACAGAGAGAGAAAGACAGAGAGAGAGAGGAGAGAGACAAAGTGAGAAAAACACAGGGAGGGAGAGAGAGACAGAGGGGGGAGAGTCATTTGATGAGCTTGGACAATTAAATACAGTTTAAACGTTGTACAGTCACTTCATTTTCGGGGTGTAAAGAATTATTAATATTGTTTTCACAGCTGTTCCTACACAGTTTTATGGGTCTGCCTTGGCAACGCTGGTAGTACTTTCAGTAGTAGACGTAGTACATAGTAGCTGTCGTCATGCTGGGGTTTTGAGTCAGATGCCCTTCCCCTTCCAGTTGCCTGTGTTGGCCTCCTTCATATAGATTCACTTACTGTCTGTCTGATAATGATGATGGTGATGGTGATGATGGTGTGTGTTGCCATGGTTACCTGTCAGCTGGTACACAGACACAGCTGTTCTGCACCTGACGCCCGGAGCACAGAGTCGCTCACATCGGTTAAACTCTGATTGGCCACTCAGGGGATTCAGTAAAACAAATATGACACTTTCGGATGTTTCAAATTATAGGATTTCAATTTTGAACATAAAAATCATGATTTAATGGGCTCCACTCAGTACTGCACATGCATTCTCCCGTCTAAGGCCTATTCGTTTGTATATGGGTTTATTTTAAAGATGCATTGTGAAACTTTACTGGTGGACGTCTAGGTCAATACACTGTACGATATATTACTGAAGGAGTATGGTGCTTGAAAAGTATTCTGTAGTAGTAGTAGTAGTAGTAGTAGTAGTAGTAGTAGTAGTAGTAGTAGTAGTAGTAGTGGTAGTAGTAGTGGTAGTAGTGGTAGTAGTGGTGATAGTCATCATAGTAGTAGTGGTGGTGGTAG